>JAAEAF010000840.1:0-209389 GCA_011037195.1 Triatoma infestans
ATAATAATAATAATAATACAATATAATATAATTCAAGGTGATAATGAAGTTGTAGATTTTCCAACTTTTGATTCAAAGTGTAACTCCTGCGGCATCTATTTAACCAATTATTTTTTTTATCTTGTCTATTTCGGTTATGGCAAAATTTGCCTGGAAAAATTGGCAAAAATGATATTTTTCTACTTTCCGGTCCGAAAATAAAAAGGCAACTAATGGATATGAAAGGAGATTAAAAAAAAAAAAAAACCTTATAATTACTAGTACAATACATAGAAAATAAGCCAACACTATGAATAAAATTTAATAACAATATAAAAGGTAAAGAAAATGGATATTTTATATGTTACAATTAAGTATTGTAATGGAATCAATCATCTGTTGAAGAAATTCGCCACACAAGAGTTGGTCTCCTATCGAATCTGTTCAATTATACAATGGAACCAATAACTAGTAAATTCGACATACAAAAGTCAGACTCAATAATTGCATTAGCACCACATCATTAGCGCCACCACTGGAGTCACCATTACTACGCATTACATCCTCTATTATACCCACTATATGTAATTGGTGAATAGATATTGTGGTTGGCTCTCACTTAGCTGTCTCTAACGGGATTAGAGAAACTGAATAAAAGCCGACCAACTGAGAGGCTTAACAGTCAGTCGCAAGATCAACTTTAAGGAGATATCAAGCCTTAACTTCAACCTTGAAAGGATCACAGAAGCTAGCCACACTAGCTCATCACCGTTAGAACAAGCAAGAGTTCTAACTAGCGCCATCGCTCTGGGCGACTCACATGAAGTCAACGCTACCATTCTACATCATCCCAAGCCATATCACTGTTCGTTTTCGGGTCACTCTATTCTTTTTTCACACTTTCTCCTCAAAAATAAAAAAATTAAAAAAATCTGGTGTGAAACACTCACACAAGTTTCTCTTACTCCACTTTTCATAAAATGTAATTGACAAACATTATAGTTTAGTATATCAAATTTAATGAAATTCGTCGTCGGTGTTTTTATAGAGAAAAATCACAAAAACTATTCAATAAAAACATACTTCCGGTATGTAATTTTCTTGAAACTCGGAATTTTGGCAATCTATTTATTTCGAATTTTGTATAGATGATAGAATTGTATAATCAATTAAGATAGCAATTTAGAGGCAAACATAACTCCGCCCCACTCCCAAAAACCTCCTTAAATGAGTTTACCCGGAGAAATGTTTCAGAACAAAAGTTGTAGCTCTTTATATGTGTAGTTCACATATTTAGTTTAAAGAAAATCGTTGGAGCCGTTTTGGAGAAAATAGTAGAACATTGAAAAATACTTTTCAGTATAAATGCACTTCCGGTCATCTGATTTTCTTCAAACATAGAATTTCAACAACATATTTGATTCTAATTATTATTAAATTAGATGATAGAATTGTGTAATAAAGTGCAATAGCACTTTAGGGGACAACCTAATCCCACCACTCCTTCAAAAGTGCCCTTTTTATTAATACTTTTATTGATATTTACAACTGTACGTATAATACAATAAGCACAAATGATAAGCGTTAAATAAAAACATGTGCATTTGTGAAGGACATTATTCAATTATACATCATTCAATAATATGTCCCCTATTGTTTACTTAGGCAGTTTGATGTTTGAAAAGTAATGGCGCGTACTCACGAGTCAAGTTTAGTTGATCAGCAAAAGTTGAATGCGACTTAAATCAATTTCGGTTTTATACGTTTCAACTGAAATCGAACAAACCGTTTTAGTAACGGCATGGAGCGCTTCATGAGTTGAAAGCAAACTGAGAGGCCTTTTTTGGGCGATTCGGAGGTTCACACTTGTCAATACTTGAAAGATGGCGAGTTCATCAACTGAAAGATGCGTCATACTTGAACGATAATGTTTAACTCGGTCAAACTTTTGTTGATCCACTAAAAAGTTGATCAACTTTATTGAAACAAAAGGTTCTCACTAGTTTTTCATTCAACTTCGGTTGATCAACTAAAATCGGTCAACTAAACTTGACTCGTGAGAACGCGCCTTAAGTCTCGGCCACACGCGTTTCAGTCGGGGGGGGTGGGGGTGGGAGGAGGACTACCTGGAATGTGGACAGAGGTCAGCTGTGCAGGACGAGAGGGTTAGGATGAAGGAGGAGAGATTCATGGAATTTTCTGTGACGGGAAGATAACATTTCTGTGATGAAAGGGATATTTAGGTGGTTGTGTAAGGTCAGGTTGGATACCATAATATGGAAGCTTGGGTGATTTCGCGGAGGATTTTGGAATGGAGGGACTGAATTCTTTTTGAATTTGTTCGCTTGGTTTTGAGCCCCAAACTTTAACCCCCGTAAGTCCAAGTTGGTCGTAAACTTGTTTTGTATATAAGTACTTTGTTGTCTAATGAGAATTTGGAGCGTTTGTCTAGTAGTCTAAGAAGAAGTCTGTATAGAGTGTTTAGCTCTTGTCGTTTAAGTCTAGTATGTGGGTTCCACGTGAGTCTTTTATCCAAGTATATATCTAGGTATTTCACGGTGTCTGCAACAGAGATTAGAGTGTTGCTATAATATAGTGAAGGACAAGTTCCAGGGGCGGAATGTAAACGTTACATTGGTGCTTTTACTCACATTAATTTTAATTTTCCATTGTTTGCACCATAATTCTATTTTCTTTATGTTGATTTTGGATGTTATCGGTGACGGATTGTGGATCTGGATCGGATGTGTAGACGGTATTTAACTGATATTTCCGGTGAAAACTCGATATTCAAAATTTGACACGATTACAATACTTCCTGTTTTACTA
Organism: Triatoma infestans; assembly: GCA_011037195.1. Taxonomy (NCBI): domain Eukaryota; kingdom Metazoa; phylum Arthropoda; class Insecta; order Hemiptera; family Reduviidae; genus Triatoma; species Triatoma infestans. The sequence goes on from JAAEAF010000840.1 coordinate 2,809, forward strand.
GGACTAAGGGAAGATAAAAGCGTAATACTCAAATAAAAAAATCTAAATATCTAATGTAACATAAAGGAAGTAAGTAAGTTTTGTATCTTTACTTACATCACCATCAAACAACATATCCTGGCTACCTTTTTTTTGATTATATAGGTATTTTTTTGAATAAATTCTATAGTTTATATGAATCTTGAAACAATGTTAGCTTTCAAGTAACCATATCATTGAAAAGTATGAAGGAAACTTAACTCTTATTCACGATAAATTGTAATATAAAGAATAATTGGTAACTTTCCTTGAAGGATGGATCATTTTTATACGCAGAATTGTGTCTCATACAAAAAAACTTGCCTCGATCGTGGTTTTTGCTTGATGGAGGGCTTTGTGGACTTGATTCTGTTTTTATTTGAAGTTGTTATTATAAACTTAATTCTCGCAGTACGAATTGTGCATTTTTTGTATCATTAAAACGCATAAAAAAAAAAAATTCATTATTACAAAGGTTACGCAATATCATTATTTTCAAACCTACTCTCTTTTTTTAAACAATTAATAAACTAATAATCGCCCTTGAAATTATCATATTTCACTTAATTTGCTTAATAACAATATAAATTAGATTAATTGTTCTCAACTGAGTAATTCTTCGCATTGTCTTTTTATAATATGTAAAGCATTGTTTTATAAATATATACAGATCTAAATACATATTATGTATAATAAAACTAAAGAAATACATCTTACTTTTTTTTAAATTTGTTAACTCACTATTGAAGCAAAGCCATTATGTAATAATTTTAGACGTTTAATATAACTTAAATAAAATAAAATAATGAATATGTCGAAAGCATTTGGCACCTCTTTAGTCATCATTTACTAAAAGACATCGATGAACATTTACATTTGCTTCGATATTCACACTCAGTATTCGAGATTGGTTGAATTGTTAAAAAAAAAAAAACCGGCAAGAAACACACTTTAAACTTTCTCTTGCAATTCTATTGGACAAATTTTCTTCGGGAACGGATTAGCTCAGTGGTTAGCGCACTGGACTCCCACTTGGAGGACTCGGGTTCGAGTCCAGCTGTGCTGCCCTTAGATTTTTTCTTCCAAGAAGCCTCTACAGCTCACTGTCCAGTAATAGTTCTCTTTAACGAGAGAACACTGTCCGGAGGCAGGCAGTGCACTGAGAAAGCTCCGGGCGCCAATGTTGGACGCGTCTTAAATTAAAAAATAAAATAAAATTCTTCAAACTTGTGAGTTTTGATTTATCGTTTTTTTTTTTTTTCATTTATTAGAAAATTTACAACTGCTGGTACGCTTGCATAACCAGCGACAAGTAAATGAGATGACTTACAATCACGGGAATGGACTTACAATCACCCAGTGGTGACCCTCCACATTATTTCGCTGCGCACTTATAAGAGATCACGAGGCCACTGCCGCCTGCCTCAGTCGTCGAGGAGGGTTATCTGGAATGACTGCTGAGGAAAGTTGGTGAATTAATGGATTGTGATGATGTGCGAGACGGGTGTGAAATTTGCGGTATCGTATTCGGACCAGGTCACTTATAAATGGAATCTGGAGATCGGAATGTATTGTCAGGTTAGAAACGTAAAATGATTTATCGTGAAAAAAAAAAAAAAATGATATATGTGGTGTAACGGTAATGGATGGTTTAGGATACAAAGTTGGTGAAATTAAGAGATATAGTTGGTCTAATATAACTCTATACTTCGTTGTCACTAAAAAAAAATATTTAATTTTAAAACATCGTTGCTAAGGGGCTTGGGAAACGGAGAGATCGGAGGCCTGCATCGGCCTTAGTAAGAACAAACTCCATGTTCTTACGGGTTTCCTCACGAGGCATTGCCGACTCAGAGGACACCTAATGAAGCTGGGTTTGAAGAGTGACAGCAAATGCAGATTCTATGGGGAGATGGAGGAAACTTCATTAGATCTCCTAACGGACTGCGGGGCTGAGAAGTTTTAAGAACCTGGGTAGTTACCAGGAGGAGGAGGATGGGAATATACCCTCCCTAGAGCAATACCAGGTTATTAGGATTCCTTAGGGATCTTAAGCTGATGGAGATGTTGTAGATGGTCTCCGCCTAGGACATCCGGTTGGGATGCTACGATAGCCTACGATACCCAAGGGGCATAGCACAATAGATCGTGAAGGTCGCAGTGCTTCGCTCCCCTCAAAAAAAAAAGGTAGGCTTAGGAATCCAATTTGATGACCATTCATAATTAAATAAATTAACGATTATTGTGAGAGACGTAAAAAAAGAAAATAAATAACGAAATTAAGTTAGTAGCAATTGGAAGAAGTATCAGGCGATATTGTACCAAGATACTTCATTTTTGGATTTTTTTTTAGTATTTGCAGCTTTTTCTCGAAAATGGTGTTGCAACATCATTTAGATCAGAGAGAGAGAGAGAAAATGTATTAGTTTGTGCTTTAATAAAATTTACCAAAATGAATCTAAAGAACAATAAATTTATATTTGATCTTTTTATTTCAGATATAATTTAAATAAAAAAAAACTAAAATGTATGAATATTACTAATTCAATATTATTGAAGCTCTCACTATCAATATGTAATAAGTATGACTACTGAAATAGGAAAATAGTGAGGTCAAAGTAGACATGAGTCACGTATCAATCATTGATTATAATGCGGAGATAGCCTTGCGGGGAGTAATTGTCAGAAAAAATATTTCTATCTTCAACAAAGATTAAAGAAAACCCTTTTCAATATTCTCAAATATGGCTAATTATGTTTTATACATTCCTTCTTCACAGATCCTTGAATATCTGTGGAGTAGGAGAACATCCTGGTAATTTTAATTTTGGCTAATGTTATTTGCATACACACACACACACTATTCCTAAAAACTAACCATTTTTTTCGTATTATAAGGAACTGAAAATAAAAAATAAAATATCAAACATAAATTTAAAAATAACAAGGATTTCCGGTGAAATCTTGGCTTGGAAACTTAATAAATCGCATTATTTCCTCTTAGAGTAGTAAAGGAAAATGTAAAAAGTCTTTGTATGAGAGGGTGTCGGTATATATGCGAGCGTGCACGTGCTTGTTTATGAAATAGAACATACAAGAAAACAAAAAAAAAAGAATGGCCTGAAATTAAACTTGATGTTCCTAAAGATAGCGCTGAAAGCGCTGAGTTCATATGTCTTTACTTCCAGGTTGGTACTAGAATGTTCAAAAAACTGGAAGTGCTTTATTCTTTGAAGGATATGCTTTTTGTCTGGGTACCAGGTCATATAATACCAAATTGGGCGCCCCTCTCACTTTCAAGGGTCCCGAGCCTGGTGTTGGCCTGTCTTCTGGCACATGTCTATCAGGCTTCCCCAATCATGGACTGCTTCACGCTTTCATCCTTATGGATGAGCTCAGTTGGTTGTCGGCAGTCCAAGATGCTCATCCGGGCGTACGGACAGGACTATTAGTGAGACGTTGCTGTGTCTTTTACAGAACTCTCTCAGGCATCTGGATGGGATACTTGCTGGACATTATGGTTTAAGGGGACATCTCTACGTTATAGAGCTCATGCCTGATCTATTTCGTAGACTCTTCGAGACAGAGGAGCAAACACCATCCATCTTATGTGACAGATTGCTTAGGTGTGAGGAATTTAGGTTCAGCAACTTTGGTCGAAATAGGATGTCTGTGGAAGAGCTTTGGCTATTCTTTTTTCTTGGGGTAGCTATATGGGCTTAGTGGGGGCATTGGATAGCGTAGGATTTGGTCCCTTCCCACACACAAATAATAATAATAATAATGATCCTCTAGACAGGAATAAGGTATTTTTTGAATAGTATATGAGTTCTAGGTAAGTCTTATGTCAAGGAATAGTCTATAACGTACTCTGTCGTTGAAAGTAGATATTTGGGTTAATACAAATGGGTGGGAGAATTTTATGGTATGTTGGAAAATTATAATATGGTGATTATATAAAAGCGCTTATTTTCTTTTATTTTTATTTTCCATTTAAGAACCCAAATTTACGGAGAGATGGGACCATAATCAATATAGTGCAACGATGGGATCAGGTTTTGAATGAGGATTGCAGTGTTATCCACGAAAGTAGAGAGGGAATAGTTATTTCGTACTGAGAGAACCACAAAACCTATATTTTCCAGTTTTCAAAATCTACCACGATCGTATAATTATTTCTCTTGTAATGTAAGACGAAAATAAACAAATCTATAATGACATTATCACATGAGTTTTTCTCACTGCAATTCTCACATGGTATGAAATGTCATATTTTTTTGCTATGTTAGAATTATTAGCCATATCTTTTACCAAAAGATTTTGTAGTAGAACTGATGAGAACGAAAATTTATTCTTCATTAATTTATTTTGATATATAATACAGGAAACTTTTGAAATTAAAAAAAAAAAATAAAATAATATATTCTCTTTTTTGTGTGGATGGTCTCGTTTAGGGGGTGGGAAGATTTGATCTTGTTAATATTTGATTATCATATTTTTAACAACAAATAAGTTCGATTTAAAAAATTATATCATTTCCCATTAATAATTTTATACCATTAATCTGTTAGACGAACTGATTATTAGAAATAATAGTTCAAAGGTTCAGAAATCACTTATACATTTGATAAATTATATACATATAGGTTAAAATTTAATCTTTTTTAATCACTTTCTATCCAACTATTTATCAAGTGATGCTAAGCTGATAATGGTAAGAATGTGATAAGAATTCATTTTAAGTAAATATTCTTCGGAAAAATTCATCCATGATATCAATAATATAATAATAATAATAATAACAACAAAAATATAATATATATAAATATAATATAAATAATAAATAATAAAAATAAAATTATAAAAACAAAAATAGTAGCTTTTTAATAGTGATTTGTAGAAAAAATATTTTTGAAAAAGCTAATACTTTCTCTTACTACGGTAAGGGGAAGTGTTTGTAATCGTAAATCGTGACAAAAATTTTTGAAATTGAGTATTCATTGGAAATACGTGTTTGCCTTGAGTACGAAAAATTGGTTTCGCTCTGTGTGTGTGTGCGCGTGTGTTTATATCAACATAAATTATAAACGAAAAAAAAAAATCACTGGATGGTTGCCATGGAAATTTTATTTCCAAGTGTTATACTAATAGGGCATTCGACAATAACGTTTTAGTTAAAATTGGATCACCTTATTAAATATTGCTTTACTAAATAGATTTTGTTTTTTCGTCTTTTTGTAATTTTTCTCAAAAATGGTCCCACCAAGCGATTTTCTTTAAATTCTGTGCAATCATTATTTAATATATTTAACTTTATCATTTTTTTATTACAAACTTTTTTTTTTCTAAAGGGCGATTTCCCTAACTTATAGATTGATTGTAACAGTTCTGTAATTAATTAGAATAAAAAGAAAAATCGGTTGACCGGTAAAAAAATTGAAAGTGAGAAGGAAAAATATGTCAATAATCATTATGTAAATTGCCGAAGTCGTGTAATGTTTCACATGAGATTTTTATATTTAATAGAAAGTTCAATATTTTATTGGAAACATAAACTAGAATTTCGCTTAAAACAAGTTTTCCCGATGGGGGGCAAACATTTTTTTTTCCCCCTTACTCCTAGTAAACATCATCTTTTTAGAGAATATGATCTAAACAAAGACGAAAGGAGCGGATGAGGTGATGGATAGATAGATGGATGAATGACCTCTCATCCATAGAGGTCATGGCCACGTTCTCAACGAAGATGATTGCACAATGTAATGAGACTTGTCATTACTATATGATGGTCGATGTTCTTGGCGAAGTTTGGCTAAGTAGGTACTTTTTTTTGTTGTTGTTGTTGAATTATCATCATTTTAACATGGCAACGAATATTTCTAACTTGATTCACATTTTGGCGGCTTTGGCGTGTAAAACATTTTGTTATTTTCTCTCTCTCTCTTTATATGTATTATTATTATTATTGAAATGTAATGGTGATATGTATTTGTAGTGGCTCAACGGTGTTGTAAAAGGGCTTGTATATATGTTTGAGATAGAAGTAATAAGAATAATTAAGTAAACACTGGTAGATTAAATTAAATATATTCTTTACAGATATTTAAATGATATTCAGTATTTCTGTAATCAAGTACAAAACTCTTATGTTATAACTTATAACTGGCACAGTCCTGATGTGTTCTCTTTAGTGTCTACAACAAATCTGTCTGGAAAAGAATGTCTTCTCTTTGTTCCTTCAGTTCCTCCCCTGTGAGGAGAAGGGGGCAATATAATGCCATCAAGGTTGATCAACTTTTCCAATAACTGTTCTCTTATACCTGCGTGTAGCCTTTTTGCGAGCGAGCTTGCATTTTCTCATAATTTTGAAAATAAAATAGTTATACTTTCTTGCATCCATCACATTATTATTATTATTATTACCAACCTCGTGTGGGCTATATCCCGGCACGAGGACTTATTGTGCCATCCCCGATAGTTCCTAGTAGGCAAACCCGGCCTCCTTAAGAAGTTTGAGGGCCTTCACCACCAGGTCATTTTGAGCAACTATCTCCTCAGGTTGCTGCAGCGTACCAAAGGTCTCATTCATCAATTTAATTATTGCTACGTAATCAAACAACAGGTGGGGGGGGCGGTTTCCTCCTCTTTCTGACATAGTCTGCACAAGGGTTCCGCTCTAATAAGCTCTACCTTGTACAGATGTTTCCTGAACCTACCATGACCCGCAAATAGTCCCGTCACCAGAGAAATCTGGCTCCTACTTAGACTAAGAGTCATTTGGGTTCTTCGTTTACACAGTCTTGGCATCATCCTTTTTGCTGTATAACACGCCCGGGCTACCCCCCCTCCGAGCTCTTCATGTTTACTGCGACATCAATCTCTAATCGCTACACGAATCGCTCCAGCAATTATACCCAGGACCGGCTCTGGACCAAGGAACGGGGAGTACTCTTGATGTGTAAGAGAAAGTATTGCCAGAAATTTACGAAATAAGAGTTTCAACCGGAAATACATGTTTTGAGTTTCCCGGGTAACGAAAAAATTTTGGGTTAAATTCATCTCATATGGGGCAGGTAACAAGTTGACCAGGTATACACTCTCTAACGCTTGGGATTACCACCGCCCATTGTCTGACCAAGCAGTAAATTCCTTTTTTATCTGCCTCCCCCCATGACATGTTTTAAGGGATATTTTCTTGATCATTCGTATCCCAGCACTTACTAAGTACATATAGATTCAAATGAATAGAATTATGGAATTTCTTAAAAAGTTTATCTAGTTCATGGGAAACATGTGCCAGCAATAGGAATCGCACAATTTTTAGTAACACACATACTGAGATAAAAAACCTATCTTATAGTTTTTCCTTCTTGTGATTTTAGAAATTACAAAATGTCTCTTAAACCATGGATAGGGGGAACCCTTCACAACAGGAGCCTGCTCACTACATTCACTAGCTAGCAAACCCTTTCAAGCACAATAGCCACCCTTACGTTTTATTACCCTAATTTAATCTTTTTTTTTTTTAATGCTCCCTATGAGATGAGTTTAACCCAAAAGTTTTTAATTTCGATGAACAGAATATCTCAAAAGTGAAAAATTTTAGGAAACTCAAACTTAGTATAGCGTTTAGATACGATCATCGCATTTGACATAAAAATTATGGATTTTGAACTTTACTGGATGTTTCTTTTATTTTTTTCACTTGTTCTTGAAAATGGCTCCAACGATTTTCTTTAAACTTTGTATATTATCCGTGTAACAGCAAGAGAAAGAACACAAGCCCAACCGAGAGAAAACAGACTCTCTCTGGTACTAACTGGCTTATATACAGGTTCTCCCTACTCTAGCCTGCTTAAGTCAGAGAGTACCAGAGAGAGTCTGCTTTTCTCTCGGTCGGGCTTGTGTTCTCTCTCTCTTGCCGATATTTCTGCAAACATGAATATCTATCACTTTTGATTGAAACATTTTCCCGGAGCACATTGAGGAAATTCTAGCAAAGGCAGTAGCATAAAGATTTTCCCTAAAGAACCACTTCACTGTAAGGTTTTGTCCTGCTATCGTCTATACTATTAATATATACATTAGAAGTATTACTAGAATCCCAAAACTAGGAAGTAGTCTAACTGCACAGATAGAAATCTATCATTTTTACTTAAACATTTTATCGGAAACTTTGATTTTCGATGATTGTTCTGACGAGAGAATCTATGATGTTACATTGTATTATTCTATATGTACAAAGAAAATTACATTATTGATATTAATATATTTTAATTTTTTAAATAAATAATTATTTAATTATTTACAATCAAAATATATGGACCAGCTCACTGGAACTTTACACATAGTGGTAAACGGAAGAAAAAAAAAGAAGAAAATTAGAGGTCTTGATAAAGTCGGGGTTTCAGCCTTCTTGATGAGGTAGTGTGATGTTGGCCTAAGTAATGTGTTAAGTGTTAAGAAGAAGCTGTCTGTTAATTTGGTCACGTGTGTGTGTGTATGTCTGCAATATCGAGTTCTCTATGTATTTGGGTGTTCCTGATAAACCAGGGTGCGTTTAGTGCTGTTCGTAGAACTTTGTTCTGAAATGTCTGTAATCGTTTCGTCAGTGTGTTACTTGCTGTGATCCAGACTGGGCAGGCGTATGTCAGGAGAGGTCTCAGAAGCGTTTTATAGAGTAGTGTGGTGCGCAGGAGTGTTTGAGTGGTGTGTTTCTATTGATAAGTGGGTAGAGCTGTTTCAGTCGGGTGTATGCTTGTTGTAGTTTAGTGTTAATGTGTAGTCTCCAGGTGAGTCTTGTGTCCAGGATCACGCCGAGATAGCGCACTCCTTGGTCTTTTTGTTTCCAAGGGACTTCTTGGTTGTTAATATGCAGAATACGAAGGTTCTCATTCCGAAACCGTCGCAGGGCGAAGATTTTTGCTTCAGTTTTGGAAACGTTTAGCTTTAGTTTCCATCGCTGGAACCAGTTTGATATTGTATCTAAGGACATCTGTAAGTCAGTGATGCTTCTGTTTAAGTCTGTGTTGGAAGAAGCTAGCATGGTGTCGTCTGCGTATGTGGCTAGTGTCGTTGAAGGAGGTTCAGGTATGTCAGAACAGTAGAGGTTGAAAAGTATAGGGCTCATGATTGCCCTCTGTGGTAGTCCAGCGAGAATTCGTCGTCAGGTACTGTATGTGTTGTTAAGTCTTACTTGGAAGGTTCTGTCTTGTAGAAAGGATCCAATAATGTGAGTAATATAATCAGGTGCGTTTGTGTTTCTAAGTTTGTAGAGTAGTCCAGAGTGCCAAACTGTGTCAAATGCGGCTGCTACGTCTAGAAAGACAGCTGCCGTGTATTTTCTGTCCTCAAAGTTTTGTACAATGTGTTCTGTGATTCTTTTAAGTTGATGTACTGGGGAATGTCTTGGTCTAAATCCGAACTGATGAGGTGGAATTGTGTTTGTGTCTGTCAAGTGTTGTAAGAGTCTTTTGTAGATTAGTTTTTCTAGTATTTTAGAGAGGGAGCTTAAGAGGCTTATTGGGCGATAGCTGTTAGGGTCAGATTTTGGCTTCCCAGGTTTGTGAAAAACTACCACTATTGCGTTCTTCCACTTTTTGGGAAAGTATCCTAATCGCAGGCAAGCGTTGAAGGTACTTGTTAGGAAGGAGATACCTTTTCGAGGCAGATTTTTGAGTACAGTATTTGGGATTAGGTCGTCTCCGGGAGCCTTTTTATTGTGAAGTACTTTGATTATGGAGGATATTTCAGATGGTGAAGTAAAAGAGATAGGAGATCCTGCGGTGAGGGGAAGTTGTTGCAGTTCGCTGTTGACGTAGTCGTCGATGTCCTGGTCTGTCTGGTCAGTTAGTGTGAATTTATTTTCAAGATGAGTCGCTAGTACCTCGCATTTTTCTTCATCGCTTGTTGCTAGGGTATTGCCTGTTTGCAGTGGAGGGATCTGTGTATGTTCGTTTAGTAGTCTTTTTGTTTCTCTCCAGAGACAACTGTCACCGGGTGTCATCTCTCCTAGGAAGTATCTGTATCTGGAGATTCTGTGGTTGTCCAGTTCCCATTTAATTTGCCGGTTCAGTCGGTTTAAGAGAGTCTTGTCTGAAGGATTCCTAGTTCTCTGCCAAGTCTTGCGAGTTCTGTTTTTTCGTGTATTAGATCGAGTATGCATCCAGGTAGCCAGTTGTTTCTGTTGATGTTGTTTTGACTTTTGTAAGTAGAGTTGCGTACGGCTATATAAATTGACTGTGTGAACATGTCAAAATATATTTTAAAATATTGAATTATTAAAAATCTTTGCTAAAAACAATTTTATCTTACTCAGGGAGGCACTGGAAAAAAAAAGTATTTCCGGTGAAAACTCCATTTTGGAAAATTTGACACGATTGCAAATACTTCCGCTTTACTAGGAGGCAAAATTTTTTTCACGTATAATACAGATTCCCAAGAACTTGTAATGTTATTGGTAGAAGTGTTGAATGTGTGAATGTTATAGCACGAGCTATATTGAAAGGGCTTTATGTGTGAATATTATTTTAGTGAGAGGTATGGTTAAGAAATATATAATAAGAATCACTGTTTTAAATAAATAATATATACTCTATATTAATTTAGTAATTTTACAAATAGTAATTATACTTGTAAATTGTGAATAAGGCATACTGACACGAATTATGGAATGGTACTACATTGAATGCTAAAATAATGACTCTTTAAATAATGCTTGTCTGTCCGGAGGGGGTATTTTACAAGAGTGTTTCTAACGGTCTTGTAACTGGATCGTTTGTCTAAGGATATCTGTTTGGTAAAAACCAGGAAATAAAATACAAATAAAAGAAATATTAAGTGAAGATTAAATGGACTGTATATGTTGAACAAAGAGTAAAGAGTGAGCCAATGGGCCATATAACATGAACGAAATGAATATTAAATTAAATTTTAAAATAAGTAGCAAACATTTTTTATTATATTCAACAAGCCAAAAGGAGTGGCGCTTACTTTAAACGCAGACACCTTAAAGTTATTGTGGTCTTGTATTCAATTTCGAAAATTGAAAACGATTGCAATACTTCTTCATACAGGGAAAGAGAAAGTTATAGGACCCATACGCCTTCAGTTTATCGGAACGATTAACACGTGTGACGACATGTCTGAGCGATAGACTGAGTAAACTGCGCAGTTTTGCGCATATAATAATGCAGGTATTAGATCTGACCATCTAGGACCTCTTTTCATACGAGAACTGTGCAGTTCACATAGGTGCTCGGACGGATCCGTCAGTTATCATTTGTTCACCAATATGGAAAGATCCCAAGTTACAAAAAAAAGAGGCAACTTTTTTGTTTAATAGAGGTTTATCGTTCGTTGTCAGAACTATGGGACACCAAAAATCGGTTTTACTCCAATACAGTGAAGAAGGCCGAAAGCATATGTCAGCCTACTGAAAAACTGCGACTAATTGAACCTGACGTGACGAGAGAAAATGTTGATTAAAAAAATTAATAACCGTTCAGATAAGAGTTACAAAAAAAAGTGAACGACTCCAAACGGTCTGGAACTTCTCCTGACGCCATCTACATTCCGGCACTGTGATATTATAATGAACTTCTCTTCTTGGTTGACCAAGAAATTCCTAACCAGAGGTTGTCCACGTTTATGTTATAGGACCGCAAAACACTCATGCCAACTTGCGAGAAAGCACACACCTTCAGTTCAGTTTTTGTTTAGTTTCTTGCTAGTTTTTCGGATAGCTTTTCGTTCCAATAAACTGAAGGTGTATGGGCCGCCTAAAGAGAAACATATTTCGTTAACATTTCCCGCTCTCACCTCATTCGGACTCGCTAACCAATTCTTCTTCCATATAACAGCTTCCAAAACGGTCATACTTAATGACATAATTGGTACATATTTAATGTACTCACCATGTGTTAACACTTCTAAATCGAAGTTAAGTATCATTAAAAATTAGTGCAAGCATTATTGAAATCAGCAATTTGTTTATTTATTTCAAGATTATGCTTATTTACTCCGCACCATAATTGGAACGGAAAATTGTTCACATATTTCGATTAGGACAATGAAGCGCCCAGTAACATGGCCAGAAACGGATGTTATGCATCTGGTGGTCTATGGGTCGATTTTATTCACTATTCCGTCTTGTACGAAATCAATCTACTTCAATCTAGTCAATAAAGTTGATCAGTTTCATTACAACCTTGTTCAGAAATATCCGGCACGAAGGACCAATATTATTGCATAAAAACGCTACACCTTATGTCTCACATCTAACTGCCTTTAAAGTTAAATGTACTGAAATAATTTCTGTTTGATCATCCTCTCACTCAAACTTCACAACTGATGAAAAAGTACAAAATGCTTTTTTTGAAATTTTTATCTTCATCAGGTGCTCGGGAATTTCATTAAATATGGGATGTAGATCTTGGTGGCAGTGCAGAACTTCTGTAGATATTATTTTGAATAAATGCAAAATTTTTAGCATTAATAAATGCATAAATTTGGATTTTATACTTGTATCATGCACTACAAAAATCGATGTCAAACACACACACACACACACACACACACAGAACTCAGTATTAATAGTACTTAACCGAGTATCCTTGTAACACAAAAGCTGAATAGAAGATAATCAATAATGTTGAAATAATTGATAATAGTAGCCCACTTATATTGGTCAACCGCTTTTTAATAAATAATCATCGTTTAGCATGACTGGGTGGTAAGTGTTATATTTCTATAAGACAATCAATATAAAAAAAATAGATAAATCTGGCACACTTTTTTTCAAATTATTCTGAATTGGTTTTATTGATTTAAAACAAAGACCTACATTACAATTATCTGTTAAAGAAATCATTTGCTGACAAGAAGTAAACAATGAATTCAAAAAATCAGTTGTATTAAATAAAAAACGCTTATAGTCTGAAAATTCTATTCTACAGAATGTTGCAAACTTAATGGAACAACTTTTGTCGGAGCCTGTATTTAAAATTTAGAAAAATCTGAAGTAATTTTGAATGTACTTCCATTAAATCCCACTAGTTAAATGAAAGGTAGATTTTGCGGTGGAGCATTTAAGAATAGAGGAGCAGAGTTTTTTCCGTTCATTTTACGTACTAAGAGAGCCTCAATTGTCAACAAATATGCCACAAATTTCGGTGGAGTAAAAAAAATAAATAGAAGTTAATCCTAAATAGTTTTTCTTATCAGGCAGCCATCCTTGTGGATTTTACTTGTAAAGAAAGATAATGATCGAATAGGTTCAAAAATCCAATTTAAATGTAATAGAACTCCTAAATGGAGTTAGATAACAAGAAAGATCGGTTAAATTGCGTCGGTATTACGCCGTTGCAGTATTCATAACAACGAGGCAGCGGAGATAGGATGGCTAAAAAGGCTGCAGCAATGTACAGACGGTGAATAAAATTATCAAAGTAAAATTACGGGAGAAAATAAAAAGAAAAAAAAACAACTCGGAAAAAGATGGGTAAAATACTACAGTGGAGGACAAAATCTCACATGGATTAAAGCGGTGAGATAAGAGAGGGCTTTTTATTTTAAAACTAATTACAAGATACGAATATCTACAAAAGTACCTTTACTATGCGATATAATAGAATCCGAATCATTAAAGATTCATGGGATCTAAAGAACGGAGAAGGAGTTATTTAATGAATCAAAAGTCAGTTATTCTCCGCCTAGACTAGGAAGGGAGAGTTCGATTCAAAATAAATAGAGTGACAGCACGACAGTTTGCAACCAGTCAGCAACCTATTATCTTCTTATTCCTCAGCCAGTCTGTCTCTTTATATTTTTCACGCTACCTACTTTTACTGTAAAGTCCTTGCAGTTTGTGTTGTTTTCTATTCATTATACAGTGTTCAGCATATCATATAGCTTATTTCTCTAAAATCCATTCTTTCTAATTCTCTCTTCTTTTCACAAAAGTCTACTTCTCCGCTCTTTGGATCCTATGATTCTTTCCCATTATAGGCGATATAGACCCAACAACCGTTTAGGCGTCTTAAGGCAAAGGTTCTGATTTCTCATTACTATGAAGCACGATTAATAAATCTTTACTGAACAGGAAGACTCAAATTGGCTGCTATACACAAGGAGGTACAGGATATAGTAAAAAAAAAAAAAGGGAAGGTCAAGCTTGATATTCCGTTAGCATCCACTAAACTGGGTACCTTTATGGAATGTTTTATTTCCTGTTTTACGGTAATATCATTTCTCGAAAATATAATAATAATTTCCTTTAAATTTCATATAAAATTTATAGTATATAAGTCTATTACTTTTATAAACAATATTTCTCGAAAAAAAAAAAGAAGTTAACTTTTAAGGAATTCTGAGGGGATTGTTGACCTTATCTAGCTTCTATCTAAAACTCCAAAAAATCCCTATGATTCTTCTTCCATCTATAATCTTTCCCTTTTTTTGGAAACATTGTTCCTGAAATAAATTAATTTCAAATGGGTTTGGAGGGCAGGAAAGTTTATGTTCCCTCAAATTATTTAAAGACTACAAAATACTTAGAAAAAAAGTTCGAAGAAAAAACACTTAAGTTTCCCAGTTGATACTGTGTCAGCGGTTTTTCTGGAAACCGACGTTTCGCCTATTGCAATAAACTTTTTCAGGGTTGTTTTACGCCTTGAGCAAGCTAATGTAATAACCTTCTTCTTAGTCTGCGGTATCGAGGCCCTGCAAATCTCCAACCGTCCCTATTCTGTGCCATCTCTTTCCTCCTTCTCCAATCCCAACCACTGTCTTGGAAACTCTGTTGGACATCCTGTACTCAAATTCACCTAGGACTTCCTCTTTTCCTGGAACCTGTCACTTTGGTTTCATATACCCTCCTCGCCAGACTTCCCTCCTCCATTCTCATAATATATATGCACTAACCAACGCAGCTGGCTGGTTGCTACGATCTCTGTGTTGCGGGCTTTACTTTTAAATTTCTTCTGATATACACATTCCTAACTTTGTCCCTTCTTGTTTTTCCCCTCTATTTTTCTCAAATATCACATCTCCATAGCTCATATGAGTCCAGGACTCACTGGAATTTGTAAGAATTGGCAGGAATACAGTCTTATACACGGCTATCTCTGCCGTTTTAGAGACTTCTCGCTTTCCTTAGAAAACTTGTCTCAAAGCGTGAAAGACTTTTCCAGCGGTAGCCACCCGTTCTTTTATCTCTTCGTCCAGAATACCTTTTTGGGACAGCGCCTAGATATTTGAAGGTATCTACCTGCTCTATCACCCACCGTCCCATTAACCTGTACATGATGATCTTCTCTTTCGTTGTTGTGGTGGTTGGTTCCGCAGAGCTGGAAAGCTTCAGAGACATTTTCCGTGGTAGCCTGCTTCTTTTTGTGGTCATCGACCGGTTTCGGGCGTTCACCCATCTTCAGGATACGTTTTTCAGATAGCGTGACAACACAGACTTGCACAGAGCAAACTCCTTAGTTTTAAATACAGTCAAACCAGTCAGTGTGAAAACTGAGTTTGCTCTGTGCAAGTCTGTGTTGTCACACTGTCTGAAAAACGCATCCTGAAGATGGGCGAACGCCCGAAACCGATCGATGACCACAAAATGAAGCAGGCTACCACGGAAAATGTCTCTGATGCTTTCCAGTTCTGCGGAACCAACCATCACAACAATTAATTGGATAAACTACATTATTGTACGCATTGTAGTTACGAAAAAAATTCATAGATTTATAACAAAAAAAAAACTAGTACCCGAAACGTGAAGAACAAATTCTTTTTCTTTGAAAACTCCTCTGGCCATTGCCATATTAACATCTTATTATAATTTTTAAGGCCTAACGATTTGAATACCATTTAAACTTAAAACACTTTGTATTACTTACGTCGTAGGCTCATCCAGAAACAATATTGATGGATTATTCACTAATTCAACAGCAATAGATAATCTTCTCTTTCCTTTGCTATCACCATGGTCTTGGTTTTCTCTGGGTTTAGCTGTAGCTTCACTTTTCCCAGCTCTAATGGAATAACCATTGAGCAATAATCATTGCAATATGGACCTCGTGGAAGCTTAAAAAGTTTAGAGAAAGTTTGCTAATTTACTTATATCTATGTAAATTATAATACGAGAAAGCGTGTGTGAGTGTTTCACACCAGATTCTTTTATTTCTTTTTATTTTTTTAATATGATGTCAATAATTTTAAAAGGTACAGAGAGACCTTCATAAAGGAAGGTAAAACCTTCATAATACTGGCGGAATTAGTATATTGTTCGCGGTTATTTCGTGGTTCTTTAACATTGAAAATTGTAACATATAAAATAAGACAAATACATAATTACAATGTGAAACTATTTTGCGGTAGGCACTAACCACTAATGTATAAGCAGCTGAACTAATCATAGACTTAGCAGGCAAATCCATAATTTCAATAGTATTTTTAATATAATTTCCTTCATGATTAAAAGAGAATCTCAAGGTGGAGATTGTACGGATGAAGATTCAAATTCTTACTTCTCTGGAAGATCATTAAAATAATCATGTAGTGAATAATGAATCAAAAATCATTCCTAATACCAGGTAATATTCTAGATCGAGCCCGCAATCTGATAGCGTATTAAGTAATTTATAATATTGAGGAAGAAGATCAGATTTTTTGTTAGATCTTTTTAATTCTTTTTTTTTTTTTGTTTTTTGGAAGAAAACTAATTAATGAAAACTTATAATATAATGATAAATTATGCAAATATAAAATATCTTTCCACACGACTTTTTCTTAGTGCAAGTTACATAACTGAGAACAATAATGTTCCTTTTTGGGAAGAGGGAATATCGAGTACCTCCACCATAGAATGAATGGATATAAGGTGAATGTATTTATTAGTGTGAGTGTATTTATTAGCGTGACTGTATCTAATAAGCGTGGATGTACTCGTGTTTATTAGCATGAAATTTATTTATTGACTTGGGTGTTGTTATGAATATTTTTAAGTTAGAAGTTTATCCGTGGGGGGGGGAATGCAAAGAATTTTTTATAGAACGACTTCACCCTGAATTCCTAGTCTATTTTGTTTCATTTTACCAGTTTATTTAGTTCATTTTAGAGGGTGGTGAAACCTTTAAAAGAATTCTCCACCGACATTAGAACCAAATAACCCTTTTAATATAAATTTTAGTGGCGATGGTGAGGAAAATATCGTTTGCAGATCATGCAAACACTTACTAATACATAGAGTTCATATCATGTTAATACGCGATAGTTGAAATAGGTAAAATTGAGGCAAAATAAAGTGAGGCATGGGGTGGCTATAATCCTACCATTCTGGTATCCCCCTTCAGGTGAGAAAGGAAGAGCATGGCGTCACGGTCATTGTCAGCTCTCCTCCCCCTCCACGTCGACTGACTTCGATGGCTAAAGTGAGCACGAGATGGTAGTCATGCTACTGGTACCATGTTACTTCTAATGGAAACTGCGATGGACATCATGGGAAAAGGCGCGATTCCAGCTCGAGTGGTCCTAAATAACTACTTCGGCGCTAATGACCTAAGCTGTCGATGCGCGAAAAAAAAATTTAAAAAAATGTTCCTTATCTATAACGCAATCTTAAGTAACAGCTTATTCTAAAAATTCTCCATCAAAGATCGCGGCTGTAAATGATATTTAAAACTAGCAAACCAAATAAATCAGCCCCTTTTTGTTATTAACAAAAAAGGGTCCTAGCTTTCTCCATCCTAGGTAAAATATTTGTGAAACTTAGGGAATGAGCTTTTACAGTTTATTGAAATTTTCAAAACTATTAAAATTACTTATCCATAATTATCATCAATTCGAATATCAATAACAATACAATAGGCCCAACGCATTTTCACCCTAATTATAACATCTTTTGAGCCAAATCAATATTGCGCTGAGTCATTCTTTTGGATGGTCATTCATTTCAACACTAACTAATCTCTAAAAGTACTTATGCATTTGTAGTCTCACCTTAAGACTTATATTTTATCAAATTTTTTATAAACTTGAATTTTCCTCAACATTTAATTGTCCTTACGTTGTTAGATGGTATTAGGGGGTCAGCGCTCGCTTTAGCGAATACGTCGCCTCCAACAAACAGACAAATTGCCACCACTTAAGAATATATTTTTTAACACAAGTTGAAGCAGCGATCTGTTCGCGTGCCCGTGCCATTTTGTTCACAGAAGTACATGCATGTTCAAACAAGTTCAAGCATGTGTCTTTAACAAATCCTGCGTTAATTTTTCAATGATAGTGTAAATATTTTTACTTTCTCTTACTCTCAGTAAGAGGAAGTATTGTAATCATGTCAAATTTTCGATATCGAGTTTTTACCGGAAATATCCGTTTTGAGGTCCCCTGAGTCCAAAAAAGTGGTTTAAGCAAATGGTGTGTGTGTGTGTGCAGATATGTATGTGAACAGCATAGCTCACAAACGAAAAATCATAGAAAATTGAAAATTGATATTACGTTTACCTATCACCATGAGATCTGTTGGTGCGTTATCTGTCAAATTTCTTCGACCGGAAGTTACGTTTTTGCGATTTTCTCAAAAATGGCTCCGACGATTTCATTAAACTTGGTATATCAACTACACATACAAACACCTACAACTTTTATTTGAAACATTTCTCCGGAAAAATTCATTTAAGGGCACTTCTGGGGGATCTAAAGTGCTACCATAGTTGATTATACAATTCTATCATTCAAAAAAAATTAATTTAAAATAAATTGATGGCCAAAATTCTAAGTCTTAGGAATATTGGTAAACCGGAAGTGCGCTTTTACTGGGCAGTTTTTTCAGTTTTCGACGAATTTTAATAAATTTGGTAAAATTTGTTAATTATAATTTTGAGAACTGGAGTAAGACAAAGTTGTGTGAATGTTTCACATCAGATTTTTTTTTTCTTGTAGCACAAAAAATAGATTTGTGAAATTGAAAATCTAGCGTATTGTTGCACTCATACAATTTTCCCCTACAGCAATCATAACTTTGTTTAAACTTGGATTTTTTTAATTTTTCACTTTAATTGTTAGTAAATAAATATAATGTATTTGGGGGCCCCCAAACCTGCCCTTAAATGAATTTTTCCAGAGAAATGTTTTAAATAAAAGTTGTAGATCTTTGTATGTGTAGTTGATATACCAAGTTTGAAGAAAATGTTGGAGCTTTTTTTGAGAAAAACGCAAAAAAGTAAAAACTTAACTAGTAAAGTTGAGGAATTTCGACAGATAACATATTGTCAGATCCCATGGTGATGCCTAAACGGAATCACACACACACACACACATACACACACACATACCATTTGTAAAAACCACTTTTTTGGATTCAGGGGACCTCAAAACGGATATTTCCGGTGAAAATTCCATATCGAAAATTTGACACGATTACAATACGAAAAAATCATTTCAAAGGGTTCATAGGGTAATAGAATAAATCTTGAAGTTTTTCAATTTATGCACTACAAGGAAATAAAAATTTTAATGTATTTAATTGAAAAAAAAAAAAAATTATCACTTCATTTATTTATAATTGAAATAATTATTTCCGTAATGTATGAGAAAATAATAACTTTATTCCAAAGAATTTATTTGAAGGGTAATTCTAATAATCCATTTATAATTATCTGAATTGTTAGTTATATATATTTTCCTTGTTTATAGTGATTCATAGATTCCCATTTTACAATAATCATATTAAATTTCGTGGTTTCTTTTTTATACAAATTGCCGAGCCGGTTTGTTTAATGGCAGGCCATTAAACGTGAGAAATATAATTGAGATGTATTAGTGCTGACTTTGACTGATTAGTTAGTATACGCTTTATTTGTTTACTTTTAAATTGTATTCGTTGATGTAATACATACATAATTTAAAAACTGGTAAATATTTTAAGTTAATATTCTTTAAATATTAAAATTGAATATTTTAAAATCTTAGGATCACTATAAAAATAATTATATTAATAAAATATTGCTTTAATTAGTTTTGTATTAACTTGTTTGTTTAAAAGTCTGAGTAAATAAAAGTACAAAATTCTGTATATTACTGGGAGATTATATATGTTACAGGCAAAGCACGAAACTCACGTAGTGTATAGGATGCCTAGGCATTTCATGCATTACCTAGCTACTACTTAAGGCAAAGAAAGAAAAATTCTTTTTATTTCATAGTTAGGCTAGATATTCTATACATTGCCCAGGCATTCTATAGAATGTCTATGTCGTTGTTGAGCCTTGTCCACACCGGTAGATGAAATCGCGCAACTCATGTCTATGAACAAAGTTCT
The DNA here is from genome assembly GCA_011037195.1 of Triatoma infestans. Classification (NCBI taxonomy): domain Eukaryota; kingdom Metazoa; phylum Arthropoda; class Insecta; order Hemiptera; family Reduviidae; genus Triatoma; species Triatoma infestans. The sequence continues at coordinate 23,144 of JAAEAF010000840.1, forward strand.
GCGATTGTCAATAGACATTGTCGGGAATAATTTTGGTGTTCTGCAACTCACCATAGATAAAAATCTTATGTCTATAGGTCACCCATTTCAAGTGGAAAACTTGCGATTTGTTGCGCAAAGTCCAGACAGGTAGTCTGGACGTGTCCTACAAACAGAAACTACATTAGGCTGGTGAATGAGTCCTACCAATCGCCAGGAAACGGAGCGTGACTGCCAATCTGAGAGAAACTGAGATGTTTTCCCGGAAATTTGTGTGGTGCTTGACAATTTTTTTTCCCCCCAACCATCAGAAATAAATCATTAAAATCACTCCTCCGCCCCCCCCCAGTGATTTTGACCCTCCGTAACCGTGTGAAATTCCAGAATTCCATGGCATCTTCATCTCAATTTATCCACGATTTTATTCCCTTAATAAAAACTGCCGTGTTCCCTGTAACGGCAGAGAGAGACACAAGCCCGACCGAGAGAAACGACTCTCTCTGTACTCTCTGACTTAAGCAAGAAAAGTGGGAGAACCGTATATAAGCCAATAGAGATCTAGGCATCTATCTATCAGATTCAACCATATACATCGCATCGTGTCATAACTCTACTCTAACCTTTTATTCTATAAAATCATTACAAGTCCAGTGCAGTTTGTATAAGCTTATATAGCTATATTATAATAGTGTCTTCATATCTTGTCTAATTAATCAAACCCAATTTTCTCTCCTCATCAACTCCATTATAGCCACCAATGTCTTCTTATTCTGTTTTTACTTTCAAAAATAATAACGAAGCTGCTATAAAACCCATAAGCAGCAATGTTGCCGACCATTACGAAGAATGGTTCCAATACTAACGCGAGACATTGTATATAGGTGTGGGCGCGTGAAGGCTACAAATTGTTTTGCAACTTCACAGTCTATCGATAATATTCTCGAATGTCTATAGACAGTTGCACGATTTTGTCTACCGGTGTGGACTTACCCTTACGCAAAGTATGAAAAATCTTAAACACTATATCTATTAATGGCCATATTTAATTATGACCTAGTTATTGCTCTGAATTTTACTCAAGGAATGTTACTATTTGTGACCTTTTGCAATGATATTATTAGTAATCTGATATCACATTTTATATTTTTCTTTCAAGATTTATTTTTAGTTTTTTCGTGATTTTCTCTGAAATGGCTCCAAAGATTTACTTTAAACTTCTTATATTAGTTAAACACATCAATACCTATTACTTTTATTTGAAACATTTTCAAGAGAATATTGAACTTTTTTTTTTTTTTTAATATTTCAATATAATATATAGTTTTACCACTTACACAATATTAATACACATTAGAAGTATTGATAGAATTCCAAATTTGGAAAAAATCGGTTAACCAGAAATGCGATTTTTGCAAAATAGTTTTTTGAGTTTTTTTGGGGGGAATTTCCTCGAAAACGATAACAACGATTCCCTTTAAACTTGGAATGTTTATTGCATAATTTAAAATGTATTACTTTCATTTAAAATAATTTACTGAAAAAAAAATTGACTTTAGAGGGATGTATTGGGGTCTCTGGCAGTTGGGTGTTTAAATTTAAATGTACACAAACTTTATTTTTGGTTTTGACATCTAGAGCGCTCCACATAATGCCGCTAAGGTATATAAATAAAATCGCCGCCAATATTTTTATGGCCAGCCCAATTAAATATTGTAACAAAGCAATCAAAATTTAAGATGACATGATTATTTTTTGGATAGGGCTTTTCTAAAGAGGCGGGATTAACTGAATACACCATATTGGATTTGGAACGCACAGCTCCCAGGTTCGAACCTAGCAGTGGTGCTCTTAGGTTTTTCGCTAACTTACCTCTACACTTACTGTCTAGAGGTTGGCAGGCACTGAGAATATAATACGATACAAAGGGAACTTTAAGAACTGAATCAATAATTAAGTTGGAAACATAGAAAGGAGCATTCATTAAACTGAGTCGAAAAATTGGAGAGTCTATGAGTTGATATTATTATGAGAATTAGAATACACAGTGGAAATCGCCAAAATTTAAGTCCATAGCTCCATAGTAAAATTTTTTTATTTTTATTGTTTTATTGAATATTTACAACTACATAAATAAATATGTAACAAGCAAATAAGTTAGGAGGAGGTTATATAGACAATGACGTGATGGTCATGAATGCTAGTTACCATTAGTTACCTAGAAAAGCGACTAAACGTCTCGGGGCAAACAACATTTCAATCGCCTTGCAGGATTGGCTGGAAGTGTGGTGGAAGAGAGGATTTAGGCAAGAGGATTGGGATGAAGAAATAGTCTGCTGTGGAATTTCTTGTACCGGAGCTTAGCTATATCGTGGACAAAAGGAATCTTCAGATCCGTGTATGGTTGGAAACGTAATAAGGAGCTTCCAACTAGGCGTCGAAGTATAATGGAGTTGTTGAGGAGAGAAATTGGGTTTGATTGAATAAACGAGATATGAAGACACTGTTATAATGTAGCTATAAGTTTACACAAACTGCACTGGACTTTATAATGGAACTGATATAATAAAAGGTGGGAGTAGAGATATGACACGATGCATGGTATGGTTGAATCTGATAGATATTCTCTAGATAGATTCTCAGTGGCTTATATACACAGGTTCTCCCACTCTAGCCTGCCTAAGCCTCTCTTCTCTCTGCTGGATGCCATTACAGGAGTATTTTGGACTACAGGGTTTGTATTCTGTTGAGGTTGGTACGTGTAAAATGTTAAAATGTTATGAATTAGTATCTTGTTGTTTAATGTTCATTTAGTTCGCCTGTCCAGTAATTTCTTTAGTCTGTAACGCCCGTTCACTTCTTGTCCCTTTAGTCTATTATGTGGATTCCTTTGTGAGTCGCTTATCGTATTTGATTTGCTACTTTTCCGACCATTCGTCAATCGCGAAAAAATGAGCAGTGGTAGAATACTTCCCTGGGAAAGGTCCGATTTCAGACGGTAGTCTGGTGAGAAGGATATTCGCTGAAAGACAAGGAAGAAACTAACTGAAAGGTTAATTGCATTCAATTTTTTTTTTTTTAATCTGTTTCAATTATTATAACTAGAAGGAAATCGTGTCTATCTAGAAATGAAATTGGAATTACCACTCTAAAACTCACGATTATCGAGTCAGTTTAACATTAATCTAAGGTTATTTTATCTGTTTTTATGATCAAAGTTACAGTAAAAATAAATAAATTCCAATCGATTGACTTGTTTTTATTGATTTACTTGAAGGTATTTATTAGTAAGAACTTGTAGCTAATAAATAAATGTTTAAAACATAAATATTACTTATTTATTTTAATACAATAATTAAAGTAAATACATGACATATACAATACTTCTACTGTCATTATTTTCTATGTATTTAAGTGATCTACAAAGACCACAACTAGAGAAAAATGTTGCATATCTCAGTAACAGCGTTTCTGTTTCACTAATACTGCCATTAATACATTTTTTAATAACTTTGATTTTTTATTAATTCTTAAATTAATAAGTCCCTAAGGAGAAAAACTATTAAACGATCCAAACATTAAAAGCATTTATGTTCGTTTAATTTAAAATTTAAATTTATGAAATATGTAATATTGTAACATCAGGGTAGTACAAGGGAGTATCGTTTCAACATTAGAGGCAACTATTTTACCCTGAAGAATTGTGGGCAAAAATTGTTATATGTTATTGCCCATAAGAGCAAAACGTCGGTATATAAGAAACCACTGACGCGATCTCTACTCGAAGACCCAAGTGTTTTAATATTAAGGTTACCTCTAAGATAGCACTTCAGTATAGTATATGATTCTATCATTTATACACATTGAAAAGATACATTAAGGATTTCCAAATTCGCAGAAAATCGGTTAACCGGAAGAATGACTTCCGGTTTCTGAGTATTTTTGGAATTTTCTCGAATACTACGATACTAAAAACGATTTTAATACAATAACTTTCTTTTTTTAAAGTAAATAAATTAAAGAAGATTAAAGAATTTTTTGCATAAATTTAAATTAATTTAGTGATAATTGGAAAAAAAAAAAAAGAACTAAACTAATATTAGAACAAGCCAAGACCTTAAAAAAAAAAACCGGGTCAGAAACTAGTTTTTAATTATATTAACAATAATTATATACGGCTTCAAAGTAATGGATATATTGCCGAGTCAGTATTCCATCGCATTTAAATCTATATTATTCATTATTTGTAACATATTAGTTGTTAACTTTTAAAAAATTAATAATCTTTGATGATGTTTTCTAAAAAGTCATTGCTCAAAATGTCTTTATAATATAGATTTCAAAATAAATCAAACTCATTATTGTACCGCCCACAGTGAACTAACTAACTAACTTAAATACTGCACATGTATTTACATACGTTTTTTACAAATTTACATATGATATAATATCTTCGTTTATTATATAAGATTTTGAGAGATACGGGATAACTTTTTCAGCATAAATGATTTCACAGATTTCCTTGTTATAGTATTTGACAGGTTGGTGATTAAGTAAAGTAATGCCTATTTTTTCAGGCGGGCTTAACGTCCAACTACCAAATTAGGTGTCGTGGACGGGGACGGAAGCACATACTTTACTGTTAACATTTTTTAAACAAATATAAAATTTAGTTATACGCTGGACTCGAACTGGGGGTCCTCCCACTTACAAGTCCATGCTCATAACCACTACACCAACACCCGCCCCGACAGGTTGGTGATTATATTTTGTGTCAGATTTGAAAACTAAAAAAAAAAACAATAATTTTTAATATAAAGCAAAATATATTCTTTCGCTTAAATGCAGAAAATACGATGTAATAGAATCTGTGAGTAATTTCACAAGTTTTGAACTTAACATATTCATCAAGTAATAATTGATTGCAAATTGCTGTGAACTGAACCTTTTAAAGATTATATCATATATCGGTCCTCTTAAGTCCTCCCGCTCGTGTAGTCATTAGATATTCTCTCTCTTAAATATTCTGATATATATATATTTATGTAATTGAAATTAAAATAAGAATATGAATAAAATAATAAATGTGTAAGTCAGTTGTATCTGAAACGGAAGTTGTTGTATGCAAGTTAGTAAATATCGATTAGCTGGATCAACATTTTTAATGAATGAATTATTCGATTTTTCTACAATTTTCTAGCTTGAAATAGCAGCTTCAACGAGTTTTATCCAATTTTACCATACTTGATAACAAAATTCATTTTGTGGTGTTCTCGGGGGGGAAATTCTAGCCAATTAAGCTTCCTCTAAAATTATGTATGTCTTGAAACGAGTGGATAAATAAATTAAAAACATTGAATTATTTATTACGAACAATTCAAGTTTTGATTGATTTTTTTTACTTTTTAATCGTGTCAAGAGTTTTTTTTCTTGCAACAGAAATATATGTTTCGAAGCATACTGAGCACGAAAAAAATGCTTTTTAGCGAATGGGGTCAGTATGTATGTGAATGTGTATTGATTTTTTATGGGGCTCTGGGGTACCAATAACGTTATGCTTTCCTCTAAAATACTACTTCTGCTTCACGAAAGGAAGGTAGAGGGGATTAAGGAGGCTTTCTCCAAGGAGGAAAGGAATCGGACTTTCCAGAGATGGCAGGCTTCTTGGGAAGATGATCACCGGGACCGATGGATCGTTAGGTTGATTAGGGAGGTAAAGCCATGGACGATGAGGCCACATGGGGAAGTCATTTCAGGGCGTACCTGAAAAAGATAGGAAAAGCAGAGAATGTGGAATGCCTTTACTGTCCTAGCAGTAAAGACGATGCATCCCACACTTTTTTTTTTTTTTTTTTTTTTTTTACTGCGGTCGGTGGGAACGGCTGAGAAGTGACCTCGAGGCGGTGATTGGGCGACACACCCCAGATACTCTGGTTGAGGCAATGCTGGGCAGTGAGACCAACTGGCAGACCGTAGTAAAGGTACGACAGAGACATTCTTCAGCGGAAGAAGTAGGACCTGGACGAGTGCTAAGTGGGGTAATACTGTAGGGAAACCCAATGAGGTAAGGACAGAGGCCTAGTTCTGAAGTAATGCTGGGCACCGGTGAATCCAGCTAGGTCTAGCAGTAGGGTAGTGTTTAAGCCTGTAGTCCAATTTGGGAGTCCGGCACAGCAGCGATTCTTGTGCGGTAAAAAAAAAAAAATACCACTTCAATATAATATATGGTTTTACCACTATATAATAATAATAATAATAATAATAATAATAATAATATAATAATAATAATAATAATAATAATAATAAATAATAATAATATAATATATGGTTTTACCACCTATATAATAATAATAATAATAATAATAATAATAATAATAATAATAATAATAATAATAATAATAATAATAATACACTTCAATAATTTGAAGAAAATCGATTTATGGGACGTACAATTTTACAGAATAGATAACTGAATTCTTTGGAATTTTTCTAGAAAGCGGTTACAACAATTTTGTTTAAACTTGTTTAAAAATAATAGAACACTAGATGGAAGGTAGTAGCTAACTGGTTAGCGTAAAGGACTACCACGCGAAGGACCCGGGTTCGAGTCCAGCTGTGCTACCCTTAGATTTTTTTCTTCCTAGGAACCTCTACAGCTCATTATCCGGTGATGAGAAAGTGATGTCTGTAACCTTGAGACACTGCAAGGAAGCCGGCTGTGCATTGAGAAGGCTCCGGGCGCCAATGACCATAGATGTTGACGCGCCATATATTAAAAAAAAACTTTCATTTACCATAGTTACCATAGTTACAAACAAATTTCATTAAATTTAAATTCTTACTTATGTTTATTTGCGTTTAATGATATATGATTTAATGGGAAATATGGTTTCAGAAGCTGGATAAAGAGAGTTCGGTGGCCTTGGGTGGCTTGGCCACTGTTTTTCAGACTGAGTTGGTGGGCATCATTGAATGCTGCCACCTGGTGGGGGAGTGGCAGGGAGAGTTCAAGGAAGTGCGGATTTTCTCGGATAGCCAAGCCGCACTAAGGGCTTTGAGTAAGCCTTGGTGGAGTTCGAAATTAGTGGGAGAATGTCGGAGGAAGCTAAACGCTTTGGCTCGGAGGGGTAAGGTGCATCTCTATTGGATACCCGGACATGCGGGAATAGAGGGCAATGAGAGGGCGGATCGGCTGGCCAGGGAGGGATCATCATTACCATTTTGTGGTCCTGAACCAGCCCTGGCCGTTACAAAGACGTTTCGCGACAAACAGATTAGACTTTGGGAGACGAGAGCTTTGGAGAAACGCTGGGGGGACACGCAGGGGTGCCTCCAAGCTAAAAGATTTATAAAGGCAGGTAAGCAGAGAATTTCGGAGTATCTCCTGTCTCTTAGTAGGACGGGTTTGAGGACCTTGGTAGGAATAGTGACTGGACACACTTGGGTGTCCAGTCACTTGTTTAACATAGGAAAGACGCGGAGTCCCATTTGTCAGAACTGTGATGACGGAGTTAGGGAAACGGTGTATCACTACTTATGTCAGTGTCCCCGTTTCGCTGGAACTAGGTTTCGTATATTTGGGAGGACACCACTCTCGCAGGATTGTCTAGGCGAGTTGGAGTTTAGGGATATCTTGAGATATTGTAGATTAACCGGCAAGTTACCGGGGGAGACTAATTAAGGGGTTACGGGGGGTATCGGGGGGATAAGGACCATATAGGCTTAGGTCCCGCGCCTTTGGGCATCCGTTTCCGATAATAATAATAATAATAATGGGAAATATATTCTAAATAATAATGACTGATGGGGGAGTCTGTCCTCACGCGTTGGTCGGTCTAATGGCTAGTGCACTCGCCTTTTGTGCAAGAATTCATGGTGAGGGCAAAGTTGGTGATTGTCCCAGCATCGTGATAAAAAATGGGAAGCTACAGTTAGTAGCGCCCTAGGGAGCGAAGGCTGGAAGTAAACGGCGTGGGATCTGCGGCGTGCTTTCCACACACGCCCCCCCTATTCAAATCGCCATCTGGCAAGCCTAGGCTCTTCATGGGCTGTTGCGCCATAAGATTTTAGGGATGGGGAAGTCTAAAAATAATGACGAGCGATAGAATTGTAAAAATCTAATTTAATTAAACCGATTTTAATTTAAATTGTAGTTCTGTTTAAAACTAACAATAGCAAAAACATCCATGTCTGTGTGTCTGTGCGTCTTATTACACAAAAACAATTGCTTATTTTTACAATTAGATACATAATTGAATTCAATTAACATGTTCAATTTACTTTTACTAATGCGAAACGGAAAGAATATTAACTTTTATTTGATTATTTTATTTTTGTTATTAACCTATATTAATTATATAAATTAAATGATGCAATGCCTACACAATAACTTTGTACAAGGTTTTATTTAAATTTATTTATTTATAAATGAAATATCTCGTAAATAAACTAATTTAGTTTTTTTAATCAATTATAATTTATTTAACTATCAATATTTTATACGTAAATATATGTACATAAGGATATAATGTAATTATCATAATTCAACTGAATAGTATTTTATATCTCAATAAAACAAATAACAACCGTTAGGTAAATAATGTCGACATTTGTTGGAAGCATATTTTTTCATAAAAATCCGTTGTAAAAATCCAAGATTAATTTTTTATATTATTAAGTATCTCAAAATGTTTAAAATATAAGAATTCACATTGTTATTACGATCTTATAATCAGAGGAAAAAACACATTAAAATATTACAAACAGACAAACAAGGAAAAGTGAGCCTTGTAGAGTAGGAAATTCAATAAAAGGGGGATAATCCTTTCTTGGGTCCAAGAAATAGTATTTACTTAAATAAAATAAAATAAACTTAAGAACCTCCTTCAGTGATGAATGTTATTATTATCTATAATAATATCTACAATTCTCACACGACTTTCTCTTACTGCAGTTTATGACAAAATTTTCTTCAAACTTATAACTTCTTACTTTCTCTTACTCCTAGTGAGAGGAAGTATTGTAATTGTGTCAAATATTCGATATCGAGTTTTCACCGGAAATATCCGTTTTGAGGTCCCCAGAGTTCAAAACAGTAATTTTCAGAAAATACTGTGAGTGTGTATGTGAACAGCATAGCTCAAAAATGAAAAACCGTAGAAAGATCAAATTCGACATTCCGTTTAGGTATCACCATGGGGGATCTGACAATATGCTATCTATCAAAATTTTTCAATCGGAAATACCACTTTACTAGTTGTTTTTTTTTCCACTATTTTTCTCAAAAATAGCTCCAACAATTTTCTTGATACTTGGAACATCAACTACACATACAAAGATCTACAACTTTTATTTGAATCATTTATCCCAGGAAAATTCATTAAGGGCACTTTTGTGGGAAAGGTGGGGTTATGTTTTCACTTTTGAGTGCTATCATAGTTGATTATACAATTCTATCACCAAACAAAATTAATTAGAAATAAATAGATGGTTAAAAATTCCGCGGAGTTTCAAGAAAATTAGTAAACCGGAAGTGCGCTTTACTGAACAGTTTTTTTTTTTTTTTGTCAGTTTTCGACGAATTTTATTAAATTTGTTACACAAGCTATAAAATTTGTCAATTATAATTTTGTGAACTGAAGTAAGAGAAAGTTGTATGAGTGTTTCACACCAGATTATTATTCTATAGCAAGCAATTTTATAATAAAAATTTTCATTATAACTTTGTGATAAATTCAATGACAATAAAAGAAAAAGGGTGAAAATTGAATAGTTTCCCTTTTTAAGTTATAAATAATGATAAATTAAATTAAGTAACGCTAAAACATTGATTTTTCACAACATATCTTAGTTGAATATTTGATAATAGTAATTTCCAATCTAATCTAAAGTAAAAGCTATCAATGACCTTGAGATTTTATTATTTAGCTAACATTAAGTGAATAATAATTATTTAAAAATTTTCACTTCCTCATTAGATTTTAATTCTTGGAAATACTTCCCCTACTAATATGAAAATGATCTTTTCAATAAATAAAAACATTTTGAATCTATACAAATTAGAATCTTTCAACTCTTGCGGATTTTACCTAGAATTATATAGTTGTTCTCCCTTTAAATACAATCCTTATAATTCAATGGTAATTGGATATGGTATTGTTGATAAATAATCGAGACATACACACACTATTTGTACTTTAATTGAAACACAGTATTTTACGAACTTCAAAAACGAGAGTGGAGAGTTTATATTTAACGAACTTTGTAAAGAGAGGGTAACTAAGGACAGGGTAATCGAGTGTTGATCTTGACCTTGAACGTAGAATGGTAGTTTGCTTTTGTGTTCACTTAAAAGGCGATGTGGCGGCTAATTAGAACTTTAATAATCGATTAGCTAGTTGGTTATCACGACTCTCTGGCGTAAGAAGTTTGTTCTAGCGACTTATTCAAGCCACACAGAAGGACCATACTTATTTCCACTCTTTCTCCTTCCTATTGAAGGGCGCAAAGACAGCTTCTCTAGCCTAGCTTGGTTGGCCTAATTGAAGCTCATTCACCAATATATTGCAATGGGTTTGCTAGAGGGAGTAATGCGTAGTTGTGACGTGGGCTTGGAGGCACGATGGTAGGACTCAGTACGGCTGGTATTAGTCCAACACTTGTGAGGCCAATTTTTTCAATAAAGGATTGGCTTGATTCTACTACTAGTACATCATAATTTTGAACAGTTAAACAGTCGCATGATCAATAAAAGGTAACAAACAATGATCCGTCCCAACTAGGGTAAAGGTTTTTCTCAAGCTATTCGACAGTTAGAACAAGCAAATGCTCTGACTATCCCCATCACTTTTCAAGGACCATACCTGAGCCAATGCTACCATTCTACTACATTCATCGTACCAAGATCATTATGTTCGCTCATCTCCCAATATGCATTTTTCTCCTCACCAAGTTCGTTAAATATAAATTATATAATATGTTAAAGTTTATATAGTAAATTTTTGTCTCTATAATTTATCAACACCAGTAATATCCTGTTGCTATTATCACTGTTATGAATCATACCATATTCCCCTAGTGCAAATGTCAATGCTTCTAAAAAAAAAAAATAATAATACTGTTCAAAAACAGTTCATTTTAAAATAGGAAAAATTTCATAGGTTTATATAATTTCCTGCATGTAAATACATAAAGCATTTATTTATTTATTTATTTATTTATTTATTTTGGAAATAATATATACAAGTAATTACAATCACAAATGGAACTCCGGGTAGACGGCTCAAAGTATTTTGATGTATTGGCTATTCCATTTTAAATATAAAAAAATATGTTGTAAATATTTCGTAACAATAAATTTATTATTTATTTATTTATTTATTTAGAAAAAACAGGCTAAGAAGCCTGTACATATATTTGTCTGAAGTATCTATGTATCTATTAATCTAAATTGTAGAACCGATTACTGAAAAGCCACTTTAAAAAGGAACCAAACGTAACTATTCCCTTCTCATAATAAAAATCATTTTCCCTAGAGAAAATGGGATTCGAATCATAAAAGATTGATACGATCCGAAGAGCGAAGAAGCCGACATTAAATGAATAAAACGTTAGTTACTCCCCCCACTTAGGCTAGACTAGGAATAGAGCGACGGCAGAACAGTCAGAACAGTTTTACGACAGTTATTACAACAGTACATCCAGTCAGCAACCTATCTGCTTACTATTTACTCAGCCAGTCTGTCTCTTTATTATTGTCTCGCTACCTAACTTGTATTTAAGTGTAAAGTTCTTGCAGTTTGTGTGTTTTATTTATTATTCAGTGTTTAGCATATCATCTAGTTTATTTCTAATCTCATTTCTAAGTTCATTCTCTCCAAATATCTCTCCATTATATAGGGTGACCAGAGTTATATGCTCCACCCACTTTTTTTTTAAACGGCAGGAAATTTCGAAAAAATAGAAAACACGTATTTAATCATTTTTAGTCTAGTTTATTTTCAGTGATTGAACCATTTTTTTATACCCCAATATCCCGAGATACAGCATCCAACTTTTTTTTTTCAAATGGAACATTATATTTTTTTTTGCATATTTTTATAGTGCTTGAGCTCCTAAAAAAAAAAAAAATTTAAATCGGTTAGGTTTTTCAAAAGTTATGATAATTTAAAATATGAAAAACAAATTTCAGTTTAATGTCAAAATTACCTTATTTTTTCTTTAAAGAAGCTCTTCAAACTGGGCACCATCAACGGATAGGCAAGCCAAAGCTCTGGACTCCCACGCTCTGTTTGTAGCAGCACTTAGGTGGCAAGTCAACATCTAGGCAGGCTAGAGTTATTCGACGTTCCATATCTTCGACTGAAGTCATGGGATTAAGGTTACTGTACACTTTATTTTTTAGATATCCCCACAAAAAATGCACAATTTTATGGACTGATGAATCAAAGTTTACCAACAATGGCCTTCTTAATCGTTGGAACTTTAGAATATGGGCAGAAGAAAATCCACAAGTTACCTTCGCCACACGCCATTAGGTTGGTTTTTCTACAAATGTTTGGTGTGGAGTTTGAGGAAACCAACTAATCGGCCTATACTTCTACAGAGGGAACTTAACTGGTGAAAGGTATCTAACTTTTTTAAGAGACATTTTGCCAGTTTTGCTTGAAGATGTTCCTCTAAAACGTCGGTTAGATATGTATTTTCAACAAGATGGTTGCCCGGCACATAATGCGAGAGTTGTTCGACGTTACCTGGACAGAAATTTCCACGAAAAGTGGTTAGGAACTCATGGTCCGATCCAATGGCCACCTCGACCTCCGGATTAACCCCAATGGACTATTTTTTGTGGGGATATCTAAAAAATAAAGTGTACAGTAACCTTAATCCCGTGGCTTCAGTCGAAGATATGGAACGTCGAATAACTCTAGCCTGCCTAGATGTTGACTTTGCCACCTAAGTGCTGCTACAAACAGAGCGTGGGAGTCCAGTGCTTTGGCTTGCCTATCCGTTGATGGTGCCCAGTTGGAAGAGCTTCTTTAAAGAAAAAATAAGGTAATTTTGACATTAAACTGAAATTTGTTTTTCATATTTTAAATTACCATAACTTTTGAAAAACCTAACCGATTTTAAATTTTTTTTTTTTAATTTTTTTAGAGGCTCAATTACTATAAAAATATGCCAAAAAAAATATAATGTTCCATTTGAAAAAAAAAGTTGGATGCTGTATCTCGGGATATTGGGGTATAAAAAATGGATCAATCACTGAAAATAAACTAGACTAAAAATGATTAAATACGTGTTTTCTATTTTTTCGAAATTTCCCGCCGTTTAAAAAAAAAGTGGGTGGAGCATATAACTCTGGTCACCCTGTATATAATCGAGAAAAAGTTGGAGAAAACCGTACGGACAACCGTACGCTACTTTCTATTAATAGATTTTAATCAAAAACTTGCAGAAATGATATCTTAAAATCAAGATAAAGTTTCTTATATTGAGATATTTCGTTTACACAAAACACACGCACACACAAACCATTCACTAATAACTACTTTTTATATGATCAGCATAACTCAAAAAACGGAAAAACGACAGATTGGTGGAACTTGATATTCCGTTTTAAGTTCCACCCTTGGGACGATTTTTTTCTCGAAAACGGCTCCAACGATTTTCTTTCAACCTATTATATCAAACCGTTACACAGAGATACAACTTTTTGTTTGGAACATTTCTCCAGGAAAATTCATTTAAGAGAAGTTTTGGAGGTTTGGGATGGGTTATTTTTACCTCAAAATTGTTATTTCAATATATTATACAATTCTGTTATACATTTAATTTTTTTTTTTTTTTTTTTACTGTCTGTGCGGAGGGAACAAGCCCTATGCTGTCCAAAGCCTCTCTGGGCCCATATAGCTACCCCACAAAATGATCGGAGCCTTCTCAGAGCGCGCCCGGCCTCCGGACAGTGTTCTCTCGTTACTGATAACCGGACAGTGAGCTATATCTTACAGCCAGTGAGCCTCTTGCTCCTAGGCAAAGAAAAATCTAAGGGCAGTGAAATTGAAATTGGTGTGTTGAGTTGTTGTAGTTTGTACCGGCTTGAGGTGTTTTGTAGAAGGGCTTGTAAGTGTATGTGTTTAAGAAAGAAGTATTACTAATAAGAAAGTAGTCTTCACTGCTAACAATAAATATATTCTATTAAAATAATAACTACAAGTTATTTGCAAAGGAATTATTAACTTATTAATATGCACTGATGCTAAGAGAGCGAAAGACAAGTGTTCCTGAAGTGTTCTGCTTCGGTGTCTACAACAAACTATGCTTATAGGAATGTCTTCTAATTGTTATTTCAAATCTTCCCCTGTGAGAAGAAGGGGTACACAATGCTATCAAGTTCATGAACTGTAAAAGACAAAAGTGGTCTGCTACCTGAAATGTCCTTTTGCAAGGGAATTTCACATATTCTTCATAATTTTGATTTTTTCAAATTAAATATATTTTTATATTTCTTGCATCCATCACAGCAGCGCACTGCTGGACTCGAACCCGGGATCTCCGCGTTGCTAGTCCAGCGCGCTACCACAGAGCTAGTTCCTTCCCATCAATATAACGTCAATAAGAATTATGTATGTAACCAAAATTCCGAGTTTGAAGAAAATCGATTGATTCGACTTTACTGAAGAATTTTTCCAGTTTTTTACGGTTTTCATTTTCTCTTACTCCAATTAAAAGGAAGTATTACGATCATACTAGATTTAGAAAATTTTGTTTTCACCGGAAATAAATAAATCTTGAGGACCCCCAAAAATAAATGTTCTCAGCGAATGGCCTGTGTATTTTGACAGAATATCTCAAAAACGAAAAGTCAGAGGAAGCTCAAACTTTGTGCTAACATCGCATCACACACGAAGTATAGGGCAAAGTCCATCAATCGGAGTTGCGACTTTACTGAATGGTTTTTTATTTTCAGTATTTCGTGATATTCTCGAAAACGGCTACAACCATTTTATTTAAACTTCGTATACTATCTTCATGAACATATAACTACCTATCACTTTTATTTGAAATATTTTCCAAGGAAAATTGATTTTTTTGGGGGTACGGTGGGGGAACAGTGCAGGTTTCCTCTAAAGTACCACTTCAGCATAATATATTATTTTACCACCTATATAATGTAATACAAATTAGAAACATGTATTTAATTCCAAACTTGAAGAAAATTGTTTTAGTTTTATAGAATAGGTTTTTGAGTATTTTGGAATTTTCTCGAAAACGGTTACGATTTTCTTTAAACTTGGAATGCTTGCAACATAGGGAGAAACGTATCACTTTTATTTATAATATTTTTCTGAATAAAATGACTTCAGTGGTATATTGGAGGTCTATCAGTTAATTTAAATTTAAATCTGCACAAGCTTTGTTGGTTTTAATATAGAGCGCTCTTCAAAAGGCCGCTCAGATATACAAGTAAAATCCCGACCACCATTTTTAGACCAGCCTAGCTAAACAATGCTGCAATTTTGAAGAAAATTTCTTGATTAAATTGTAGGGGAAAGTCATGTGAGTGTTTCATACAATTTTTTTTCGTTTTCACGGGTCCTCAAATCATATTACTTCCGGTGAAAACTCAATTTCAAAAATTGTAATATTTCTTGAAGAGGCAATAAAAATGCTGGTCTGCTGTAAACAACAATAACCGTAATAAACCCAGTTTCTTAAGTGAAATAATCTAAATTTGAGTTTTCAAGTGTTGTTATTAAATTATGACAATAGATAGCGTACAAGTTTTCCTTCATTATCTGCAGTAGTTCAAACCCTGTTTATGTCCAGTTTTAGGGTTATCGTAATATAAAATTATGAATTACTTTTTATTGCTGTTATAATAAATAAAACTGGATGCATATTTTGTAACTTCCAAGAGAATGCAAGCTAATATTGTAGCAGTCAGTGACCATCCAGATTTAATACTTTAAATCAAGATGGTGTTATTAAAACATTAATGACCCTGAATGCACTAAACAGGTGGTGGGTGGTACCATTGAGTAGGAAATCTAATATCACAGTTGCCCATTAGAAAGAGTAAGTTTAAAGATACCAGAAAATCATGGCACGCTAGGTTAGTAATTTCATCAACTCGAACTTCCGATTCATACACTCAGCCACAAAATAATGGGACACTTAGTTTTTCATTAATAAATAGCATTTATTGCACCATCTTACTTATAATACAATCCGCCGCCAACTAAATAATATCTTGTACTGATAATTGTTTAATATAAAACTCTTGATTTAGATTGATGTAAAGTATAAATAAGAACGAAAAAAATTAAAAATCTTTGTTATAAAATTTTGATAACTTTTTTCACTTCCTAGTACTCGGTATTGCCTCCGGGAGCAATACTGAGGGCCCTGATAGGGCGGGGCATCGCTGCAATCAGGTTTTGAATGGTCTCTTCATGCATCATCCATCCCATTCTTCTTGTAGGGCAAAAATGCTGAGTAGTTTGGGGCAGCACGCCTCTTGAGCATTTTCTACAGATCTCTATGGATTCATATCCAGAGAACGTGCAGGCCAATCCTCCAAGAAAGTGTTACAACTCTAGCTGTGGTGTGCTCTGGCGTTATTATGCATTAGCATGAAACTGTCCCCGATAAATGGAATTAAGATATGACTGCCTCTAGAAGAACTTCTTCAACACATCAAGTAGCGATCAATGCTCCATTTGCAACAACAATTAACTCGGTGCAGGCCTCCAAACTTCTCCCAACCCGCACCGTAATTGATTGTCATTGAAAATGAGCATTTCTGAAAAGGAGTACATTCAATAAAGCACTACTCCTGACTTCTCCTCATACGAATTCTACCGTATGAAGAATGCAGACCAAATGGCGATTCATTTGTGAAGAAAACAACTCTCTCTATTGCTCTTATATTCGAGAATATCGAAAAAAAAGGTTTGGCAGGAATTCTTATAATTGCCTCTGCTGCACAATATATATCAGCCCGATCGATAATTTATCCATTTCTTCGATAGATTATTACGCCAAATAGCAAACAGATTTCTTTCTTCGCTACAAACAAAAAATCGGATGTGAAACACTCACAAGACTTTCTCTTACTCCAATTTACTTAGTTACACACAGTCTCTAGTTTATCGAACTCTAATGTATAACGCTTCTTCTTATTATAATTTATTTGTTTAATTGCACTAATAATTAGTTCGATTCCTTTTTTTATGTTAATGCGAAGAAACTAGATTTTGATTGAATTAGCTCAGCATAGATTTCCTTCTTTAGAGTTCTCTTTCAATACTTTGTGGATTGCACCACATACATAAAGTTAATATAATGTATAACTACAACTCGAGGTCTAAGACAATTATTTGACTGAATATTGTGTATTCCTTTGGGAAAATTTTGTGAAAATTGTGTTTAACATCAATTTTATTTTGTCCCTCCAGTATGAACGGCCAAATACAAATTGGTGGATCTTGCATATTTAGTTCCTCGCATAATCTAGTTTCTCGCAACAATTTAAAAAACTGAAAAACTATTGAATAAAAATGCAGAAACTCGGAATTTCGGCAATCTATTTATTTCTAATTAATTTTGTTTAGATGGTAGAATTGTATAATCAACTAAGATGGCATTTCAAAGGAAAACGTAGCCCTACCCGTCCCTCAAAAGCCCCCTTAAATAACTTTACCAAGAGAAGTGTTTCAAATAAAACTAGTAGCCCTTTTTATATGTGTAGTTCGCATACTAGTTTAAAGAAAAACCGTTGAAGCCGGTTTAGAGAAAACGCAATTCCGATCATCCGATATTCTTCAAACTCGGAATTTCAACAACATATTTAATTCTAATTAATATTATTAGATGATATAATTATGTAATAAACTGAAATAGCATTAAAATGTTTCAAAAAATAGACATAGATCTTTGTATGTGAAGTTGATTTACCAAGTTTAAAGAATATCTTTCGAGCCATTTTTAAGAAAATTGCTAAAGAGTGGTAATTTCGGTTGAGGAATTTTGGCAGATAACTTACTGTCAGATGCTGTGGATATACCTAAACGGAATATTACGTTTGGACACTTCCTGAAATTTTTCGTTTTTGAGCTATGCTGTTCACACACATACACACAGATCTTTTTCTAAAAACCACTTTTTTGGATTCAGCGGACCTCAAAACGGATATTTCCGGTGAAAACTCAATATCGAAAATTGGATACGATTACAATACCTCCTCTTACAAGGAGTAAGAAAAAGTAAACAAGTAATATAAAAAACCGATCCCTTCCGATCAATGATACTAACCTATCTTCTACCTTAATGTTACTCACTGTGGCAAAAAAAAAAACAGAACTAAATCCTGTGGCCCCTTAATCGACTTACTATCGAACTACAAATCGAACCATGATGTATTTCTCTAATGTTAGTACTTCTAAAATTCAAAGCAATGTAGCTCTGGCATTTTAAACCAGTTTCATTATGTCATCGTGAATTATTAGTCGCCCAAAATATTACTGGAAATACAAAATCTTTGTATCAGACGCGGTGATAATACCTGAACGGTATTCCAAGTTTCCGTATCTGAAATCAGCCTACCAACAATAAAAAAAAGTTAGCTTACATTACTGTTTCTTGTTTTCCCCTCTATTACTCCAACAATATAACAATATAACTCGCTAATTTCGCTTATAATGTGTAGTTATTATCAACGCATCCCCCCTCCGTAGGGACAAATTTTTTTTAAAAGCGTAGCGACTTTATGTTAAAATCGATTTTTTTTTTTCTATAAACAAAATGATAAAAACTTTACTTTATTTATTTTTTTTTGTTTCATTCGACCTTTACACTCGACAGGGGCACTCGACAGTCCTTGTTCTGCCAAAATTGTTACACTGTCTTAATTTGAGAAAGGTATGTCCACTTTTATTATATAGATTTTAGTAAGAGTTCTGTTTAGTTTTCCTTAATTTTTACTCACTCTTACAGCTGTGAGTAGAAAGTATCATGATTCGAAATTGAAATATTACCGTAAATACATGGTTTCAGATACATAAAGAACCATTTTTACTTATAGTCTGTGTGTTGTGACACATTTGTTTTACTTTCTCTTATTCCTGGTAAGAGGAAGTTCTGCCATTATGTTACAAATTTGAGTTTCCACAGGAAATAACATGTTTGCTGAAATACGAAGAAAATGTTTTAAAGGATGATCTGTGTGTGTTTTTACAAAATATCTCTAATATGAAAAGTTGTAGAAACATGAAAGATGCTATTCCGTTTAGGTACTACCACCGCATTTGAGATGAAAGTTTCGGTCAACTTCTATCAACCGGAAGCGCGCATTTACTGAATGTTTCCTTTTCTCAGTTTTTCGCGTTTTTTCACCGACAGCACCTCTAATGATTTTCTTTAATTTTCGTACTATACCATCTACACAAATGAAACCCTATCACTTTTATTTGAAACATTTTGGCGGGAAAATTGATTTTTTTAGGGGTTCTGGGAAAACATTAAGCTTAGTTTTCCCTTTAAAGTAACAAGTCCATAGAATATTATGGTTCTACCATTTATGTAATATAAATACACATTAGAAGCATTGCTAGAAAGCATCCCAAGTTTGAAGAAAATCGGGTAACCGGAAGTGCGAGATTACAGAATTTGATCTACATTACTTGAATTTCTTTCGGAATTTTTCTCGAAAACGTTTTTAATGATTTCCTCTTTTAACTTGATATGCTAAACGTACCACGATTCGCTCTATTGAGCCACAATATAGTTACTTCGCTAACCTGTCAAGGCTAGTAGATAGGTATTATCTCCCCACCACCTCTCTATATTTATTGCAGGACAAAAATGTAAAATTTGAGTTTAAAGAAAATTTGTCCTTTTATATATAGCTGTACTGACAGGTGTAAGAGAAAGTCGTGTGAGTGTTTCTCACCAGATTTTCTCAAAAACGAAAAAAGTCGCAGTAAACACGAACTGATTTCGTTCCGTTTAGGTTTTCCTCCAAATCGCCATTTCAATGCGTATTATAAGATTCTATCCTCTACATAATATCAATAAGAATTTAATGTTGAGCCAAAATTCCGAGGTTAAAGAAAAATAGTTATATATATATACTTAACATAGGTATATATATATTTTCAGTTATGCAAAATTTGTAAGTAGATAATCAATAAATAAATCATAAATTAAAATTACAGTAAATTGCAGTACTTTAAATTACAGAAAGGGAAAGCCGTGTGAATGATTCACATAAATTTTTTTTTAATTACATTGATAATGAATTATACTATTCGTCATTATTATAATGATAACTAGTGCTTATTATAATCAACAACATTTCTAATTATTATTTTTATAATTATTGCAATATTGTTATTACTATCTTAATAATTATTATAAAAATCGAACGCCCCAATTACTGTGTATCCTGAAATTTATTTACAAGCGGAAGTATACTGATCGAGTCAAATTTTCCAAATTCAATACCTTTCACCGGAAATGCATGTTCTCAGAGTGACTGAATAAGAAAAAAAAACTTTTAGCAAATTGTTTTAATGTATGTGTGCATGTGAACAAAACATCTCCAAAACGGAAAAAGAAATACGGTAAGTTTAACTTGATCCTCCCTTAATGAACCACCAATTCACATCTAACAGGAAGATTACGGTCAAACTCTATGTGCAGAGAAAAAAATCGCTGTAAGATGACTACCAACGCATCTGACACGAAAGTGTCCACCGACCGGAAGTATGACTTTACTAAATGTTTTCTTCTCTTTTCTTTTCAATTTTAAGCGACTTTCTCAAAAACATCTCCAACGATTTTATTTTAAACTTCGTACTGCACCACATTAATCCTCATCACTTTTATCTGAAACATTTTCCGAGGAATATTGATTTTTTTTTTGGTGGATTCTGGGAAACATCTTAACAGCAACGTTAAAATTCCCTATAAAGTGACTCTTCAATACAAAAATGTAGTTCTACCACTTATACAGTATTAATATACATTAGAAGTATTGTTATTCCAAATTTGAATAAATATATCGTTTCTCTATCAATATCACTTCTCTATATGCCAATATTGGTGCAGGTACGTACTTGCACCACTTATCACTACTATATTTCAGTTAAGAAGAAATATGTAAAATTTGATCTAGTATTTGATACGTCATAGCATACATATTTCTGATATTTCTAACCAGTTTCAGATTTTCATCCATCGTCACAGTAAAGTTATCAAGTTCGTGTAGAGAGTTGAGTTCAACTTAATGTTTCTGTTATACACTACACTTTTAACTTCAAAATTAGAACACTCTCCAGGCTACCGTACCTAGCGCATAGCGCCAAAACCGGTGCCTATGGTCACTTAGCCTTGCCTACATAGTAGGCAAGTTACCATCCCTGCCACGTGGAGGCGGACCTCTACATATCCGCCTAGTCCTTCGCATTACCGCTCCTTCAGAGCAAACTCAACAAAGTCTTTAAAATTTATAGCACTTTTCATCAACTCATAGCAATCTCCCGGCCAGTTCTCTCCCCTCCTTTTCAGCTTGAATTCCATATGGATTCTTGCCTCGTCGAGGAGAGGACATCGGAAGAGTACGTGATGCACTGTATTCCGTTCACCGCATTCGCAATTTGGGGAATCTTTCAGTCCCAGCTCATGGAGCTTAGAATTGAACTCCCCGTGGCCCATGAAATATTGGGTTACGGTTCGGGATAGCTCCAGCCATCGAATCGACAGTCTGTGATGCAAGTTCGGGAAGAACTCATATGTGGTTCTCCCTTTCTCTGCTTCATCCCAGCGTCTTTACCACTTCCCAATCTCGTACTCAAGGATCTTTTTTTTGCAAGAGAAGGAGGCGTCTGACTGGACAGTTCCTCACCATCAAGGACAATCATTTCCCCTTGTTTATGCTTATAGGTAAGGGCCCTCATCTCTACGAGGAGATCAAGCGGCAACACACCAGCGACTACCGGTAAGGAGACCGTGGATGATGTCGCATAGGCCCTTGTTACAGAGCACAAAATGGCTCTTTGCATTCGTAATAGACTGCCGCTGTACAAATCCATGTCCAGCTTATCGGCCCAACAGGCAGCTGCGTACGTTGCCACATTCTCTATCGCACCCCTATAGATGGTTAAGGCCACGCCAATCTTCAGCCCCCATTCACCACGGACTACTCTTTTTATTCCCTGGTACAAGTTAGACATCTGGAGGCAACCCATTGAATATGGGGCCTAAAAGAAAGCTTTCAATCCAGCACGCCCAGGTACTCAAACTGGGTCACGTGGACTATTCTGAGATCGTCACCCTAATCCACCCTAATCCACCCTAATCCAGGGAGGACGACTGGTATGAAGCTTGCCTTTCATTAGCATCACTTTAGACTTCTCGAACGAAATCTGCAGCTTCTGCTGCAGTCAGGTCCCCTGACACAAATTCTTTATTCAGGTCAATTCAGCGCTAGCGCGCTCCTCTAACTTCCGACGAGAATCACCATAGACAACTATTGCAAGATCATCGGCGTATGCAACCGAATCACAATAGTTCATATTCTCAATATGCTCTAACAATTCATCCATAACTAGCTTCCACAGGAACGGGCCCACCACCGAGCCCTCGGACAACCTTAGTTATTGGCCTTGAAATCTCGCCGGCTTGAGTCACTAGCACCGCCACCCTTTGGGTGAGGTAGCTTTGAATCAGTTTCAGAAGATTTGGTGGACAATCTCTTCTTCTGAGTAACTCCAAAACAGTGGCCACCAGACATTATCAAAGGCCCCAGCTATGTCCAAGAATACTGTGAGGGTGTATTTGTGCCCGCTGCCACGCACTAATTCCAGGATTTTCGATATCGCATCTGACGTCGATCTTCCCGATAGAAAACCATTCTGGCTGGGACTGAAACTGATAAGGCTTTTCAATCTCATTATAATCAGTTTCTCCAGCAGTTTCCCAAAAACGGGCAGGAGTTGTATCAATCACACGACTTTGCATCATCGATGGCTTGTTTCCAACTTTATACAATACTTTGACAAGCCCTGTTTTCTATTGACTGGGAAATTATCCCAGTCTCAGGCATCCATTGAAAAGGTCAAGCAGGTACTGGCTTAAATCGCTCTCATTTTTCCGGACAATTTCTCCATTTATCAATTCCTGGAGTCTTTTTATTCTTGATTCGCCAATAACGAACTTAACATCATATATATCAAAGTCGGTTATGGATTCATCCAGAGCAGGTTACTCATAGGCTGCTTCGCAACGACTTATTTGCAAATGAGTGTCGTCCAGAGGGTTATGCTCAGGGAAGAGTACTTTCAGTAAGTGGTGAGTTGACTCTCTCCAGGACCCAGCAAGTCAACTTCAACAAGTATCCTAACAATTTTCTTACTTCGCAAACTGCCTATTTCTTCTTCTTCTTGCTTGCCACTACAGTCATTGAAGTATTTTCGCCTCCTCAATATTATTCTGCCATTCCTGCCTATTTTGTACAGTTCTTCGCCATCTTTCAACCTTTAAAACTTTTAAATCCCTTTCAGCTCCTCTTACTTGAGGTGTCCCATGCTTTCTTGTGCCTCCCGAATTACCTAGGGAAGACTCTCTTGACTATTCTTTCGCTTCCCATTCGCTCCAAATGGCCTAACCACTTCAATTTTCTTTCAGTTTTGATAAGGCCAACTAAGTCCTGACCAGCATATCATCCCTGTTGATTCGTATCCTGCACCTTACCTCTCTCTAATGGGGCCATAAATTCTCCTTAGAATTTTTCTATCCTATATTTCAAAAAGGGCGTTCATCTTCTTTCGAAAGAGTCCACGTTTCCCTCTCTTAGGCTGTAAATAATTCTTAAAATAGGTTTATAAATTATCAGCTTGGCTTTATAGGTTTATAATTATGTGCTTTCGACAATGTTGCCAACACAAAAGATTTGGGGAGAGTTTTGGGGAAATGCGTAGAACGTACGGTTCTACGATCTTATAATTTTGAGGCTCATTGAATGCATTGCTAGAATTCAAGTTTGAAGAAAATTGATTGACCTGGAGTACAACTTTATAGAGCACATTATCTGAGTTTTACCGGGATTTCCTTAGCAAAAGAAAGATTTAGTGAAAATATTTTTCAGAGGAAAGTATAATTACAAAAATATGTTCTCACTATATGAAAATCCAGGTGATGGTAGTAGTGTGTAGACAACAGCGAACAGATTAGTGTAGAATGGGTGGGGAGGCGTGTTTGGACAGAGATCTGAGTGTGTGTTTGTGTGTATGAGGATGAGTAGAGACAGACACTAAGCCTGCGGGGCTGGTGAAGACATACAAGTGTTGTTGGGACACAAAGCGGACGAACCAGGGGACTGTTGGGGAAGGTGGGACATTACACAGGGATAGAAAGGCCGAGCGAACACCACCAATACAGCAACGTCACTGTCACGTATGATGTCATTTAGAAATCATTTCCACATACACCACTCCATACACTCCAGGTCGATCACCAGTGTTGTCCGAGCCGGCGCCATATATGGGAGAAAGGGTGAGGAAAACACTCATTTGCACAACAAGTATACAAGAGAACTCACTGTGGCCCAGAGGTGGCGGGTGAGTGAACGTGTGTGGTTAGCTAACATAACAATGATACGTGTCAAATCTCTGTGTGGGTGTGTGTGTGTGTGTGGCTCTATCTAGAAGGCAGGTGTATATATATACGTTCACTTTATATAGAAGGCCGTGCACATCAGCTGGTCCCCAACAAACCAAACCCTCCACCACTTGTCCTCTTATACAACACGCTGCTCACACATACAAATACATACAGTTTATGAATTATGTTAGATATTTAAACACAAATCATCTGGACAACAGTACAATTATGACGGAGGACATGTACTCTCTTCACACGTCTCTACTACTAATAATTCCATTAACACATGAACACATAAAACAATATAACTACTCTACACAACAGTCAATTTACCTCCCCATCCACCACCCACAAAAAAAATCATTTATCACCACGATTATCCATTTTCTATAGAGACGGAATTTAGTTCAGTGGCAGCAAGTTGGACTCATACTCAAAGTGAAGATTCGAAAAATGATGTATATTTTCGGTGAAAACGCAAAGTAGAAATTTTGACAAAATCGCTATACGACTTCTAACTCAGCAGTTTCTACAATTATTGTATCACACAACTGTAAAATTGATAAATTCTCTTCAAACTTGGATATTTTTACTTAGTCCTAACGGGAATACAGAAACGTTGGTGGGGGGGGGGGCGAAAGTCTACAAGAGAGCGCCAATAACATTGAGCAAACCTAAACATAACATTTGAAATTTAACGTCACAGATGCCTCAGAACCCGCTAAATTAATTTTTCCGGAAAAATGATCCAAATAAGAAATGATTCCTTCGTAACTGTGCAAATAGCATTTTGGGGCAACTATTCCTAATCAAGTTTCTTCAAATTTATCTTTTTTTTTTTTTTTTTTAGATGGTTATAGGGGATTATTGCACTGCGACCTGACTATTGTGCCCCCCGGAGTCTTCTCAGAGCACTGCCGGCCTCCGAGCAACAATTTTCTCTAGCTACAGACAACACATGGGACAACCACTGAGCTAATCCCTTCCTTCTCCCTTAGCTTACACCAATTAACTAGGGACAGAGACCCTAGTTTGTGTACTATGTTTGTCCTTGTCTGCAGAGGGTAGAGTATTTGTATTTTAAGTGTATTGTGTACTGTTCTGACGAAGTGCATGGAATACTGAGCTGTGGTAACCCGTGGGGTCTCTACTCCCCAAGTATCCGCATCCAAAGATACCCCTTGCGGGCAAAATTATCTTAGTAATACATTCTGTCATATAGGGGATACAACTATACATTGTTTTGGTGGTGCACTTTAAAGAAAAGCTAACGTTTCTGTTCCTCCAGAACCCCTCCCTCCTATGATAATAAAAAACATTTTTCCTGGGAAATGCTTCAAATAAAAGAGAGGCATTTATGTGTTTATACACAATTTAATGAAAATCGTTGGAGCCATTCGCATTCTCACATTCACACTCACACGCGCACACACACCCACACACACACACACACACACAATACAGAACATTCGCTAAAAACTTTTTTCGAATTCGATGGGTGAGGGGGCCCTAAAAACAAATTTCCGGTGAAAAGTCAATTTCGAAAATTTGACCCGACAGCAATACTTCCTGTTACCAGCTGTAAGCGAAAATAAAATAAAAAAAACAGAAACCTATTTTGCAAAATCGTACTTCCGGTTTATCGTCTTCCTTCAGACTAGAAATTTCTTGCAAATGTATTTAAGTTGCTTAATATTGCAGTATACTGTACTGAAGTGGTCCTTTGAAGGGAAATTTAACAGTTAATTTAAATCTTAACGTTTTTTAACAGAAATTTAATAGTTTAGTTTTTGAAGGGAAATTTAAATTTGGGAACAAGTGGTTCTTTGAAAGGAAATAAAAGGGACAAAAATTTTGAAGGGAAATCTGCAACACCCTCCTATGCGCAGAGCCTAGGGAACAAAGCAAGTCACTTTTTTTAACAGCGATCAGAAAATTCTTTCTCTCACAGCATTAGCAAAGAGTATTAAATATAATAATTAATAATTATAGCATTCCCAATATATTCAAAACGCTCTAAAAATTTTCCAAAAAAAAGAAAAGTTTTTCAAATAAAAGTGCCGGACCTGAATATGTGAATTTAGCACGCAAAGTTTAAGCGTCAAAAAACACAAAAAAACATTATATAACATTCACTTCCGGTTTACACATTTTGACCGAAACTTCCGTATGGGTTGAACCTATATTCTGTACAAATTTTCCAGAAAACTTTGCTGTCCGGGGAAGTTCTGGGGAGTCTGCAGGTTAAGCTTAACTTTAGATTCAGATAATCCTTTTGTCCTAAAAACCAACAAGTTCAACAGGTAAACTAATGGTTTTGTAAGAAAAAAAGTTATGGAATGGTCAAGTAGTGTTATGATCAACAACTGCAGCCAGAGAAAGGTGTGTAGGTGTTTCATGCCAGATTTTATTTACGCTCATGAAGAATATACGTGAATCATGAACTTCCGGTGAAAGGTGAAACGACATTTTTAAAAATGACATAATCAGAATACTTTCTTTGTCTCACAACAGTAAGAGAAAACGTAGAAATCTCTAGCGGTTAACCATCACAGTAGGTCCTCTATGATTCTTCTAATTTATCTGCTAAAAATGAAGCAGCATCAACAAAGATTTTTTTGCATATGCGAAATCAAGATAAAGATATCTCACCGGAGTGCAAAGCTGATACAAACTCTCATCGCACTATAAAAATCCCCCATAACAGTACTCCAAACAGCCGTCATTTCCGGGAAGCTACAAGTCCATTCTAGTAAGATGTTTTGAAGAATAAGTAAGAATGGATATCGGATTAAGCCGATCGCAAGTGATTAGAATAATCTCTGACGCCGACAGCAGTTTTCACAAATTTGACGGGCAGTTTTTGGCATGCAAACGGCATTAGATTCATGACCTTAAGTTGATGACGCAAGTGTAGTACGAAAGAAACGTAAACTGATATTTCCGTACGATGTAATGCAATACAATAAAAAAAACATAACGGTACAGTGCTCACAGTATCTGGACAACTACAGATGACTATCTGTGTTGCTTCCTGTATTGTTTGTAACAAAGTCGTGTGAATGTGAAAGTGAACCAGAGATCTAGATGGCCTTGCTGCATTAGTGGCTGGTTGGACATTAGCCACTAGTTACAAATCTCTTCGCTAAACAATAACTGTTGACTCAGTTATGACCCCCCCCGTAAACATGTATGGTATAATCCATCTAATGTTCGTCCGAAAGTTTAAAGTTTTTTTTTTTACTGAACGAAATGTTGGGGCGCACGGTCTCCTGTTTGTGTCGCTGATCTTGATAGTAAAGAGTGTTCTAAAATGCACGCACAGAGCCTAGGGAACAAAGCAAGTCACTTTTTTTAACAACGATCGGAAAATTCTTCCTCTCACAGCATTAGCAAAGCGTATTAAATATAATAATTAATAAATATAGCATTCTCAATAAGTTAATCAGTGAATGTCTTGGCCATCTATGTGCTCACAGAGAAGTTGGAGGTAGAAATTTCAAGGTTTTATTGGAGAGTAAGTGTTGGGTAAGTACGGCTGGCGTGTGTCAGCGCTGTCAGACAAGTTTGCACCGACTGTTGACTGCCATTGATCAACAACACATACATTAACACACGTTCTTCGTCCGTTTGTCTGTTCTAGTTTATGTTTTTTATTTTTCAGCGACGATTTCTTTTACTGTTTTTCTTTTTATTCTATGGTATATATATATTTTTGTATTAATTTATTTGCAAACGGGTGAAGAGAGCGCCAGTTAGCACAAGGTGAGTGAACTTTACAGTTTAACTATTACTACTTCCATCTGGTGGGCACTTTATCAACTAAGTACTACACATATACTAAAGTAATAACCAGTTGTTCATATGCGGGAGAGATTGTACTAGAGCATTTCTTCAGCAATGCCTGACGTCATTGTAAGATATCCTAGTCTAAGAAACACGAACCACATTTACACTGGTTTCAAAATACGGGATTCAACATGGCTGCGGAGATAAATTGCCCTACACAAGGTGGAATTTTGGCTTCTTAGATCATCCCGCATAGTGCGATTAAAGAGTTTAATCAGTACAGAATTTAATCACTAAAGAGCTTCACTTCATTAGCGGTGAGTGCGCTCTAATAGTTGTAAACTAGCAGTCGTGCTTTTAAAGATTGGGCAAAATTATGTCTGTAAAAGTGGCAACTTTACTCTCTGATTCTCCCTGTTCTCTCTGGCCCCGAAATCCTTTCCACAATTCTATCTATAAATCCTTTTTCAGTTCTTTCAGTACTATACATTGCTGAGGGTTATGCAACCTATATATAGATTCTTGAATATCCAATGTATTTTGAGACTATAACAAACGACTTGATCCAGGTGTTGTCTTATTAGCTCCAAGCAACTAACTAATTGTCAGTGCGCGCTGCCAGCCTTCACCAGCACCGTCCATTATTACCGGCAACAGTTCCAACCTCGCGCGAATAGAACATATTATAATTTTTGTTTCGGGGGGATAAGAGCCACATAGGCTTAGGTCCCGCGCCTTTGGGCACCCGTTTTGATAATAATAATTTTTGTTTAAAAAAAAAATATGCGCGCGATGTACAACAGCTGAATTTTTGCTTCGAAAAAGTTGCCAGCAGGCTTCAGGGTTTGATGAAATGATGGCTAAAATTGTTGACTCGATATTGAGAATAACAATTTTCGATTTATAGCCGAATGCTAGAACTTCTGAACCATTCAGTAGACTTCATAACTTCACCCCTAGTAATCCACAATTTCCTGGATAATCTTCTCGTTATCAGTCAGTAATCATCCAACATATCGAACCCAAAAAAACTTCAATTTCCTTTTTATCCTTTATATCCTATAGGATATATCCTTTTTTCCCAAAGAGGATTATAAAATTAGAGACTAGATAAGGTTTTCTTTGAAATGTCTAAGAATCTATTTCCCAGTTTATTAATCGAATACTCGAATTATCTGAATTTATTTTCTTTGAGAAATTCAATTAATTTTCCTTAATTAAGTGGTCCTTTGAAGGGAAATTTAACAGTTAATTTAAGTTAGCTAGCCCTCGGCTTCGTCACATGTCATATATTCTGCCTTTTGTTCGCTCTTCTTTGTTCTTCTTCCTCATCTGGATATATATATTGCTAGCGAATACGTCATTATAGCTGGAAATGTGATACATATATATATATATATATATATATATTTATAAACTTAAGTTTCCGGGTTGACACCGCGACAGTGGTTTGCTAGAAACTGACTTTCGCCCATATTGCAATAAGTCTCCTTCTCTCCCAAGGTTCATTGCTCCATTCGCTTTGAAGGTGTAACAACCCTGAACAGGCTCATTGTAATATGGGCGAAACGTCGGTTTCTAACAAACCACTGTCGTGGTCTCAATCCGGAAACTCAAATGTTTTTTCATGAAAATGGACGCGGTAACCTAAAAGATCATGTACAATTGTTTCCTTGTTACGCTTTCCTGGTACTAAAGTACCATTTCCATACAATGTATGGTTTTTACCACCAATATAATATTAATTTACATTAGAAACAATGCTAGAATTCCAAATTTGGACGTTTGTGTAGAAAATTCGAAAACCGGAAGTGCAATTTTCCAGAATGGGTTATTGAGTTTTTTTGGAATTTTCTCTTAAAACTGCTAAAGATTTTCTGTACACTTGGAATGCTAACTGCACCACAGATATGAAGCTACCACTTTTATGTGAACATTTTTCCCGGTAGTTTGAATTCTTCCGAACCATATTTTTTTTTTTTTTTTTATGACCGGCTCAACTAGACGTTTTATAAGGCAGCAATTTTACAGAAAATTTGTTAATTGCCGTAAGTGAAAGTGGTATGAATATTTCCTCCCAGATTGTTTGTAATATAAAGGATAAGTGGCGAATGTTTAAAATCCTACTGCAACAGCAATAATCTTTCCAAGGTCTTCTGGTAATTTATGTAAAAAAAAAAAAAATAAAAGAAAGGAGCGAAATTCGTGCTCTGTATTTCAAAAGAGATTTCTCGTGCTCTGAGAGAGAATAAGTTGAAGAGAAAGAGTTTTTTAGACGAATATATCGGGACATGTAGGACTAAAATAGAATATACACACCACAAACACACTCACACACTCAGACAGAGTGTACTGGGCCACGATATATGAAAGGAGGTAGGGTCAGCTGAGTGTGTATACTAGAGTGACCATATTTGCTTCAGTAGTAACACCACAGTTTGTCTGTATGTTTGTCAGTATTAACACTAAATTAGGTGTGTTATTTTGTTCACGTAATCATATATATATATATTTACATGCAAAAAATAAAAACCTAAACCAATATAACGAGATTGTTTACATAAAATGCTACAAAGTTTCCAGTTTACTGATGGAAATCTATTGTTTTCTTTTTAATGTAAACACTGGACATTTCTTTAACTTGTTTACGTTAATATTTACAGAATACTGATTTCCATGCGTTAAAACACATTTTTCTTTTACCAATTTGGGGGGTGGGCTTTACTAATTTTTTATTTATTTTTACTTTTGAATTTAAATAATTTTTTTTCTTTTTGCTTTTTTAGGGAGCGACACTGGTCTCTGGGGTGATGGAGGGTGAAGTCTCGACCACTGGGGACCTGCGGGAGACATGGTCCGGTAAGGTCGACTTCTTACTCTCTGTCATCGGATTTGCTGTCGACCTGGCCAATGTATGGAGGTTCCCATATCTTTGTTATAAAAATGGAGGCGGTAAGTACTAGAATTTTACTTTTTTTCCTACTTCTAGATTTTAATTTTTTACTTTCTCTTAGTTCTCCTCCAGAGAGGAAGTATTGCGATCATGTCAAATTTACCATATCGAGTTTTGACCGGAAACACACGTCTTTCGAGGTTACCTGAGTCCGAAAAATGAGTGTGTGGCAGCATAGTTCAAAACGAAACATTCCAGAAAGTTCAAACTTAACATTCCATTTAGATATCACCCATGGATCCGTCAGGAACTTACCAGATTTTTTTTTAAAATACATTTGAAGTACCGCCAAAAAATCTCTTGTTTTGCAAAATCTGAGCGGAGAATCCCCAGACATAGTTCCTAGAGATATTTCTTGTTTTGATCCAAGGAAGCTAGCTATTCCTTAAAAAAAGCTGTTTACATATCTAAGATAGTTGAAAGGTTGTCATGTAAAGTGGAAACTTTAGATCAAAGATTAATTCCACCACCCAGCTATTAACTGAATCTATTTAATTATTAGAAAACAATGAACTGTTATCAGAATCGTGTGATAGCTGCAGATTGTCATATTAATTTACATTAAAAGCGAGAAAATATTTTATAAGAAAGGATGTGTCTGTCCGTTCTGTGAATCTAAAACTTGGAGATATGCTAATTGACTGAAATGTAACTCACATGTATTTCGGCTATAGCCATTTCCGACCACAATATCGATCTAATCATCAAACTTAACAAGACAAACTAAAGTTCCACTAAGTAAATCGTTTACACTACAATAATTCGATACTAGCTAATTTTATGTATTACTAATTTATTAATTAATATAAGTCTAATTTTGTAGTGTTTTGTTTGTTATTTGATTGTAATATCGCGTATTGTGTTTTGTTTACAAAAACATAAAGATGAACAGCTATATTCGTTAGAATTTAACGAATTAAATCAGCTTATCTGGACACAAATGTAAGTTTCAAGGTCTGCTGGATTCGTTAAATAATATCTTGTAGCGAATTGTGTGTACGCGCGCGTGTGTGTGTGCAAACAAAATATCTCAACAAAAAACATCTCTAAAACCTCAAACTCAATCAATTCTATTTTTGGAATAACCATTGCATCCGATTCGGTGAAACTGGCAGGTGGTTTCCTTACTTCTAAAGAGGAAGTATGGCGATCGTGTGAAATTTTCGAAATTGAGTTTTCACCGGAAATACATGGTTTTTGACGTCCACGGAATATGAAAAGAAATGTTTTTAGCGAATGGTATATATATATATATATATATATATATGTGTGTGTGTGTGTATGTGTGTGTGTGTGTGTGTGTGTGTGCATGTGCGTGTGTAAGGATGTGTTTGTGATGAACAAAAATGAAAATCGCAGGACCCTCAAACTTGGTATTCGTTCACCGCATCTGACACGAAGAGTCCAGTTAAAATCGGCCAACCGGAAGTGCCGATTTTAATTTTGATTTTATTTGTTTTTCGCCATTACCTGGATAAAATTTCCAAACGATTTGCTTCATACTTCGTATTCTGTCTCACTTTTATTTGAAATATTTTACCGGGAAAATTGATTTGGGGGGGAGGGGGACGTTCCGAGGGTGCAGCAGTTTTATACTTTCCTCTAAAGTACTACTTCAATTCATTTTACAGTTGTACTATCTATATAATATTAATATATAGTAGGAGCCTTGCTAGAGTACCAAATTTGAAGAAAATATAGCTAACCGGAAGTGCCCCACTTTACAGAATAAGTTTTTGAGTTATTTGGAATAATCTCGCATATCACTATAACGATATCCTTAAATTTAGATTGCCCACTATATAAATATAAACCTTTTTTTTTTCTTTTTTTTTAAATTAAGGCGCGTCAACATTTATGGCCATTTGCGCCCTACTACTTCTATTTGAAACATTGTTCCAAAGAAAAAAGTTGATTTTTTTAAATCGTTTTGACGGAGTGTTTCATACTGCAATTGAAACTGTGTGAGTGTTGAGTTCCATACCAATTGGACGATTGGTTCTTCAATAGTTTCCATTATCTTTTCGCCAATTTTTTTTTTTTTTAAATCGTCCAACGATTTTTCTTTACATGGAAAAAGCGCTAACATTTTTATTTGAATCATTTGCCCATGAAAGGAATTGATTATAGTCTTATCGTAGTTAGGAGGGGGGGATATCTGGAATAAGGTCTAATTAAAACTGCTTTTACAAGTTTTACTCATGGTTGTCACACAGGATACAGCACTACAGTCACAATCAGATAGTCCGTATGCTCTAAAAAATAACACAACAAATTTAAACCTCTCACCAATTCACCCCAGGACCCTGGGGGCCAACTAAATATTTAGTTCCGAATTTCCAAAAATCAAAGACCCACAAGTCTGAAGTAAATTGGCCAATAAAAACCGTCTGGTAATTCGCACATTATAAATACTGACAGAATTTCGGACTAAATTTACGTAAATGAAGAGTAGTGGTGTGAATATTTTGTTAGAGGCAGACATGATGTAGAGGGCACCACTGGCTCTACGGTCCGCTGCAGAACGCTCATTCATTTATTTACGTATTGTAGGAGTTATGTCTGTATGTCTGTCTATGTGAGTGTGCGCCACATACTACAAAAACCTCCATTCTGATGGCTCTATATAAAGCGAACTCTACATTAATCAGTCTCAAGGACATTTTAATTACATTTATCTATTTCCACCCCTCCCGTCGGCCACCGCCGCCGACCAGAACAGAAATACATTATTTTGTAAAGCCGGGAGCCTCGGCACTCTGGCCGGCTCGCCTACGGTGCGATATGGCGCGATTTTATTCATGAACAGCTGATTAAAAACAACACTGTGCTTTTTATTTGAGTCACGGTAAACAGTGTTACCACAATTATACAGTGTAGTAAAAAAAAAAAAAAAAAATTACCAAATAATATAATTAATAGTAATAGTTAGAAAACGGGGTCGCTTGTAATGACAGATATGATGTCATGACTGCGGTACGATGTTTAGCAATGCATTCATTCCCTCTCTTTTCAATTCATTTTCCTCTTTTTTTTGTCTCTGTCCTTCAAAATTTCGTTCATCAAAAATTCTTCTCACATTTATTTGTCTTTACATCCATTACGAATTTATCAACGCATGCGCACTCACTGGTCATCTTATTTATATCGGCGGAAATCATTTCTTCTTGATATTAATATTACCGGTAAAAAAAAAAATCACCCTCTCTGTCAGACCAGTTTTGTAGAGCTGGTCTGTTCTGTTTTTTAGCTCGCTTAGCATAGCTTACTTCGTTATCTATTTCAAATAATTTTATATTACAATATGTGTATGCAACACTTTGGAGGAAATCAAACATTTATTTATATTTAAAAAGTGTGTGTGCTTGAAATAAGAGAACAAGGAATAAGTAGGTATATATTTTGTAAAAATAATGAAATAATACTGAGTGACATTACGAGCATATCATAGTGGACCAACAATTTGAATGATAGTAAGGCAACTATATATGAGTTAATTGATAAGGCAGCGGGTGAATTCGTAGATATCAATTTGGCAGTTATCTGAACGGAACTATATTTGTAAAATAAAACTGTAGCGCAGTGTTGCCAATATATTCTTATCTCTGATCCGTATTCATCAGTGGCACATAACTCTATAAGATTTTTATACTTTACTAATTTTTTGATGTTGAATATTGTCTCTAGACTGTTTTATATGTACGTATGGGTGCGCACATATGTGTATGCGAAAAAAATGTCAAAATAAATAAAAAAAAAAAATCTGGCATGGAACACTCACACGAATTTCTCTTACTGCAATTTGCTGAGTTACTATTGACTGATTCGCTTCAAACGTATAATCCTTACTAGGTGTTAGTTGATTTCAGTTTACATCAATGGGAGAATCAAAACATTTTTGAAGAAAGCATAACTCCCCCGCTCACAAAACTCCCCTCAAGTGATTTTTCTCGGAAAAAGTTATAGACAAAAGTGATAGGTTTCCGCATGTACGCCACGTTTAATGAAACCTTTTTCTATCCTACGCCATGACTTCGTCAATTCAGCCATTCTGTGTCGTGCAGTCCAGTATAAAAGAACTTAGGCTGCGCTGGCGACGACTGATGTTGTTCGTTTAGTTGGATATCCAGGTGGCACGTGAGAACAATCTTGGACGCGAACAACTTCACCCCCACCCCCACCCCGTTTTCATAGAGAAAAGTGGAAAAAAATTGTTCAGTAAAAAAAAAAAAACGCACTTCTGATCAACCGATTTGTTTTCAATTTCGGAATTTCAGCCACATATTTATTTATTAATATTATATGGATGAGAGAATCGTACAGCATTTTAGAGGAAAGGGTTGATGTTGAAAATGTCAAATTCTCTAGACTACTTTGTATGTATGTATGGGTGCGCACATATGTGTATGCGAACAAAATATCAAAATAAATAAAAAATCTGGTATGATGGAAAACCCAAGTTAAATGAATTTTCCCAGAGAAGTGTCCCAAATAAGTGTAGTTGATATACTAAGTTTAAAGAAAATCGTTGGAGCCGTTTTGGAGAAAATATCCAAAAAACTGAAAAAAAAAAACATTCAGTAATGTAGAACTTCCGGTTGATGGATTTTGACCATAACCTTATTGTCAGGTCTCTTGGTGAAACTTGAACTAATTATCAAGTTTGAACTTTCTGCGATGCTCGCTTTTTGTGGTGGTATGCTGATCACCCACACACACAGAACGGGTCATCAAGGAAATCTTCCCCAGAGTGACCGACAGGAGGAGAGCTAACTTCACCATTAGCTACAAACTTGCTCAGGTTCTATCAGGTCATGGAAGAATAAAGGAATACCTCTATAGAATTAACATACTACCTGATGCAGTATGTAAGTGTGACTATGACACCTGGCAAACACTGGATCACGTCTTGTTGGAATGGCAACTTTTTGAAGGAGAGCGTGCTCTTTTCGTTTAGGAAATCACCACCAGAGGTTTGCAATGGCCACCCAACAAACTCAATTTGATTACTAATAGTGAATTGTGCAAAATCTTTATTAATATCATAAACAGACTTGACTTAGAAAAATTATTGTAATCTTTGATTTTATTTAATTGAATTTATTAATTTCATATTGTAAGTATATTTATGAGTGAGTTATGTATTATGTAATATTGAGCTACATACAGAATAGAAAAGAAAAAAAACTACACACAGTGAGTTACACAACACATTCAGACACCGTTCACTAAACCAAAATGTTTCAAGACAGGTAAAAACTAAAATTTCAAAAATCTGACACGATCGTAATTCTGGGTCATGAAATCAGACGCGTCGCAATTAGGAACCCCTAAATTTTGACCTACTTATACAGGTATATACATCTGAAATCTTGTTATGTTTAACTGAACTTGAAAACAACGGGGCCGGCCAGATGATCTGACAAGGAAAGTTAGCTATAAAGATGGCATTGGCTAGGTAAATAGCGCCATATGATCTCCCATACGGTCTAACAGTACAGTTTCTCTAAATATAGTCTATCCACCATACATCACAATTTTTAACGTAAATCTGGAAAATGGCCAATAAAATGAGAGCACATAAAAAATGTTTTTGGCAAATTGTCTGTTTATATGTGTGTGTGTGTGTCTGTGTGTCAACAAAATATCAAAAAACGAAAAATCGCAAGTTCAGGTATTAATTGTTCTTAATTTAAAAAAAAAAAAAAAAAAGATTTCAAAGGGGTTATGAGAGGAGGCATATCACTTAAGTTTAAATTTATATTACCGCTACAAGCTGTGTTGGTTAAGAAAGAGGGGTCCATTCACCTGTACCTATATAAATATCACCTTCCTATTATTTTTAAATGGCCGCCGAACTAAATATTTGTAAATATTGCAAATTTTAAAGGAATTTGTGTCAATAAAATCTATTAATTGCAGTAAGAGAAAGTCGTGAGAAAGTTCACACTAGATTATTTATTTTCTCTTACTGTTTAGTAAGAGGAAGTATTGTAATCGTGTCAAATTTTCGATATCGAGTTTTCACCGGAAATATCCGTTTTGAGGTCCCCTAAGTCAAAGAAAGTGGTTTTTAGCAAATGGTCTGTGTGTGTGTGTGTGTGTGTGTGTGTGTGGGTATGTATTTATGAACAGCTTAGCTCAAAAAGGAAAAACCGTAGAAAGTTGAAATTTGACACTCCGTATAGGTATCACTATGGGACCTGATAGTACCTTATCTGTCAAACTTTTTTGCGATTTTTTCAAAAATGGCTCCAACGATTTTCTTCAACTTTGGTATATCAATATAATGGAGTTGATGAGGAGAGAAATTGGGTTGAGATTAATTAGACAAGCTATGAAGACACTGTTATAATATAACTATAAGCTTACACAAACTGCACTGGACTTGTAATGATTTTATAGAATAAAGAGTTAGAGTAGAGTTATGACACGATGCGAGGTATATGGTTGAATCTGATAGATTGATGATGTCTAGATCTCTTACTGACTTATATACAGGTTCTCCCCACTCTAGCCTGCTTAAGTCAGAGAGTACCAGAGAGAGTCTGTTTTCTCTCGGCCGGGCTTGTGTTCTCTCTCTTGCCGTTACATCAACTGAGGAGAGAAATTGGGTTTGATTAATTAGACAAGCTATTAAGACACTGTTATAATAAAACTATAAGCTTACACAAACTGCACTGGACCTGTAATGATTTTATAGAATAAAGAGTTAGAGTAGAGTTATGACACGATGATATGACACGATGCGATGTACGAGTATATGGTTGAATCTGATAGATTGATAATGTCTAGATATCTCACTGGCTTATATACAGGTTCTCCCCACTCTAGCCTGCTTAAGTCAGAGAGTACCAGACAGAGTCTGTTTTCTCTCGGTCGGGCTTGTGTTCTCTCTCTTGCCGTTACAATCAACATACATACAAAGATCTACAACTTTTATTTGAAACATTTCTCCGGGAAAATTCATTTAAGGGCACTTTTAGGGGAGGGGTGGTGTTATGTTTTTCTCTAAAGTGCTATCATAGTTGATTATACAATTCTACCATCCAAACACAATTAATAACAAATGAATTTCATCAAATTTGGTCAATTACAGTTATGAAAACTGGATTAAGAGAAAGTTGTGTGAGTGTTTCACACCAGATTTTTTTCTATACTGTGGTACTGTATAAAATTAATTATATAGAGATATGAAGGACATAATTTGTTTTGTAATTATAATGAAATATTAATACATTTTATATATTTTACAATATACTAGACAATATTAAGACAATAATATAAACTAAAATATATAAAATGTGTTAATATTTCATTATAATTAGAAAACAAATTATGTCCTTCATATCTCTGTATAATTAATTTTATATTTTACAGTACCACATTATAAAAAAACAATTACTCTTGAGAATAGCGTAAAAAACGCTGAAACGCGCGAGTAAAAAATGTAAGAATTCATAAAATAAAAGAAATTCGAAAGCTAAAAAATTGGTTTATTTGAAGCCACCTCAGCAATAAAATAATTAATGAAATATAATCAGCCTACAACCACAAATTATCATTTCAAGTGAAATACGTTTTTGCGAGCCACCCCCCCCCCCACCGATTTGGTAAAAAGCGAACGTTTTCTCACATGTTTTATTTGAAACATTTCTCTGGGAAAATTCATTTAAGACCGATTTTGGTGGAGGTATGGTTTTGTTTTTCTCTAAAGTGCTATTCCAATTTATTATACGATTCCTTCATTTATATAATATTAAGTTATAATTAAATATGTTGCCAGAATTCTGAGTTTGAAAAATTCGGTTGACCAGAAGTGCCTAATTTACTGAACAGTTTTTCATTTTTTTTTTTTTTTTGCAATTTTCTCCATAAAAACACAATAAATTTCAGAAAATTGGTTATAATAACTATAAATACAAGGGACCTATCTTTTTTTTTGAATAAATTCATTTTAGAGAGTTGTAAGAGGTAAGTGACAGCTTCCCTTAGATTTGATGGAACATTAAAGACAAAACATACAACTAGAGAATCAGAAGTAGGAAGAGAATGTATTCTTTATAACTGTGTGAATTTATTATTTATAAAAGAAAGTTATGTGAGTGTTTCACCGTAGATTTTTACTTTCTCTTACGCCTAATAAGATTTTCGACATAAGTTCATACCGGAAATACGTGTGTTGGGATCCCCTGAATACGAAAAAATTGTTTTTACCGAATGGTGTGTGTATGTTTGTATATTAACAGAATATCTCAAAAACGAAAAGTTGCAGGAAGCTCAACTTTGATATTCCGTTTAGGCATCAACATCGCATCAAACTCCTTGATTTCGAGCAAAATCCATCAACCGGAAGTGCGATTTTTTTTTTTAGTATTTTGTGATTTTCTCAAAAACGGACGATTTTCTGTAAACTTTTTGTACTATCTGCACACATAAGTAACGCTATCACTTTCATTTGAAATATTTTTCCGAATATTGAATTTTGAGTGGAAGTCCTAGGAGTAGTAGTAGTTTTATGGTTTTACCACCTATAGCTCGGCAACTTAGTTTTGGCACCTGTGAGCGGAATCCAAATGACGTCACAGCTACTAGAAAGCTTTGGTATTGGGCGGAGCTTAATAGACGTTTGGATGAACTTAGTTGCCGAGCTATACATAATACGTATTAATAAAAATTAGAAGCACTGATAGAACTGCGAACCCGGAAATGCAATTTTACCAAATAGGTGTTTGACTTTAATGGAATTTTTTCAAAAACGGTTATAACGATTTTCTTTTAACTTGGAATGCTTGTTGCGTAGTTAGAAACGTGAAAAAATTGATTTTCGAGGGTTATTTGGAGGATCTGTCGGATACTTTAAATTTAAATTTGCGCAAGCATTGTTGGTTTTGCTATAGAGCGCTCCACAAAAGGCTGTTCAGATATACAAGTAAATTCCCATGTTTACGGCTAGCCCAAATAAATGAGATCCTCTGAATTTATATACATATAATGTGTTTAGGACGCTCTCTGGGCAATATGTTTAAAACTTTATTTAAATCTATGCCTTAATATTTATAGAGTAAAATCGACAAAGAAAATAAATGCAAGATATTAGATAATATGTCTTACCAGTGTTGTAAGTTAGGACAGCTCCCGTTTATAGATGAATGAATATAAAATAACTATAGCACACAGCTATATAGTTGAACTGTAATATTGTTACAACTGATTGATCTACTGACAGACCTCAATGTTTACATAATAACCTCCATCTTATCTGTTATTATATGTTTGTTTTTTTTTTTTTGTTTTTTTTTATTGTCCACAAGGTTATGCCAGTTTTGCCAACCTAAATGCTACATAAATATTAAATTTCCCTGAAACAGTTTTTTTTTGTGTGTGATTTTCATCGCGTAAATCATAAATTATACATTTTATTTTTTTACTTTATCTTATTTGCTGGAAGTACTAGTTTTGTGATCGTGTCGAATTTTTGAAATTAAGTTTTCACCGGAAATAGAAGTGTAAGGGTTACCGGAGACGAAAAACATATTGTTTTAGTTAATGGTCTGTGTGTATGTTTGTGTGCATGCGAGTACATAATGTCTCAAGGGGATGAACATTTCAGTAATAAAAAAAATCATTAACTGGAAATGCGCCAACGAATCTCCATTGCACTTTATATATTCACAAATATTAGCCTATCTTTTTTTTAGAAACATTTTCCTAGGAAAAGATATTTGATAGATTCTTGAGTAATTGTGACTTTTGTTAAGCTTTCCTCTAAAGGGCCATGTCTAAAGTACCACATGATTTGCTTTAAACTTAAATTGCTAACAGATATAAACGTATCACTTTTCTTTGACATATTCCGGAAGCATTGATTTTTAGGGTGCTATACTGGCTTATGTATGAATTTAGATTGAAGTGCTAGGTTAGATTGCTAAGGCATTGACTGCTGGACTGCAGTTTTACATATCACCTAACATAATATTTATATATTATTAAAAGCAACTAAACATTGAATAAAAACCCCAGTTTTGCAGAAAAATTGTCTTACTTTTGACTCTCTCTTAATCTACACAATACAGTTATTATATAACATGACAATTTTCTTTAAACTTTAAATTTTGTTCATTTGTCCAGGACATAAATATAGAGGTGGTGGGGGAATAACGTGCCAACCAACCAACGAGGCAGGTAGAAAATGATTGACTATATTTTTGAGAGCGCCAATAATGTTGAACAATCACAAATGAATTTTAACGTCTCAGAAGTCGTGATAGGATCAGTGCAGATACTATTCCAAGCTTAAAGAAAATCGTTATAGTCTTTTTCGAGAAAATTCCAAACCACTCCAAACCCCTCTATACTGTAAAATAAATGGCACTTCCGGTTAACTGATTTTCTGTAAATTTGAAATTCCAGTAATAGTTCTAATGTGTACTAAAGTGATAGAGGTAGAGGGAGCATATTGAAGTGGGACTTTAGAGGAAAGCTGTTACTGTTCCCTGAGAACTCCTCCTCCTCCCCCAAAATGTTTCAAATAAAAGTGAAAGGTATTTATGTGTGTTAGATAGTAGGTATACGAAATTTAAAGAAATCATTGGTATCTAACGGAAGTACCAAGTTTGAGCTTCCCGTGATTAAACAATCGTTTTTGAGATATTTTGTTCACACAAACAAACAGAACAATGACTAAATATTTTTTTCATACTCGATGGACTTCAAAGCAAGCATTTCCGGTGCATTTTCAGTTTCGTAAATTTGACACGATCGCAATACTTGCTCTTTTTACAGCAGAAATAGAAAGTAATAAATGCCTGTAAAAGTACGTTCAATACAGTAAACACCAGAGGGCAACATAGTGTTGAGCTAAAGGATGTTCTGTAGGGGTGGTAATTCTGCCGAAATGTTTGACTACGCACCCAGTTGATCTCCTGGTGATCTCTCCTCTCTTCCAACATATTGCTTGCCTAAGTCCTTGTAAGTCTGCTAAGTAGAAAAAGTAATTTTCACATCAAAAAAAATCTGGTATGAAACACTCACACGATTTCTTCATACTGCAGTTCTCACAGTCCAAATAGAAAAATACTGTGACCTGTAGAGCGGCGCTATTTCTGATGTGATACATCCACACCACTTTCTCTTACTCCTTTCAATACAATTATATATACTCGTAAAATCAAATTTACTATATTCGTCCGAACATAAACAGGTGGCGGTGGAGATAATTACCAAACCTAATAATCTTGACAGGTAGAGAAGTGATGATTATTTTGTGGCCCACTAGAGCGGTATAAAAATACTGAACCAACTCCACATAAAATTTGTAATTATCGCCACAAATTCCGCACAACTATCTAAAATAATGTTTTCCATAATAATGTTTCAAATTAAAGTGATACGAATGCAGCAAGCATTCCAAGTTTAAAGAAAATCGTTGTAACAAGTTTCGAAAAAATTCCAAAAATCCCAAAAACGTATTCTATAAAGTAGCACACTTCCGGTTAACCGATTTTCTTCAAATTTGGAATTCTATCAATGCTTCTAAAGTGTATTAATATTATATAGTAGGCAATACCAAGTAGTGCTTTAGAGTAAAGCAAAATGTACTCTGGGTTCCCACAGAACTCTGAAAGAAATTAACTTTCCTGGGAAAATGTTTCAATACTGTACGAAGTTCAGGAAGAAAGAAAATCCTTGCTGCCGTTTTTGAGAAAATCAGGAAAAACGAAGGAAAAAAAAACATTCAGTATTCTTGCATTTTCGGTTGGTGGCTTCTGCCCGAAAATGGATGGTGGTGCTAAAATGGAATGCCAAGTTTGAGCTTCCTATAGGCACATGCATCAACTACTACTTGCAGAGAACGCGTGACGCCGATTCTGCAATACTGAGCAGGAAATCCCGGTACACATCCTTTGTGAGTGTGCCGGCCTGATGAGGACAAACTTTCTTCCACTGGGGACAGTATCCCGAAGCCACGAGCTTCATGACCACTTCACGGCAAATGGAGCCACTTTCAGCTTTGCTAGGCCTGATTAAGAGGACGAAGCTGAAGGATGAGCTATAATCTCAGGGGACCCACAATAGACCTCTTAAATGCAGGTCGCAGTGGAATGAGGCTTTGCCCTCCCCGTTTTTCAATCTAATCTTGAGTTTCCTGTGGCTCTTCGAGATATTCTGTTAACACACACAGACCATTCGCTAAAAACATTTTTTCGTATTCAGAGGCCCCAAAACATGTATTTCCGGTGAAAACTCAATTTTGAAATCTGGCCGAACCCAGTATTTTCTTTAACTAGGAGTAAGAGAAAGTAAGAGCTCTTATATAGGAGTCGTAAGAAAAAGTTGTTTCAATGTTCAATACGGGTTTGTTAATTTTTCCAGTCATTAATGAGAAAAAAGTCATCAACACTCTGCTGTAAGTACTCTGTTTAGCTGCAGAGATCGTAGATGGTATAGTCCTACATGCCAGAGTGTTCCGTTGATTACAGTATTGTAGGGCGGGGTGATGGCGGCAAAGTAGTTAAGATGTTAAGGTGGAAAAGATTATTTGAACTAGTAGATGTAATGGCAATTAGTTATACCATTGGAGTGGCGGTTCTAACAGGATATTGGATTGTGAACGGTGCCTGGTGAGGGCGGCAAAAAGATGGTGTTTACAGCTGGTGGCGGGCACTGCTAGTGATGGGGCCGGAAATACTGGGGCACTGCCTGCAGGCAGTTTTATTTCCGTAACACAGTCAACTCCATAAACACTATACAGACGCGCACTATCTCTCTTTATGTCTGTCTGACTTCTTTGTGAATCAAATGATTTTATAATCAACCATATAATTAAATTTAAATTCATTTTATACCAAGCTAATACACAAACTTTTAAGACATAACGTTTTCAACGAATAGTCCTTATGGCTTTACCAGCGGAATTCCATCAACCCGGATATGCAACTTCGATGAATGTTTTCTCATTTAAGTTTTATTTTGTGTATTTTTTCCCCGGAAACTTTCCCAGCGATTTTCTTTAAATTTTGTCAATGAAAACTATACAACGCACACAGGACTATCACTTGTACTTGGAACATTCTTCCAGAAATGATTTTCCGGAGGGAACTGGACACGCTGATTCATAATTCCGTTTTGCCAAAACTGTTTTCAATGAAATCGCGAAAAACTGAAGAAAAAAAAAATGTATTTAAAGTCACACTTGCGGTCGATGAATATTGCCGGAAAACGTGTTGTAGATGCGGTAGTAGAACTGAATACCAAATTTTGTAGCTTCCTGCGATTTTTCATAGAAAAGAAATATTTGGTTCGCACATACACACACACACACACACACACACACACACACATATATCATTCGCCAAAAAGATTTTGTCGTACTCAGGAAAACTGAAACACTCACACGACTTTCTCTTACTTCCGCTGTCAATTCAATTATATATATAAAATGACAAATTCTTTAAACTTCAAATTTTGCTCATTTATTGAACATACATTCAGAGATGGTGGGGGGAACATGCCAGTCCAGACAGGTAGGAAAGTGAAGAGCGCGCCAATAACATACAGCCAATCGCATATATTTGAAGTTTAGCGCCACAAATTCCGCAAAACGATTTAAA
The DNA here is from genome assembly GCA_011037195.1 of Triatoma infestans. Lineage (NCBI taxonomy): Eukaryota > Metazoa > Arthropoda > Insecta > Hemiptera > Reduviidae > Triatoma > Triatoma infestans. The sequence continues at coordinate 68,138 of JAAEAF010000840.1, forward strand.
ATCAAATTTTTTTGGCGAAAATGTTTCAAATACAATTGAAAAGTTCGTGTCTGTGCAGTGAGCATTGAGGGTTTAAAGAAAATCATTTCAGCCGTTTTCAAAAAAAAAATTTAAAAAAAAAAATCGGAACCTATTCAGTAAAGTCGCAATACGGTTAACCGATTTTCATCAAATTCTGATCAGTGCTTCAAATGTATTTAATATTATGTAGGTGGTAACATCGTATTACAAATAAAGTGATAATTATTTCAGTGTGTGAAGATAGTATACGAAGTTGAAAGTAAATCGCTCGAGTCTTGTTCGAGAAAATTGCGAAAAACTGAAAAAAAAATTCCGTAAAGTCGCATTTCAGGTTAATAGATTTTGCCCGAGACCTTCGTGTCGGATGCGCTGGTAGTGCCTAAATGGAATTCCAAGTTTAAGCTTCCTGCGATTTCTTGTTGTTCAGATATTTGGGTCATACACACACACACACACACACACACACACACACACACACATGTATTTCCGGGCTTAACTTTTAAAAAACTGCCGTTACTAGTTTTACTGCTAAAAAGTAGTTACATTCAACTGGTGCGTTTTACTATGAACCCCTACTTATACATTTATGTCGTGTCCACATATTATAGTTCGTGTCCTTTGGCATGCGGAGTCCCTTCTCTAGGACTTTATATATTGTACAGGTTGGTCCTTCCTAATGACAAAATTTGATCAAATATATAATTATCGTATGTTGCCTTTAAAGTATATACATGGTAGCCATATTTAATGAATTATAAAGAGGTGTGCGGTTGGGGGTAGCGCCATAGATAGATAGATCTATTTATAGGGAGGTTGGAATAGTTGCACGATGTAAAGTTGGATGGGCCAGTAATTGTGTGTGTGCGTATGTGTGTTTGGGTCTGGAGAGGGAGAAGGCTAGGAGGTTGAAGGTGTTACCAAGCGAGCTATAGAAGGCTCCTAATTGTATTCTAAAGAGGAGATGAGAATGGTTCGAGATGACAAGGTTATATGAGTGAACGAACCGTCCCCTCACCCTCGTTCGGGGGGGACCCATATAGTGGAAAGGTGGTGATGATGCCAGACCACTTAGTTCGGTACTACTTACTCCACTGCTTCTGTGTGTTCACCCGGTAGTACCCTTTTCTGGAGAGCCCCAATACATCCTTTCACCTACCAGCGGTGATGTTGACGCCGAAGAACATGGTCTGAGCACACTTTGACAACATGCTCTCTCTCTCTTTCTCACTGTATCTCTCTTTACTAGACTAAACGTTATTACTGTCCTCTCCCTCCCCCCACGGTGATAATTTGATAGTCCTCTGCTGTGTATGTGTGTTTGTGCGTGAACTGTGTGACTTCAAACTGTACCTGTGATGGGTAGAGTACTGTCTCACTCTTACTACCAATCATTATCTACTTCATAACCATCTATATCATACCGTTCACATACACACACACACACACACACACACACACACATACTACATATTGTACCACAACACACTAGTTCACTGTGCCCGACCAAGTCTTTACTTTGCAAATCCCACCCAGGTTCCTATTTTGATCTAGGTCTCTCTATTCTGAAACGACTTTTCACTCATATCACTTTCCTTTTTAAGGCGATATTTTATTTCGGAATTGTTACTAAATATTTAGTTACCTGAAGTTGCCAACAAAATGGAATCATAAATTTCATTGATGTAGTAACATAAGAAATGAAAATTTAATATTCTACCTCCCCCAGAAACACTGCAAGTTATTTCCCCGGAAACATGTGCGAATTAAAAAAAAAAAAATTCATTGGGGCCAATCTAAGAAATCGCAAAAAACTGAAAGAAAAAATCTGGTCTCACGACTTTCTCTTACTGCAGTTTACACACACACACACACACCCACACATATATATATAACTGACAAATTTTCTACAAACTTATCATTTTTCAAGTTGTATATCAAGAATCTAAACTAAATAAAAATGACTTGTTTGACGAAACCATACACTCCACCTCCATGAAAACTTCGTTCAATGAACTTTCTCTGAATAAAGTTCCCATTAAAAGTGATAGGTCTCTCTATTCATAGTTAGTGTAAACAAATTTAATTCAATCCGTCCAAGTTTTTTACGGTAAAAATTGAAATAACGTCAGTAAAAATACACTTCCGTCAAACCGATTCTCAAATTCTTCAAAATCAGAATTTTGATAATATATTAAATTCTAATTAATATTATTTAGATGATAGAATTGTATATTAAACTGTAATAGCAGTTTAGAGGAAGACCTCACCCCCACCAGTAAAGTAATTTTTCCTTTTTTGGGCCGTACTGTTTACATACATACACAAACAGAGCGTTTTTGGTCTCAGGAACACCTCATTATCTGTATTTCCGGTATTGAAAATCTCGACATCGAAAATTTGATCGATTACAATATTTTTTTCTAATTTCCGTTAGAGAAAATTATTATAAGGTGCACTTTAGGTTGATGAATTTTTTTGGTCAAAACATTTTTGCCTACCTAAATGCCAAAGGTTATACCTATCTGAATTTTCAGCCGTAAAACTTTTAACACAGCTGCTCATGCAGAACCAAAGCTTACCAGACGGCGATTTATTGGAGGTAGTTGGTAAGCACACCACCTGGGCCGTTACCAGGTGAAGGAGGAGGAGCAGGATATACCCTCTCTATAAACTTCCAAGATTCTTAGATTCTTCAGAGATCTAAACTTGGACGGGGTGCTACAGATCTCACATATGACGCCAGAGGAGAGGCCCAATAGACCATGGAGGTCGCAGTGCATCGAAACCTCAAAAAAAAAAAATGTTAAGCACGTCACGCTTCCCATCGCCGTTTTATATCTGGCCTTCGCTAACAAGGTTTACTATTAACTGAAGCTATCCACCTTTTCTCACGATGCTGGGTCAACCGTCATTGCCCTCATTGGCATCGAAACCCTGAATTCTTGCAACAAAGCCTAGCCACTAAACCAACGCGTGAAGGCCATGGGAAGAAATTCTAAATGCCATGCAAATATTACAAGGAATAAATAATTTTCTTCAATTTTGCTCATGCAAGTTTCTGTCGTAGGATTGATATTAACAAAGATATGAGCTAAATCTTACTCAGCCACAAAAAATGGGATATTTATTTTTCCATTAATAAATAACATTTATTGCAAAAATCTGTGAAGCAATGAATGAGCCACACACTTCCAATAGAATGAGCATCATCAACAGTGTAGAGGTGTAGAAGTGAATAGATGACTTGACTTCTAGATTCATAGTATAGTGGAGAGGAAGTATTGCGAGGTGTCAAATTTTCAGAATCGTGTTTTTATCAGAAAGAAAAGTTTTGTAGTCTCCTGACTCCGAAAAATTGGTTATTAAGATTGTGACGTGAGTGTGTGTGTGTGTGTGTGTCTATCACCAGTAAAATATTTATAGAAATTAAGTTATTGCTAAAATTTTTGAGTGTGAATACATCTAGCTGACCGGAGTCTAATTTATTGAAGAATTTTTATTTTTTGTAACTGCTGCTGTTTGTTCCTAACTAACACAGGAACAAACTTACTGTTTTACTTTCTAGCAGCTGTTAGAGGAAGTAGTATTGTGATCGTGTCGAATTTTTAATATCGAGGTTTCACCGGAAATTCACGTTTTGAGGTCCCCAGAGTCAAAAAAACTCTGTGTATGTGTGTGTGAACAACATAGCTCAAAAACGAAACTTCGCTGAAAGTTGGCAATCCATGTGGGCATCACCGACAGGCACCCGTCAAAATTCCACAACCGGAAATACTGAATGGATATTTTAGTTTTTGCGATTTTCTCCAAAACAGCTCCAACTTGGATTTTCTATAAAATTTGGAACATAAAAGCAAGTAGAACTTGGATTTGAAATGTTTCTCTGGGAAAATTCATTCACTGGAGCTTTTAGAGGAGAGGTGGGGTTATGTTTTCTTCTATGGTGCTATTTCAATAAATTCATCAAAGATTTTTTCCGTGATAGCCTGCTTCATTTTGTGGTCAACGACCAGTTTCGAGCATTCGCCCATCATTGTGCTCGGAGCAAAATCAGTATATATACTGTTTTGAAAAGTTGTTTAGACTTCCATTGTGAGTGTATCATACTAGATTTTTCTACATTCGTGCTACTTCTGGAGTGAGTAAACAGGAAGTTAAGTATAATCTGATTCTAACCTACGAACAAAGCGAATCAAAGTATACGCAAATAATTTTGAACAATACATCTCAGGAAATTTAAGATGGTTGGTAGGGACATCACCAAATAAACACAGTGCTATCTGTTGATGATTGCGCTGATAGCGCGAGTTCGGGTTTAAAGCGTAAACCGCCTGAAATTTGTCCCAAAACCCGTGGATATTACATTTTTTTTTTTTTTTGGCTGGAGAATCGAGTATCAATCGGTTGATAAACGATGTGGTGCATCGCATAACATAAAATCAGCTTTGAGTTTGGTTTAGTGTAAAGGGCAGTGGTTTTATCATTGTACTGCCAGCGTCTGTTTGGTTAATGATGTATTGCCAGAGAGTCTGTCTGTTTATCTGTCGTGTATCATAACCCCACCTCACCCATGCAACACATCTACTAAACAGCGCTGTAATTATTCTCCCACTTTTACTAAATACAAACCACTAATACCAACTGTCCCCCAAGGTTCATGGTGAGAAATATATTTTACGATTCAATTAAAATGAAAATAAAAACCTGCTGTGAAACACTCACACAATTTTCTCTTATTGCAGTTATATTAACCGATAAATTTCTTTAACTAAACTATACTTTAACTAATCACTTGTAATGTAATGGTGATATGTATTTGTGTATTTGTAGTAGCGTGAGCTGTGTTGTAAAAGGGCTTGTATGTACGTTTGAGGTAAAGATAGAAGTATTAAGCAAATAATCAAGTAATCACCACTGTTAACAATAAATATATTCTCTTAAAATTATAACTACAAGTAATTTGATATTATAAACTTATTAATATATTGTGAAACTGTCACTGATATTTAGAGAGCGATTCCTGAAGTAGGTTCTGGCTTTGGAAGCAGAATCAGACTTAGTTGTTTGAAAGCAGAAATCAGACTTGTATTCTTTGGAAGCTGAAGGCAGACTCTTTTAAGGAATCTTTCTCTAGCGGGGGAATTTTCTTTTACAAAAGAATTAACCCAACGGGATTTTTGTGCCTTTGTTTTCCCAATAGCAATGACCTAGATTTAATATACCTGACTCTAAATTACACTACTCTAAAATTCACAGCACTAAGATAATTATAGAATATTAACAAAATACTATTTTGGATACTGTAAAATATTCTAAACTCTAAACTATTTATTTTCATTGCTTTCTTCCTCTACACACTCTACATTTTGTTTGTCGCTTCTTAGAACATAATAGCTAACTGAATGTGATATAAAGTAGTCCATGATACTGCGCTTTTATCAATACCCAAAATAAAATTTTAAATGGCAGTCAAGTCCCAAATAAAGTTACAGATACCCCAAACACCCTAAAATCGAATTATCCGGAAAAATATTTCCCAAAAACAGAAATTATACGCTTAATCATTCTGTAAAATTCGCACTTCCGGTTTACCGATTTTATTCAAATTAGGAATAACGTTGCTGCCCCCTCCACATCTCCCTAAAAAAAAAGAATTAATTTTCCCGGAAAAATGTTTCAAAGAAACGAAAAAAGAAAAATCATTGTTTTTTTGAGAAAAAAATAAAGGGGGTGCCTAGTACTAAACCTGAATATAAACTTCCTTGATTTCACATTTTTGAGATTATTTTTCCAAAACATACACACGAGCACAGAAACAGAGAAGAAGAGAGAGTGAGAGAGAGATTTGCTAACAATATTTTTACTTTCTCCAACTCCTTGGTAGAGAGGAAGTTGCGATTGTCAAATTTCGACATTGAGTTTTCACCGGAATTAGATGGTTTGAGATCCCCCAGAATACGAGATAATTGTTTTTACCGAATCGTCTATGTATATATGTGTACTTGGTATTCTGTCTAGGATGTTACCAACGTATCTGTTACGAAGGTTTCGGGCAAAATCCATCCACCGGAAGTGCGACTTTACTGAATGTTTATTTGTTTCCTGTTTTTTGCAATTTTCTCAAAAACGTCACCAACGATTTTCTTTAAACTTCGTATACTACCTACATTATGTATAAATACCTATAACTTTTCTTTGAAACGTTCTGGTATACGGACGGCTCCAAGACCCTGACTAGGGTCGGGGCTGAGGTCTTTGGGGGTAGGTTAAAAGGTTAAAATTAATGCCAGTTTAGGGAAATTCGCACGGTATTTCAGGCCGAAGTCACGGCGTCAGAGCTCTGTGCTAAAGAAATTTGAATCGGTTTGAAGGCAAAGACTACTGGGTAGGAGGGTGGCAATATAGTCCATATACAAGGTTGGATAGTAGAACAGCGCATACAATGGTGGGAGAGATGACTAGGACAAAGGCAGGAAAAAGCCTTTATTAAGAAACACTTGCCTAAATTTACCAGAGACTACTGAATCATAGCCGGAAGGATATAAGGTTATAGTGTTTTGTTTTTTTTAATTATTGGCATTAGCTCTCTCGGCCAGAGCCATGTACAACCTTTCAGTATACTTATCTAATAGTCTATCAGACCTACAGCTAGTATTTATTACCTACAATCATGAACAATAATAAGCTTACTTCTTACAATGTTTGGTGATTTATAATTACTATAGATTCCGAAAATTATATTCATTCAAAACAATCACGCTAATAATTTTTTTTATTTTTTATTTGTTAATTTGCAACTGTATTATATACATTAAGCAAAAGTGTTACACAGTAAAAAAAAAGAAGTAATTGAAACACCGAGCATAGCTCAGTGTCACAACCAGAATACATGATGAAAGACACCAACCAGCGCTGGTACTTTCTAGACTCTATTGAGAGTTATAGGCAATTAAATCGCGTACGCTAATAAATACATGCATACTAAGACAATCATTCACGTTAAATTCTAAAAACAAATTAATTTACCTATTCAACACATCCTCGCCAGTAAATACATTCATTCTAATAAATACAGGCAAACTAACAATCATTCAAACGAATTCCATAAACTAAGAGGTGGGGTGGAGTACTCGATATTCCTCGCACCCCATCATACTTAAAACCTAAATTACAATAAATGTCTCTCAAAATGTACCTTCAAAGTTTGTTACTTGTCAGTTTATTTTCCTCTTTATTTTTTATATTTTTATTTTGCAATCCTTTATAATTCAAATATAGCATCCACAGTCTCCTGTATTGGTTCTAATAATATACGTTCATAATAAAAAGGGTTATCCAACTGTAAGGATAGCTTACTAAACATCTTGCTTCACTAGTCTTCGTATCTAGGACAAATCATGAAAATATGCTGTAAGCTTTCAGACATTTGACATTGGGTACAATTCGGGGAGCTCTCTATTTATTAATTTTATTTAAATATTCCTTACATAAGCCATGGTTTATTCTAAGACGACTCATAATGCGAGCTTTATTCTTTTGAATTGGCGATTTTTCTATACCAGGGTTTCTTTCCAACTTTAGGGTTAATTGATTTGTAAAATAATCCTTTTCTCTCCAAAGTATATTCATTTTGCCATTCCTTAAGTAAGGAGTACTTGATCTCGGGATACAAGTCTGTAAAAGGATAATAGTGGGTATACTAACTAGTGGGATGTGCCGTTTCTGTAAGGCCGAAGAAGAAAGCCCGGTACCGATTCTTTGTGAGTGTGCCGGCCTGGCAGAAACAAGGTTTCTTCAGTTGGGAGTAAGCAATCCCGAAGCCACGAGTTTCAAGACGGAGCCGCTTTCAGCTTTGCTAGGCCTACTTAGAAGGGCGAAGCTGGAGGACGTGCTATATAACCACCGATGATCTGAAACCACCAATAGACCTCCTAGTGTAGATCGCGGTGGAATAAGGCTCATGCCACCTCTTTGTTAATCTAATCTAATCTAGGCCTTCCTTTAAAGTGTCATTTCAATGGATTGTACTATTCCTATCGTCCGTATTAATAAGAATTTAATGTGTTGTCAAAATTCCGAGATTTCCCGGCAATAGCAGTTTTATTGCGTAATTATTGTGCATTTATTTTGCACAAATGTAAATTTTCAATTTTATTTAAACTTGGTAACTGGGTAACTGGGTAACCTGTATGAATAAATAAATCAGAACTATGTAATATTTTCACCCCCCGAAGATCCTAAAAAATTTATAAATACAAGGATATTAATTTTATTCGTGTACATAAAAAGTGTATATTTGTTTCAGAACTGAGCTACGAAAATAATTTGACCTGAATTATAGAGATGGCAATGTACTTGAGAGCGCGCGCGCTGGCGGGTGATCGGACGCGGGAGAAGGCTTATACATACAGTGTATGATATCTGTAGGGGCAGAGTTCACCTGCACGCACACAATAATATTCTTTTATTGTGGTATAATCCCTGGGCGCACACAGAGGCATATATATATATATACATATATATGGACACACTGATCGCTCCCATTCAAATATTTCTACCAATAAATATACACACTTCTAGTGTCCACAATAACTGTGACGTCATCTGCTTTTTATACTCTTTTTCCTACCTTTTTATTTTTTTTATATTCCAACAGATTCTTTGCTCATATATTTGTGACGTTTTATCAATATCTACTTCTGTTCAGAAATTTGTAGTTTAGGATCATCTCTGACTTTCCTGTCAATTAATGGTACTAGGGTGTAATACTTTCGAAGATTGAATTTTAGTAAAGTGTTTATAAATTTATCTGACTTTAGTCAATAACCAAAAGTATTTTTTCAAAACAATTGAATTGATGTTACAATTATTCCACTAAAATCTATGTTTAAATTTCTACTTTTTCTCACTAGTGAGTTACATACTACTTTCTCTCACTAGTGTGTGAAAGTAACATTATTCAGCTCTAATTAGTCCTACATTTAGCGGCAATACCCGAAAACAAGATCAAAATAAATCCCAGATACAGTGGATTTGAGGTTATACCAATCGAAACAGATTATCGAGAGAGGGATTTGACTTGGATTATAGTACCATCTCAGTATTTGCATATTTTCATATATTTTTTTATATTCATATAAATTAAGAACCAATTTAATGCGGTTGCAGAAAAAAATTAATATTCAAGGAACACGAGAGAAAAGTTCTTTACGTTGCCACACTCGTTAGCTCGTGTGAGCAAATCTGAAACTCGAGTGCGTACTCTCTTGTGAAATAAATTTTTTTTCTTTGTACGTTCTCTTACAGCTGTATAAGGAAACATTGCGATCAGATCGAATTTTGGAAATTTTAATTTTTCACCGGAAATGCATGTTTTGAAGCGACCTCTGACACTTACCAGTGATTTATAGAAATCAAAATCACATGAAGCTGAGAAACTTAGTACATATTCCGGTTTAAGTATACCAGCGCATCTGTTAAGAAGGTTTCGATCAAAATCCATCAACCGGAAGTACGAAGTATTGAATGCTACCCCCCCCCCATTCATCACATTTTTTCCAAAAGGCGACAATGATTTTCTTTAAACTTCGTATACTACCTACACACACATAAATATCTGCCACTTTTATTTGAAACATTTTCCCTGGAAAATTGATTATTTGGGGGGTTAGTGGGGGTTCTACAATGTTAAGTTTTCCTTCTAAATTGCCACTTCAGCAGTATAATGTATGATTCTACCAACTTTATAATATTAAGTTATATCGAAAAGTATTGACTAGATCAGAGATATTTTCGGGATAGCCTGCTTCTTTTTGTGGTCATCGACCGGTTTCGGGCGTTCGCCCATCAGCAGGATGTTTCTTGTCAAACAGTGTGAAAACATAGATTTGCACAGGGCTATCACGGAAAATATCTGCTGATGCTTTCCAGATCTGCGGAACTAGCCACAACAAGTAGTGACTAGAATTGCAAATTTGAAGAAAATCGGTAAATCGGAAGCGCGTCTCTAAAGAATATGTTACTTTGACTCTTTTATTTCATAAATTTTTCCGGGAGATTGTAGTGGGATTTCTTGGAAGTCCCATGGGGCAGGAAAAATTAAACTGCCCTTAATAGTTTTGCTAAGGTGTTGAGTGAGATACGAAGCGCTGCTATTCAAGGCACATTCCAGTGGGGTTTAATTAATTGTATAGATATACCTTAATTTATAATTAATTGCAAGCCAATTACACATCTGCCCGTTTTAAGAAATTTATCAATGTGAATTTTATTAATTGCATTAAAAGCAATCCTTTGTAGCAGACCGTTCTCATCTAAACACCTTTCACCATATTAATGTGATTTATAACCTATAGGTTAAGGACTTACAACCAGTCCAGGTTCACCAGAACGAGTGTGTTGCACTTACCATTCCAGTTATGCATTCCCGCCCGATGGTATGGTTGTATAGTTTGGACACCAATACGGGGGGACATGTATGCTCGTTAAAGTGTTAAATTAGTCAATTACCACACCTAGAACTACCACTATCATAATATCCACGGCTAATCCACAAGCTATCTGGTATACAAAGTCGATTTACATTATAAAGGAAACGATGTCATATTAATTATATATATATAATATATATATATCGATTATATAGATATTGTTTTGTATACTTCAAATAGCCCGGGATATAAATAGTAAATCATGAAGGGTTTAATCGCCCTGGTTATACAGTATAATAATACCGTACAATGTCCCGCCTAGTAGTTGAGAAACGCCGTATATACAGAGCGGTCATCCATCCAGGGCGCACCGAATATACTGTCTTTGCCTGGTGACCATCCCAAAGAATTCAGTTATTCTATGCTGTAAATATATATTACACTCGGTGTTATAACACAAGGTCTTTGTAATCCTAATTTAATTAGATCAGCTGATAGCTGAATTGTGGGTAAATAATTAATCATTAAATAGAACAATTGATTGTCATTATATCTGATCAATCTCTGTTGTTCGATCAATGCCCCAGAAAAATATCACAATATTAACAGGGTATTTTATATATATATATATATATAATATATATATGTGTGTGTGTTGTGTGTGTGTGTGTGTGTGTGTGTGTGTAGGGACCAGTCGGAATCTTTGTTAAGAAAGACATAAAATAATAAGCCACAAATTCTGCTTGCAATTTTTACTTCCTTTTTGGGTTTTTATTATTTTTATCTAAGAAGCAGCAACATGTTTCACACTGAATAAATATTGAATATTATTCCTTTTATTAAGTAAAGTTTAATTAATCATTATCATCATTTGACCGTTCTTTGTCATCTTTGGTTGCCATATTAAATAACAATTTCATTAAAAAAATATAGGGTAAAGCTAGGAGAGATGACGCACATTTCAAAGTTATGCCCTGTATCAAAATATAGGAGATATATTAAAGAGATAATGCTTATAAAACATATGTCAACTACTATTATCTACAAAAAAATGTTATTTTTCAAAATAAAGGCATTCTCATTTATTCCAGAAACAAAATACAAATACACTACATTTGGCCGTCTCTCCTACTATGGTAGGATAGATGACGCACCATAGGTAGGAGATCCACTCCTCTGTGAAGATAACATGGTTGATCGACATGAAACTTGGTAAACACTATGTCTACGAGTCCAACTTTCAGACAGCAGAAAATCTTTCATTTCAATTGCAATTAATATAGTATATAAAAAAGAAAAAAAATTTACTAAGCGTTATGAAAAATCCGGTATTCACCAGATATAGCTGATGCGTATAAATGTTCGTAGAACACAGAAGAACACACAAAATAACTGAAGAATTTTGCAATACGTTCGCTTCTGATCTCTTTACTCCTAGACTAATTTCCATGACGCCACACGATGGCAAACAAGAGAAGCAAAGCCTGCGTCTTCTCTCCTAGCTTTACCCTGCTGTGTGTTCATTTGAAAACTTGCCACCTTGAAAAACTTTTAAATTAGTACAGTTTTCAAAAACCGCTGAAACACGTCAATTTTGTTTTGGAGGGGGACATTTAATAACCCAGTCTAATCAGCAGGGGAACCTTGCCATCGTCCAGAAAATAGGGTAGTAGTGGTCCGCGAGATTAAATATTTTCTGCTTGGTGGTTCGTGAGGATCAAAAGATTGGCGACAGCTGCTCTAAAGTGCCATTTCAGTACAATATGTGCGACTTTACTGAATAGGTTTTTCAGTTTTTTTTGACCGGTTTTTCTCCGAAACGGTTACAACGGTTTTCTTTAAACTGCACAGATATTAACCAATCACTTATTTGAAACATTTTTCCAAAAAAAAATTGATTTCAGGTGTTTTTGGTGGTATCTGAGTTAGGTTTAAATTTTAGCTGATAGTACATGGTCTTGAAACACAGGGCGCCCACACTGTCCACTCCGGTGTATATGTATAACCTCCACCTTTTTCTCTTAAAGCCAGCCCATCTAATCGTTTCTATACTTTGCAATTTTAAAGAGTTTTTTCTTTATTTATTTAAATTGTATTCATTTGAGAAAGAGAAAGTGGTGTGAAAGTTTCACGCCAGATATTTTTCTATTTTAGAGAACTTCGAAACATGCATGTCCGGGGGAAACTCAATTTCGTAAGTTTATTAAACTCGTAATACTTCATGTTCCTACAGTAAGCGAAAGTAAAATTCGCTTGGTAAAATCTGACACACTTATTATTTCCAGTTTCATAGCAAAATAACTGAAAGCAATAAATTGCAAAATGATAACAGTTGAAAGCAGTTGCTGTTTAATTAGAATAAACTAATTTAAGTATAATTTTATGAACTCCTAATTGAATCTAAAACTAGGTGGGCCGAGCCACTTCTCTCTGTGACATCAAGGGGAATGTTGGGCACCCAATATGGCTGACCGTCTCTTACTGCTCAATACTCTCAATACTCTCAATACTCTCAATACTGATAGCAAATTTTTCTTAAAATTCGGATTTTTTTTTTAGTTCTGTCGGTTGCCACCAGGTGTGAAACACTCACAGGACTTTCTATTATCTTAATTAATAAAATTTAATCATACAATTTTCAGATGCAATTATTATTTCTATACCTGAACGGCTTTATGTGGAGCACTCTATGTCAAAGTCAAGAAAGATATTGGAAATTTAAATTTAAATTTAACTGACAGATCCCCATTACCACTCTAAAATCAATTTTTTCAGAAAAATGTTACAAATAAAAGTGATACATTTCTATCCATGCAGCAACCATTCCAAGTTTAAAGAAAATCGTTGTAACCTTCGAGATAATTCCAAACAAAATCGATGGTGTAAAATTGCACTTCCGGTTAATCGATTTTATTCAAATTTGGAATTCTATCATTGCTTCTAATGTAAATTAATATTATGCAGGTTGTAAAACCATATATTATACTTTAGAGTAAGCTTAGCGCTACTGCCCCCCCCCCCCACAGAATACTCAAAAAAATCAATTTCCCCAGAAAAATGTTTCAAACAGAATGTTCCAAGAAAATCATTGGAGCCGTTTTCGAGAAAATCACAAAAAACTATATAATCAAGTCCAGTGAAGTATTTTGTCATTTTGGATGAAAAAATGTGAATTTCTAAAATTTGACACCATCATATAAGAGGAAGTAAGAATATATGAGTGGTTATTTTGAGCGTTATTTACAGTGGCTTAGTCAACTGTCGGACAATAATTGTACAGCGCATTTCTAAAGTGTGGCAGATAACTTCCTTCCTAAGTCCTCAGTCAGACATACAAGGAGCTTGCATCATTACCAAGATTGTGCATTGTCTTCTTTTCTTGCTTGACAATCACTACACAACAGCTGGCTGCAATTAGCACATTCTACACTCCGTTTTGGATTCTATAATCAGTATTGGTAGAATTCCTTTATATGAAAGAAAATCGGTTAATCGAGAGTGCGCCTTTACAGAGATTTTTAAAATTTCCTATAACGAATTCCTATAAACTTGGCGAACTAACTGCACACACAATAAACTTATCAATTTAATTCGTAACATTTTTCCGTTAAATGTTATTTGAAGTTGGGCAATGTTATTGGCTCTTTCTTCCGGATCAAGATCTACTCACTTCTATGCCTGATTGGACTGGTACTTTTCCCCCCTCCTTGCCAATGTTTATTTTAGGATAAATGAGTAAAATCTGAAGTTTAAAGAAAATTGTATATGTAATTGTATTAACACCAGTAACAGAGAGCCGTGTGAGGGTTTCACACCAGATTTTTTTTGGTGGAATTCTACATGACGACACTAAAATCGGAATTAAATTCTATGTTAAACAACAGGGCATTCTTAGGACGCCGCAATATTTCTCATAAAATATAAAAGAAGTGAAGCGGGTGGGAGCGAGAGGGGAACCTCTCACTGTGCTTGCTCGAGTGAAATGAACACTCCGCCCGCTACCAGCGCTACTCTGCCCTGGGGTGCCCCCCTACACCACGTTTTTTATAAATAACATTTCCTGATGGCCGGTCATCTCCATCTTGGTTGACTTTCAGCAGGAGTACTTCCGGCCGCCCGCCCCGCCACAGCCCGGTAAATGGATAGAAATTGAAGTTACCGTCTTTATTCAGTGAGCACAATCCATTCCTGTCTCTGCCAAAATCTTAAGTGGATTCTCCCCCATCGCCATGGCAACAAAGACAAAAAAAAAAAATAAGAAAATAATAAATACTTTTAAGGAAAATTCGTTATTTTTTTTTCCATTTTCCATTTTCAGGGCGCTTTGTTTCTAATGTAACAATAAAATTTTATAAGATAATAATTTATAATACGGGTGGTGGGGACCGCCCTTACTTCACAGACATCCACTTACAATCTGACAATTCAATTTGTGATCTCTAAGACACCAGAAAAAAGTAATCTGGTGTGAAACACTCACACCACTTTATTTAGCTCTCGCCAATGTTATAACAATACGACAATCTAAACTTAATAAAACAATTTTTTTGGAGGAGAACAACCTCACCCCTTCCCCCACTAACTCCTTGAATGAATTTTCTCTGAAAAAGTTTCAAACAAAAGTTCTTCCGAGGAAATCGCGCAAAACTGAAGAAAAAAAAAATTTTCTGTGTAAAGTCGAAATTCCAGTTAATGTATTTTGATCGAAATTCAGTTAGAATTGATGGTGTTGCTTAAAATTAAGTTTGAATTTCCTGTGACACATTGACATTCAGATCAGGATTTCCCAAAAGATGTCGGTAAAAAAAAAGCTAATTTCTTTGTCACGTTTCCAATGCTTCCACTTACCAGAAATAAGAGAAAGTAAAAAGAATTGGACTCAGAATACTCCCTTGGAGACGGCCAGCATGGAACCTCAACAATTTGTCTGAGCACAATTATAATATACGTAAACCGCAGACTAGTAAGAGAAAATAAAAACTTTGATATAGTATATTGTGATTTGGTGTTGTGGTTATGGGCAAAATTATGTATTTTCGGCGGAAATAAAGTTAGTTAAGAACCTAATTTATATTTAAACCATTATTATAATGCTTGCTATAGATAAATAGTGAAACAAAAAATTGTATATGGTGGGATATTTCAATGATGACAGATGGAAAAAGGAAATTATAATAATGAGGCAATAGAGGAAAATGGTGAACCAGGTGAGAGTCAATGGAGTTCGATAAGAAGATATTAGAGATGGAGGTGGTAGCTTGGAAAAGAAAAGTTATTTTCCAATAAGGGGCCATGTGGAGGCGGCAGAGAAGCGGTACAGAGAGCGAGAGAGACACTGTGGCGGCATGTTGAACTCCCCAGGGAGCAGCGCAAATCCTCTTACTTACACCAACCAGGGAGGGCAATTGGAGCACAATAAATCTGAAATAGCCTGTACTTACATGAACTTAGCAGGGCACTTTCTTCTGGTGATTGCGTTGAGGACAATACCTTCTGTGTCACCGAGGCCCCACCCATGGCCGCACTCGCACTCACTTCCTAGCGCTCGTTTCTTCTGTTTCCCACGTCATTCGCACTTTAACATAGAAACTGTGCTCCAGGGAAAATGTCCTCATATATTACCATTGTAAAATTAATTAAGCATTTAAATCAGCAAGGGAAAATTATTACAGATATTTTTAAATTCTCGAAATAGGATTCTCTCTGAAAATATTGCTTCGAGATCCTGTGGGCACAGAGCTGCCAGCCCACAGTTATCGCCATTATCGCAATCCGACACGACCAAGTTTTACGTAAAACTTGACAAGCGGAAGTGCGAATTTAGTGAATGTTCTATCCGATTTTTCAGTTTTCTCAAATTTTTATTTAAACTTCGCATACTGCAGACCTCTTACTTTTATTTGAAACACTTTTGGGAAAAATTTAGGGAAGTTTTAAAAAAAAATAAAGTGTTAGGTTTATATTTGTGTAGTTAACAATGCAAGTTTAAAGAAAATCTTGGATGTAGTTTTCAAGAACATTGCCGGAAAAACTGATTAACAAAGACGCACTTGCAGTTAAACGATTTCTTCTTATACTTGGAATTTTAGCAACGCCTACAATCAATCTTAATATTATACTAGCTCAGAATCGTAAATATCGCACCTAATTGTAGGAAACCTTAACGTTGCTGCAACTTGTCCAGCCCTTCCTTCCAAAAATCAATTTTCTCGGAAAAATGTTACAATGAAAAGTTGTAGCGTTCTGTGTGTATGATCAGTTGTTAAGCCATGTTTAAAGAAAAATCGAGCCGTTTGGAGCCGTTTTTCATCCACAGTGATCATAAAATGTATTTCCGGTGAAAACTCAATTACGAAAATTTGACACGATCGCAACACTTCCTGTTACTAGGAGGAGTGAGGGAAAGTTCTATATTTTCTATGCAGTATACGTATATATCGCAGCGATATTTTCATGCAACATTTTTCCAGTGTACAGAAAACCATTTATTCCCGCCATGAGTTACTTCTACACTGACTCTTACACATACGCACACACACACACACACACACACACACACACACACACACTCAGTTATTTCTTTGACTTCAGACAGCATGTCCAAATTAAAGATATTTCCCTTACTTTGAACATCACGTTGATGTGAACAATGACGGAAAGGTTACCAGAACCTGCTTCTCTACTGACTGATTAACACGGTCAGATGGGTTGTCCTTGTGTGAACTCTTTTGACACAAAGCTTGCTCTCTTTCACAGATTTCCCCCTAACAGTCAGAACGACATGATGTCTGTATCCGTCTGCTCTTAATAGTCGAACAGAATAGGGAGGACTTTCCTTTCATTTAGGGCTGCACAATCCCAAGCCCCAGTTGGACTTCCGTCATGTTCTTCATAATTGGACCTCTTCGCTGCAGCTCTCTCTCACTCTCACTCTGTCTCCCTCTAGTTGCGCACCCGCAGTTTCCAGCCATTACAACGCACTCTATCACACTCCCTACTTATTACGTACTGAAACACTTTCCGTTAGTCCAGTAATCATGAAAAAAGAATCTGGTGAGAAACATTCACACGACTTTCTCTCGCTCCTATTGGTACAATTATATTTAAAAATTGACAAATTCTCTTTTAACTTTAAATTTTATATATTTATCGTGACTAAATAGCCGTGGGCAGGTTTCTATCTATGCAGCGAGAGCATTCCAAGTTTAAAGAATATCGTTGAAACCGTTCTGGAGCCGGTCTGGAGAAAATTCCAAAAAACTCAGGAACCTATTCCGTAAAATTGCTTTTCCGGTAAACCGATTTGCGTCAAATTTGGAATTCCGCCAATTAGCTAATGTATATTAATGTAGGTGATAAAACCACATACTGTACTTAAGTGGTACTTTAGACGAAAGCATCACGCTACTGTTCCCCCCCACTACTCACCCAAAAAATCAATTTTCTTGGGAAAAACGTTTCAAATAAAAGTGATAGGCATTTGTGTAATGTAAATAGTGTATGAGTATATGAAGCCTGATCTCCTAGATTATTGCCTTGGAAACAGGAAAGAACGAAGCCTTCGGATCATTAGGAATATTAGCAATCGGATTACTTGGATTCATTGTATAGGCCCACCACATATTCACAGTTGGAATAGACGTCGGCATACGAGCATATTTCACTTCAGTTATAATAATTACTGCTAAACCCATGGGAATTAAGATCTTTTGGTGACTAGCGTTGGAGCCACTTACTATGTGTAAACTAATTATATTAGTCGGTTGCAAGACACTCACTCGACTTTCTCTTACCACAGTTTACTATAATTGACTGATTCTCTTCAAACATATCATTCTTACTAGACGTGTCTTCAAGTTCACCACAATGGCAGAGTCTAAACTTTAAAAAAACGACATTTTTTTGAGAACAGCATAACTTCGCGCTATCCCAAAATAACAATGAACTTACTCAGAAAAAACTGAGTATCACTAAAACTTAAAGTTTTAAGTAATACGTCCCTGTATGTATAATTAGTATACTAAGTTTAATGAAACCGGTCGATGTTTTTATGGAAAAAATCGCAAAAAACTGAAAAAAAAATAATATATATATATATATATATATATAGTAAAATTGCATTTCCAGTGGTAATACAGTATTTTGACCGGAATCATCATTGTTTGTGGGGGTGTAGTGACCTCAAAACGGAATATCTCAAGTATCAACTTACAGCGATTTTTTTCGTTTTTGAGATAATTTTTATCACACCTATATACATACCTCTACAAAGCATTATCCGTTGGTAAAAAAATCTAGTAACGTAGCATCTGATACGAAGGTTTAGGCTAAAATCCATAGACCGGAAGTGAGTGTGACTTGACAATTTTTTTTCTTCAGTTTTTTTGCATTTTTTTAAAAAACTCCGTATACCATCTACTACACCCATAAATACCTATCACTTTTATTTGAAACATTTTCCCGGGAAAATTGATTTTTTGGGGGTGGGGAACAGTAGCGTTATGATTTCCTTTAAAGCGCCAAAAATGTATGGTTTTACCGCTATACAATATTAATATACATTAAGAGCATTGATAGAATTTCAAATTTGAAGAAAATTGAAGGTGCCACTTTACAGACTAGGGATTTTGGTCTCTTGGAATTTTCTCGAAACTGGCTACAACGATTTGTTGGTTTTGACAGAGGGTGCTCAAACAAGTGCGTTCGTGGTAAACAAGTATAAGGCCTACCACCTTCCTTTTTATGTCCAACCCAACTGAACATTGTAAAGGTCGCATTGTTAAAGAAAATTTGTTATTTCGTATTAATTGGTGTGAGAGGAAGTCGTGTATACAGAGAACTAGTCTGCAGTGAGAACTAGTCTGTAATAAACAGTAAGTCTCAATGATTCGACCCACTCACATTGCCTCACCCCCACAATACGATAATATAATTTCCCATTTTTTATTAGGATGATGATAATATTTCAAACAAAATATCGTACTCTCTCATCGTATCGTAAGCTGCCTACCTATACATACATATATAAATACAATCAATATAGCCAATCAGGTGTACGGAATGGATTTAGTAGAAAATTGGATCAGACCAGATTTGTTCCATACTTTTAACCAACCAACCAACCCTTTTGTAGTATGTACGTATATACACATATGTGTATAGACTGATAGGCTGTAGTTTTTAGATTATTCGAGCAGCACTGCCTTCTTGATAGATAATATATTGTTTTACTCCAAGTAAGTATGCCGTGCACTGCTATATACATGTATATATAGCCAGAAATCTTTTTGTAAGATTTCATTTGGAAAGAATTCTACTGCATCGCCAAGAATATCATTTGAAATTAGTTATTGTTTTATATACATTATTTATATACACATCAAATATATTATTATTATTATTATTATTAGGTCCCGCGCCTTTGGGCACCCGTTTCCGATAATAAATATATATATATCACAAAATAAATAGCCAGGGAAGGGAATAGCTAAGTGGCTAGCATACTGGACACCCACGCGGAGGACCTGGATTCGAATCCAGCTGTGCTACCCTTACATTTTTTCTTCCGAGGAGCCTCTACAGCTCACTATCCGGTGATGGACAGTGTTGTCTGTAACAGGCCGGCAGTGCACTGAGAAGGCTCCGGGCACCAATGGCCATAGATGTTGACGCGCCTTAAATTAAAAAAAAAAGCAATAAATTAATAAATAATAAATAAACAGCCGGTATTTCTAGCTAATAAGCTAGAAGATTAAGAGACGTAACAGACCGCTCTAAGAGGAAGTATTAAGATCGATGAAATTTTCGAGTTTTTAATCGTGTTTGTAAAAGAACCAAACATCTCAAAGACGTAAAATTGCCGAATACTTAAACTTAGGAATGATTTTTACATTCTCTTACTTCAGCTCTCGTGCTAAATTTTCAAAAGTTTAGTTTTCACCGGAAAAAGTAAAGTACGAAAAAAGCTTTTTGGCGAGAGGTATATATATATATATATATGTTTTTCCGTTTAGATCCAACCATTTGACACGAAGTTTTCGGACGAATTCCATCAACCGGAACTGCGACTTTACTGAATGATTTTTTTTTTTTTTTGAGTTTGACGCGATTTCCTCTAAAACGGCTCCGACGATTTTCTTTAAACGACGTCAATAGTATCCACATTACCGATCACTAAATACCTATCACTTTTATTTGAAACATCTTCCCAGGAAAAATTTATCTTGGTGAGGTTCTGGGGGGAACAGTAGCATTATGTGTTCCTGTGAAATAGCACTTCCACACAATGTGTGATTCTATCGCTGATAGAATATTAATATATTTTAGAAGAATTGGTAGAATTCCAAATCTGAAGAAAATCTGTTTACCGGAGTTCTTCAACTTTGGAGAATGTTAATTTCACACCCGACACATTGATTTGAAACATTTTTCGTTTCATTTCAGCGATGTTAGTGTTCCTTGAGGACGCCTTGGCAAGAAATTGTTTTGTATTGTTTGGCCACCCTCATTAAGTATGTCAAATTTTCGATATCCACTAAGCACGATAAGTGTTTGTGTGTGTGTTTGCGTGTGTGACACACACACACAATAAATAAAACACTCATAGGACTTTCTCTTACTGCGATTTACCCAGTTATAAATTGACTAATTCTCTTTAAATGTATAATTCTCACTAGATGTTTAGTTGTACCAATAGATACATGAAAGAGAATTTAAAATTTATAAAAACCACTTTTTTTGAGGAATGCATGATCTCCCCATCCCCCCAGTAACCCATTAAATGAATTTTCTCGGGAAAAAAATCAAATAAAAGCGATAGATCTCTTTAAGTACAGTTAGTGTAACAAGTTTATGAATCCCGTTAATGTTTTTTATGGAAGAAATCGCAGAAAACTGTAACACAAATATAAACAGTAGGGTCGCACTAGTTCCGGTCAAACGATTTTCTTTAAACTCGGAATTTTTCGCACCATTTTTAATACAGATTAATGTTATATGGATGAGAGAATGGTAGATGTAATAAATTAAAATAGCACTTTAGAGGAAGATATAACTCCAGCCACTGCCGCACCAAAACCACACTTCAATGAATTTTCCCGCGAAAAATGTTGCAAATAAATGTTGGAGCTTTCTATATGTATAGTTGCTACACCAAGTTTAAAGTAAATCACTGGAACCATTTTTGAAAAAAATCGGTAAACAAAAATAAAAAGAAACAATTCATTCAGTAAAGTGCTACATACTTCCGGTTGACCAATTATGATCAAAACCTTATGCCTCCCCCACCATGTGCGCTGGAAACATCAAAATGAAAAAACAAATTTGAACTTTCTACGATTTATGATTTTGAGTTATGCTGACACACACCCACTCACATACAGACCTATTTCTGAAAAAAAAAACATTTTTTCGATTTTTGGAGACCTCAAACCATACCTCCTGTTTCCGGTGTAAACTAGAATCGCAATTTGCCACGACCGCAATACTTCCTCTTACGAAAAAGTAAATAGAGGCGACTTTTACTGTTTGTTTTTTTTTTAGTTTTTCGCGATTTTCTCAAAAATGGCTCTAATTTAAACTTCGCATTTCCACGTAAGGTTCAACTGCGTTCAATGCAAGACGAATGCATTGTGACGTTTTGCATTGAATCCATTTCAATGTAGTATCAGTTTTACCAACTATATAGTATCAAGGTGCATTAATTTGCATTGCTAGAATTTGAAGGCTGTAGAAAATATTGAAATAAAATAAAAATGGTTACTGCAAAGAAAGAATAATAAAAACGCAACTTTACTATCGGTCTTACTTAACTATAGTAATACCACTGTAGAGGTATTACGGAGAGGAGGTAATGGAAGAAGTAGTTGGAAGTGTGATCGTCATCACATGAATATAGAAAAGGTTGGAAGCAACAGGTCAGTGTGTGTTCCTGAGAGAGGAAGAGTGGGTGCACACTAAGAGCCAGCTGGTGACGGGCCAGTTTCAGTGCGCAGATAGGTTGATAGAGAGAGGCAGAAAGAACTCCATAATGCCCACCTCCTGGTTGGTCCTCCTATATCATAACCTGTTGAGTGGCTTGCCATGTACGTCTCGGTTGGCTGAGTTTCCATACCCAGAAACCCAACACCACCGAACGTGGTTTACTGGTGCCGCCGACCTGCCGTGATGGATACAATATATCTCCGACGTACATGCACACACACACACACACACACACACACACACACACACACACACACATACATTACTGGACACAGTTCTCCCATAAGTTACTAACTCACTCGCCTTCACAGTATATAGGAGGAATATATGAAATATTATTCGCACTATATCTAACTTTCTTGGACATGTGTCTACCGCTCGTACTCTTTTTACTTTCACTACTGTTGTCGTCATCTCTAAGTACACCAGAGTAACAGCAAATATTGCGATCTTGTCAAATTTTAGAAACTGAATTTTCCATGACCGGAAATAAATGTTTTGAGGTTACTTAAGTTCGAAAAAGTGATATATGAACGGCGTAACTCTTAACTCAAAAAATCTGATGTGAAACACTCACACGACTTTCCCTTACACCAATGCTTATAGTTAGAAATGACTAATTCTTTTCAAATATAGTGTAATTCTTACTGACTTCAATGTTATTTCAATGCGAGAGTCTAAACTAATAAAATGTATTTCCTGAGAAAAGCATAACCGCCCCCTCTGCACCAAACTTCTTTAAATGAACTTCCACGGAAAATACAATCCAACAAAAGGGTAGGTCTCGGTATTCGTAGTTAATGGAACAAATTCAATGAAGTCGCAAAAATTGGAAAAACTGTAGAGTAAACTTGCACTTCCGGTGAACCAATTTTCTTCAAATTCGGAATTTGAGCATCACATTTCATTTTAATTATTATTATTTAGATGATAGAATGATATAATAAACTGAAATAATACTTTACGAGGAAAACATAACCCCATTCTTTTCCCCAAAATCCCTTTGAAATGAATTTTCCCGGAAAAATGTTCCAAACAAAAGCTGTAGCTCTCTGTGTGTGTGTGTGTGTGTGTGTAGTGAATATTCCAAGTTTAAATTAAATCGTTTGAGTCGTTTGTCCGGAAAATTGCAAAAATAATTAAAAATCCAGTCAGTACAGTGTTAATACTTCCGGTTGATCAATAAAAATCAAAACCT
The DNA here is from genome assembly GCA_011037195.1 of Triatoma infestans. Lineage (NCBI taxonomy): Eukaryota > Metazoa > Arthropoda > Insecta > Hemiptera > Reduviidae > Triatoma > Triatoma infestans. The sequence goes on from JAAEAF010000840.1 coordinate 91,769, forward strand.
TTTTGCCGGGTCCTATGCTTAACTAAATATAAAGTTTGAACTTATGCTATTTTCCGTTTTTGAATACGCTGATCTCAGACTCCCATCATTTTCTAAAGTACTTTTTCGGACTCAGGGGACTTCCTCAGAACGTGTATCCGGTGAAAACGCGATATCAAAAATTTTCATGATCACAATACTTCCTCTTACTAGCATTACCATCCAGGATACTTTTTTTTTTGAAGTCTGCAAAGTTAGTATACCAAGTTTAAAGGAAACAGTTGTAGTTGTTTTTCGAGAAAATTACGAAAACTTACAAAACTATTTATCTATAAAGTAATTGTTGGAATCGTATTCGAGAAAATTAAGAAAACATAAAAACCTATTTAGTTATCAAGTAATTGTTGGAGTCGTATTCGAGAAAATTACCAAAACTTAAAAACCTATTTATCTATAAAGTAATTGTTGGACTCGTATTCGAGAAAATTAAGAAAACGTAAAAACCTATTTAGTTATCAAGTAATTGTTGGAGTCGTATTCGAGAAAATTACGAAAACTTAAAAACCTGTTTATCTATAAAGTAATTGTTGGAGTCGTATTCGAGAAAATTACGAAAACGTAAAAACCTATTTAGTTATCAAGTAATTGTTGGAGTCGTATTCGAGAAAATTACGAAAACTTAAAAACCTGTTTATCTATAAAGTAATTGTTGGAGTCGTATTCGAGAAAATTACGAAAACGTAAAAACCTATTTAGTTATCAAGTAATTGTTGGAGTCGTATTCGAGAAAATTACGAAAACTTAAAAACCTATTTATCTATAAAGTAATTGTTGGAGTCGTATTCGAGAAAATTACGAAAACGTAAAAACCTATTTAGTTATCAAGTAATTGTTGGAGTCGTATTCGAGAAAATTACGAAAACTTAAAAACCTATTTATCTATAAAGTAATTGTTGGAGTCGTATTCGAGAAAATTACGAAAACGTAAAAACCTATTTAGTTATCAAGTAATTGTTGGAGTCGTATTCGAGAAAATTACGAAAACTTAAAAACCTATTTATCTATAAAGTAATTGTTGGAGTCGTATTCGAGAAAATTACGAAAACTTAAAAACCTATTTATCTATAAAGTAATTGTTGGAGTCGTATTCGAGAAAATTACGAAAAATGAAAAAAAAATTCAATAAAGTCGCACTTTCGGTTGATGAAATTTGTTGGAAACCTTCGTATCTGATGCTGTGGGTAATACCTAAACGGAATACCAAGTTTCAGCTTTCTGTGACTTTTCGTTGATGAAACATTCTATATTAACACACTCACATACAGACCAAAAACATTGTTTTCGTACTCAAGGGACCCAAAAACTTGTATTTCAGGTGAAAAACTCAATTTCGAAAATTTGAGACGATTGCAATACTTCCTCTTTCTAAGTGAAAATAGAAATATGAAGTATGGAGAATATTTACTATTTACAAGTTATATAAATTATATTTAGTGTAAGTCATGTGAGTGTTTCAAAAATAGATTTCTAAGGCATATTATTCTCTTAAGTCTTAAATTTTGACTAATTTAACGAAATTGTTGTGAACAGGTGCATTCTTGGTTCCATATTGCATTATGCTGTTCGTTGGTGGGATCCCATTGTTCTATATGGAGCTGGCATTGGGACAGTTTCACCGTAAAGGGGCCATCACATGCTGGGGCAGGATTGTACCACTTTTTAAAGGTGAGTTTTCTAAAATTTGTATAATCCATGACGTCAGGACACCGTTTTACTTCACTGTTAAGACGTGTATTAGCAATGAAGTCTTAGGACTTTATAGTGTGCCTTGACTATAGAGAGCTACTGAAAAAAGCAAAAGCAGATTAGCAGTACTGAGCAGTGCAAATTCTGCATAATTGGTTGGTTTGCAGTACAGCACTGCAAGACGAGTCAGCAGCTCAGCAATAACCACAACCAAGGAAATTCTAAATTCTGGTTGTCCTTAATTTTCATTTTATTAATTAGATTAATGATGTTACTGCTAAGAGGAAGTAATTGTTGCATTCGTGACAAACTTTCAAAAATCAAACCCTAAATACATGTTTCGAGTTTGCTCAGTAAGACAAAAATCGGGTCTGAAGCACTCACACTAATTATTGCTTTGGTACACACACTCTTATTAATGCTCTCACTCTAATTAATAAAATTTAATCAAGAAAGTTTCTTTAAAATTATAACATTACAATGTTTAATTGGGCTGGCCATAAAAATAGTGTTGGGGGATTTTACTTGTATTGTGAGCGGCCTTATATAGAGCATTCTATGTAAAAACCAACAAAGCTTATGTAAAATTAAATTTAAACTAACTGGCCGATTCTAATACATAATACCCAGCTAAGATCAATGTTTGCAGAAAAATGTTTCAAATAACAGTGATACGTTTGCAGCAAGCATATTGCAAGTTTAAAGAAAATCGTTGTAACCATTTCGGGAATATTCCAAAAAAACTCATAGCATTCCATCAATGTTTCTGTGTTTAACATTATTTAATGGGAGAATAATAAATTATAGTGAAGTGGTACTTTAAAGGAAAGCATAAGGGCACTGTTCCCCCACTACTCACAGGAATATGTTTTCAAATAAAAGTGATAGGTATTTATGAGTATAAATAGTATACGAAGTTTAAAGAAAATCATTGCAGCCATTTTCGAGAAAATAACGAAAAACTGAAAAAAAAGTCAGTAAAGACGCATTTCCGGTTAAAGAATTTTCCCCAAAACCTTCATGTCAGATCCGGTGATGGTACCTAAATGGAATACCAAGTTTGAGCTCCCTGTGATCTTTTGTTTTCACACACACACGCACACACACACACACAGAGATCATTCTTTAAAATCATTTCTTTCTTATTATATAACACGATCACATTAGTTCCTCTTACTAAATAGAGAAAGTGAACAATATTTTTTTTAATTGATCTCTGGGTCTCTGGGTGTGTGTTTGTTGAGTCAGCATAACTCGACAATGGAAACTCGCAGTAAGTCCAAATTTAATACCTTCATTAGGTGTATAATACTTGGGACAGGACACTAAGCTTTGGTCAAGATTGGAAAACCGGAAGTACCTCTTTATTTAATGAATTATTCCGTTTTTTTTTTTGCAATTTTATCAATGAATACACCAAAAGGAATCCTTTAAGCTTGGAACTATACACCAATCACTTTCGTATGAAACACCTTTTCCAAGGAAATTAATTTTAGGGGGACACTCTGGGCAAAACTGGGAGGTCACTCTTCTCTCATAAAGTGTTAATTTATTATATTTTGGCTTCGCATTTTTGTAGATGTGATAGGAGAGAGAATTAGTGAGATATTTAGAAATGAGAAGAAATAAGACTTGTAGATATGCTGAACACTGTATAATGAAATAGAAACATAAACTGCAAGGACTTTACACTTGTTGTAAGATATTAGAGAATAAGTTAGCGAGAGAATAATTAAGAGAGAGACACATTGGCTGAGAATAGAAAGTAGAATGATGTTAGCTGACTGGTGTCGATAACTATTCTGAAACTGTTCTCCTGTAGGGGTAGCTCGCCTGTGTATATATTATATAGAATTCTCCCTCCCTATTTTGGCCTAGGCAGCGAGTACCTAGGTTCTTCGGATCCTAATGAATCATAATGATTCGGATCCCCATTACAGCTTCTCTATATGAAGTCAACATTTTAGTAAAAATTCCAAGATTGAAGGTAATTAATTAATAATGTATATGTATGAATAAATTTATTCCTTTGCCGTAGGAATAAAGTGGTGTGCGTGTTGCACAACTTATTCTTGTAATGTAAAATGAAAATTGCATAAAAATATTTGTAGGGAAACCCACTAATCTGGAAAACTCTAGGTATGTTTATATTTCTTATTTAAAGAATTTTTTTTTATGTAAAGTAGAATAAAAAGTGAAATGCGGGCTGTAGATTGATAAGGAAACTGATTAGAGCGCTTATTGCTTCGTTCAATTTAATTGCAACGAGTAGTGGCCCGGATATCTGTAGTTAAACATTAGAAATTAATTTCTATTTCCTCTGTAAGATACGCCATCGTGACGTATTTTCTAAAGTTTTTACCGGAAATAAACGATTTGAGGTACTCTGAGTTTTGAAGTACAACTTTAGAGAATAAGTTTCTTGAAATTACGTCGAAAAAGGTTTGAGGAATTTTCTATCAACATGAAATGCTAACTAAACTATTGAAAAAAAATCTGATGTGAAACACTCACACGACTTTCTCTTATTCCACTCAATATAGTTATATAGAGGTGGGGGAGGGGAGATACGTGCCATCCTACCTACCAATGGAGGCGGCTAGAAAATGATTACATTGTAGAGAGCGCCAGCAATGTTGAACAATCACTGTTGAATTTTCAACGTCTCAGATTCCTCAAAGCCACATAAATAAATGTGATAGGTTTATATCTGTGCATTTAGTAATGCAGGTTTAAAGAAAGTCGTTAAGTTGTATTCGAGAAAATTCTTCAAAAACTTCAAAAACCCCATTCTTTAAAATCGCACTTCCGGATAACCGATTTTCTAAGAAACTGGAATTTTAACAATGCATCTACTGTATATTAACAATATATAGTTAGTAAAGTACATTATGAAAATCAATTTTCCCGGGAAAATGTTTTAATTAAAAGTTCTAGACAATTTTTATGTGTGGATAGTACATGGAAGTTAAGAGAAAATCATTGGCGCTATTTTCCAGATAAATCGTGAAAAAATGGAAAAAAGAAACCAATCAGTTATGTAGCACTTCCGGTTGAAGAATTTTGCCCGAAAACTTCGTGTCAGATACGGTGGAAGTGTGCATCTAAACGGAATACCAAATTGAGCTGCCTGTGATTTTTCGTTTTTGAGATAATTTGTTCACACACACACACATACGTCATTCGCTAAAAATATTTTTCCCATTTTCAGTGGACTCCAAATCTGTATTTCCGGTGAAAAATACAAATTCGAAAATTTGATTCGATCGCAATACTTCCTCTTACTAGGGCTTAGAGAAAATAAAAATTGATTTTAGCATTTTTGGAGGAGCGCTGAAGCGTTAGTTTTAACTCTAAATTGTAAAAACAGTATTTATGGGACTTGACGATAGCGCCATCATGTGTTTTAAAGTAATTAATTACATTTTAGACCTGATAAGTGTTATTTAAATTAAAAACAACCAAGTTTTATTAAGCGTACCATGTTTGAACAAAATTTATCAATTAGAATTCTTAGAGAAAGAAGTTTTATGAACAATTTTTTCTTTCTCAATGAAAATTGTATAATTTCGTAAATTATTATATGATTAATATATTATTAATTAATATGTTAAATTAATTAATATATTAATTATTAATTAATATAGTAAATTAATATATTATTAATTTCGCAAATTTCGTATAAATTTCGTAAATATTATTATTATTTATTTATTGCTTTTAAATTTTGTACAATTCATAGCAAGAGTTGGTCTCGGTTACAAATTTATATAAATATATATATACAATCTTATAATATATTTGCTAATAATTATACACAATTAAATAATTATGAGAGAGAGTAGACAAATAAAAAGAAAGAAAAAGTAAACAAATCTGCGTTAAAAAAACAACAAACAAATAAGAAATATCAACCCACTAGTATAGCTCTTAGCCTTTAATGCATTACAAACATAGAAATATATACTTTTTAATTTATTCAAGTTATCAACAAAAAGGAGATCTTCTATTTGGTCTTGAAAATTTACATTCGAGCGCACATAACTTCTTAAATAAGTATCCCTAAATATAGATAATACAGTACACTCTAACAAAAAATGTGCAAATTCATCTTCAGAACATTTACATAAAAAACAAACATTGTCAGGATTGAAGTTATGAACAGTTCCATTTAGATAAATTCTAGGCTTAATTTTGCTCATTAGGCGGATTTGTGACAAAGTCCGAATAAATTTAGGATCACATCTGAAGTAGATGTATGGTTCAGGCAAACCAAGAAGGCTTATGCTTCTGAAATAGTTATTAAAGGAAGCATGAGTCACAGAAAGTACATCCTTACTCAACAAATTATTATTAAAACTTTCTTCCTTTTTCTTAATTCCTCCGAACTTTGCGCTAGCCACACATCGTCGCCACCTATAGAATATAAGAGTCTTCTAAATTCCATTACCCAGTTATAAGGCAATTGAATAGTATCTGACTGTTCAAACAAACTATTATAGCAGACTCTTGGTAGACTATCATGAGGTAGATTTAAGATTTTTGACCAGAATCCCAACATTCGTTTAAAAATTAGAGCTTTAATATGCAGCCGATTGCTTTCCAAACGGACAAAAGCGTCAGGCGTATTGCGAGACAGATGAAGTAACGATTTTAGGAATTTTAAATGCACTCTTTCAAGAAGGTCGAAATAATTAGGGCTCCAAATTTCCGAAGCATAGAGTAAAACACTCGAAACCATACTGTCAAATATGTACATCTTATCCCACCAAGAGTTGCACCCGGATCTGGCTATGAGATTCAACACGGAAGCCATAGCGACAGAACCTTTTTTTACAAAGTGCTTGGCCGCTAAGATAAACTTGGCGGAGGCGGAAAAAGGGACCCCTAAGTACGAAGCGCTGTTTACTAAACTTAGCTTACTTTCTTCATATAAAAAATCGCTTACTTTCTTCGTTCTACCTCCTTTGTGACAGTGTAGCACTACCGTTTTTTGTGGGTTAACTTTAATTTGATTAATTTCACAGTAATCTGACAGCAATTTCAATATATTTTGTGCATCATACCACGAATAAGAGGTTATTGCCACATCATCTGCATACATTAAGATCGTGACATCCTTACCACCCTTAAGGTGAATACCCTCCGCATCTCTTTCCCTAAAAAAACCTGCAAAATCACTCAGGTAAAAATTAAAAAGCAGCGGACTGAGCTTTTCCCCCTGCAGAACCCCCTGCGACACTTCTATTTCATTAGAAAGACTGTAGTCTTCCTCTATTAACAATGTGGCTTTATCATAAATCTGTTTAATTATCCGGATAAATTTCGGGCTAACCCCAATATTAAATAACTTTTCCCATAAATGGTTATGCGGTATAGAATCAAAAGCTCGGCTAAATTCAACAAAAATTACAAAAATATTTCTTTTTGTTAGACGTAACTGATAATTAATTGCTGACGATAAAGTAAAAATAGCATCCGTGTAACTTTTGTTTTTCCTGAAGCCGAACTGTTCTTCGGGAATGATATTGTTGCATTCCGACCAATTTGTTAGTCTCACACTAAGCATTTGTGTGAACAATTTAGTGACAATGCTAAGCAAGGCAATACCCCGGTAATTATGATGATCCATTGGGTCACCTTTCTTGTAAAGCATTTTCATTTTCACTTTGGACCAGGAACGTGGGATAGATTCATCGTGCCAGATCTTATTGAATAGGTTCAACAGATAATGGAGCCAAGAGTCTGGTAATAATTTCATACCTTCGTTTAGAATACAATCTAAACCAGGGGCTTTTCCATTTTTGCTAAACCTAATAGCATTTATGATTTCCTCTAAAGTAAAGCTGGTATCCAGAATAGGATCATGCACCCCAAAAAAGGAAATATCTGTTAATATACGTTGCGGGTAGACTGTCCTAAAAAATATCTCCCAATTTTCCACATCAATATTGCTATAATGAAAAGACGATTTTTGAAATAACCGGATAACACCCCAGAACTCTTTTGTGTCTCTGGCTTCCCCAAGTTTCTCTTTAATAAAATTATAATAAGCCTTCTTTGTTTGCCTAATGAGTAAAGTATGCTCCTTTTTGGCATTGATAAAACTAGTTAAGCAGTCTTGAGTCTTACGTTTTCTATACTGTCTATATAAACGGTTTAATTTATTCTTAGATAATTTACATTCTTTAGAGTACCAACTATTAGAAAAATGCACATTGAAATTCCCCCTGCCATGACTATACCAGGTTGTAATAATCCCCGCTTCAGATAATGCTAGAGAAATCGTATTCAAAAAATTATCATATAAATCCTCCACATCTTCACTACAATAATAAATATTTTGAGAACATTCAAGTTCTGCTCTATATTTTATCCATTTCTGTGTGTCATTGCTGAAAATAATTGTTCGTTTACAAACATGATTATTAATAAGAGGACATTTTAATGACAAATAGCAAAGCGCGTGGTCTGATGAGCCAAATAATGGGGAAACCGCAAAATCATCACAGGAGTACAGAGTAACCTGATTAATCCAGACCAAATCTATCACACTGCATCCATTAGGACTGAGAAAGGTGTGCTGACCAGGATAATCGCATTTCGATCTGCCATTAACTACAAACAGACCATAAGATTGCATAACAGTTACAAGCAATTGGCCTCTTTTGTCTAGCTTCTTATCCAAAGAGATTCTCTCATGTTTAAAAGGAGTACCATGGAACTGAGTAACATCTAAGCAATTAAGTTCAGCGATTCTGGCGTTAAAATCACCTCCCACCACTAAATGATAGGAACTGTAATTAGAAATAAGGACATCCATCTGGTCTTGAAATAAATCAGTTATTGTCTGGTCGGCTATGCTTGGGTTCCAATAATTAGCCCATAGAATTAAAGGGGTTGGTTGAATATCAATTAACAATATAATCCAGAAATAGCAGATGTGTAAAACAGAGACTTTACCCACTAACTTATTACTGCAAAAAACTAACATTCCCCCACTATTTCTCCCTCTCAAACTACTCCTTACAGCTAAACTACAAAAATAGAAATAATTCGATAAAAAAGAGGGTGTATTAAATTTTTGTTGTGGTGGTTGGTTCCGCAGAGCTGGAAAGCATCAGAGACATTTTCCGTGGTAGCCTGCTTCATTTTGTGGTCATCGACCGGTTTCGGGCGTTCGCCCATCTTCAGGATGCGTTCTTCAGACACTGTGCCAACACAGACTCGTACAGAGACTTGGTGTGAAACCAGACTCGTACAGAGAGAGTTAGTGTGAAACCAAGTCTCTGTACGAGTCTGTGTTGGCACAGTGTCTGAAGAACGCATCCTGAAGATGGGCGAACGCCCGAAACCGGTCGATGACCACAAAATGAAGCAGGCTACCACGGAAAATGTCTCTGATATTAAATTTTTCTTTACAAATCCATGTCTCTGATAAACAAATAATATCATTAAGTAGAAGATCATTAATGTCTTTCGTTTCCAAATGAAATAGCGTATTGAACCCTCTAACATTCCAAAAACAAATTCTGTTTAAATCAAAGTCAAAAGAAAATTCACTGTTTACCTTATAATTAACAATATTTACGTTATTCTCCTCTGAGACAGTTGTCAACTTCTCCGCATCCCCTATTTCGGCGCCTCTATCGCGGTAGACTTTTTCCTCAAAAAAGGTTTCAGCGATCCCGCATCTAGGTTCTTAGCAGACTTAATTTTCCTTTTCTTAGAAGTAATGGAAATAGATGTCCTGATGGAGGTATCCGTTTCATCACCAACAGAATCAGCTTCGTAAAAATCAGCCTCATTTTTAACTAGACCCAAGAGGTCACCAGAAGACCGAATATAAACGGGTGTAGCGTTTTCAGCTTTTCTAACCATCACTTTTCCATTCCTAGTCCAAGTCCGATACAGTTTTCCTTCCTTTACAAAGTTTCTTGATTGCTTTAATAACCCATAATTAATGGGTGATAAGTATTCATTAATAAAAATTGGCGAACGAACAACACCCATAAATTCAGTATTTAGTTTACTTTTATTAATTTTTGCTTTAATAAGAAAGTTAGTTTTTTCTGAGTGTTTCATAAATTTAATGAATACAGATGGAGGTAGATTATTTTTGGTAATACGACCGCGGTAAATACTATCAATTAAATTGGCATTAAATGAAAAGTCAATTTCATTCGCCAACGCCGTAATAAGTAGAAGTAAATCTTCATTTTCCCTCACAGGAATATTATCTACCTTAATCACATTTTGAAAAGGAAAACTGGAAAACTCAGCAAAAGCACGATTTAATTCTTCAATTTTAGAATTTAAATTTTTATTTTCAGTTAGTAAATACTCAATGTTTTTATTTGTATTTTTAATTCTTTTATCCAAATTCACAGATAATTTATTAATTTCATTTTTAATATCGATTATAGCAGACGAAGTACCTTGATTGTCCACTTTTAGTGTAGATAAATCTTTTTGAATAGTATTTAGATCGTTATTAATTGTTTCAAGCTTGGATAGAATGACAGTGAGCGCATCCCCTCCACTAGCAAGACTACAGCTAGCCGTATTACTCATAATCACTGCCAAGTTTGGACTTTAACACTTAGTAAATACAATAAGCACAAAGTAAATACAATGGCACTACAAAATAATCAACTAATCACAAGCTTTTGAATAAATTACTGTTTCAAACAGCAGAAAGCAAAAAATAAAAGTTATACCGCTGTATTTAGCGGAATTTTCTGAAACAATTGATATAAAAACCACTATACAAAACTAATAATAAACCGACAAAAATTAATAAAACACGAGACAAATACAGAGACGTCCGTACACTATCACGGCTCGAGGCCAACCAAATTTCGTAAATATAAAATTTGAAAATAACTCCCCCTTTGAAATACTCGCCCTCGTAATAATAATAATAATAATGGTGCGAAACATTCACACTACTTTCTCTTACTGCAGTTCACACGGTTTTGATTGAATGATGTATATATATATATATATGGGAATTACCTAGTTACAAATTTCACATACACATGGGCATCCGAAATATAATTAGGGCAAACAAAGTCAGATTTCCGGAGAACCAATTTTTTTCAAACCCAGAATTTTGGCCACACGTTAAATTCATGTGGTCCAATTATATAGACCATTAAATCGTGTAATATACAGAAATGGCACTTTAGAGGAAAGCCTAATGTCTCACTTCCCCCACCACCCTAGAACACCACTTAAATGAATTTCCGGTGTAAAATGTGGATGAAAATCGCTCTGTTGTATGTTGTAGCTCTGTTTATGGATTAATCGATATACGAAGTTTAAAGAAAATCATTGCCGCCATTTTCTAGAAGATCACAACAACAACAACAAAAAGTGAAAAATTTATTCAGTAAAGTGGTACTTCCGGCCAATTTTCGTCAAAAGTCTATTGTCGCAACTTTTGGGTAACATTTAAATAAATTATCTACTTTCACCTTTCTATGAAATTCCGTTTTTGAATTATGCTACCTGCCTCCCATTCCCCACACACACACACATCTTTCCAAAAACCAGTTTTTCACACTCAGGGGACCTCAACAATGTATTTTCGGTGAAAACACAGTTTCATAAATTCTACACACAGTAAGAGAAATTAAAATGAAAAGAAAGAAAAGAAAAAATAAAAAAAGGGAAAGTTAAAATAAACAAAAACTGTTGATTGGCAACACTGAATCTTTGCGGAGATTCTGCTTAATAGCGAAATAAAGACTAAAATGGAAATGTGTTTTTATTTAGACCAATATCTTTTGCTACTTATGTGTTCTAAATGTGACGACCGTATGGGGCTCACAAGCTCTAATGTGCTCTAAATAAAGCTGTATATGATCCTCAACCACCAACCAGATTCAGTTAAATCCATAATTCATGAAGAAATCCAACCTGACCACTGTTGGAGCCACTGCTGTAGTGTTAAAGCCGGGGTTAACCTGCTCCAGTGTAACCTTCTCTACCAGAAAAATATCACATAGTTAATGATAAGTTAAGGTACACTATTTCCTTTGCTTTCCTACTATTTTATCACATCCAATAATTCTCAATATTATCTGGACAAACAAATAAAATGAAAAAGCTGGTGACAAACACTCACGTGACTTTCTCTTACAGCAAGTCTTATAGTTGTAAATACAAATCGGAGGCTCTCCTCAGAACATCTGAGGGATGAGTATATTGGCCCAAGGGAGTGGTCACCCCTATCTCCCAGCTTACCCTGCAGATGGAATGATTAAGAAGTACAGCTTGGATAAAAAAAAAAAAAAGGTTCGAAGCTGAGTATCAGAAGAGAGTGATAACTAAGGGTAGTATTAAAGAACATGCCATTGTATGGTATAGGGATGGGTCAAGACATGCCATTCTATGGTATAGGGATGGGTCAAGACATGCCATTCCATGGCATAGGGATGGGTCAAGGACCTTTAAGAGGACTGGGGTTGGAAGGGCCAAAGATACTGGCAACTTTCCCAGCATCTTCCAGATGGAAATTCACCAGGCTTAGGTAAAATCCGAAAAATTGTAAGAAGTTGAAAGTTGACATTCCGTTTTGATATCACCATTGGATCCCACAGGAAGTTATCTAAACCGGAAGTTACCAATTTTAATGACTTCCTTTTTTTGCAATATTTTGCGTTTTCCTCGATAAATGACTCCAACGATTTTTCATTAATCTATTCAAAAATCAAATATAGGTCTATCACTTTTATGTGAAACATTTTTATTTGTGATTTTAAAGAGGTCTCTGGGGAAGGAGACTTTTCTTCTTAAAGTGGCACTTCATTATTGCATAGGTCTCCACCAATATACATAGATATGTTGCTAAAATTATTAGTTTAAAGGTAATCGATTGACCATAAATTTGTCAATCATATAGGGTAAGTTCTGCCAACTGTAAAAGCACTAAATATTTAGTAAAATTACAAAAGTTGGTAAAAAAATTGTTATCTAGAACTTTAGGAATTTCAGTCAGAGCAAGTTGTGTGAGTGTTTTTACATCAGATTTTTTTTTATTTTTTGCATCCCAGTTGGCAGAATTGTCCAAGAAATGTTTAGGAGTTTAATTAAATTGTAAGAATGGCTTGAAAATTAGTGAAAAGAAATAGATAATATCGAAATCGCTATCAAACCGTATGAAGACTAATTATGTAAGATAATATTCGCTAACAGGTTAGTCGAGACACCCACCAGTAGTAGTGTGATAGCAATTATCACCATTCTGCAGTCAGAATACAGAAACATACAAACACGCGCGCACACACATTCTTGGCATTATTTAATTGAAAGTGATCTAATGGCGAGATAATGACTCACCCATCCCCAGAGTACATATAATACACCATCTCTAATCATAACAAAGATATCTAACAGGCATGCCAACATAAAGCAAACATACGCACTGACTGGTGGTGTCAAACTCCATAATTAAAACTCTATTATAAACTTTACTCATTTCAAAGTCTTTCCTATAGCTTTGTGCCCAACTATCCTGTCTTTTATTAATTCTTACTAGGTGTTTAGTTTCTTCAATTTGCCTGAATGGGGGAATCTAAATTTTATATCAACGACAGCATTCCCAAAAATCTTAAGCGTGGTGGAAGCCCCCTTCCACAAAACTTTAGTGAATTTTCTCGGAAAAACATTCAATCAAAAGTGATAGGCCTCTGTATGTGTATAATATAGTTAGTATAACAAGTTTAATGAAGATCCGTCAATGTTTTTATAGAGAAAATCGCAGAAAACTGGAGAAAAAAAACCGTTCAGTAAAAACATCCACTTCCGGTCAACCGATTTTCTTCAAACTTAAAATTCTGGCAACATATTTAATTCTGATTAATATTATATACATAACTTCATTTCCCGGAGAAATGTTTCAAATAAAAGTTGTAGCTCTTTATATTTCTAATTGATATATCAAGTTTAAAGAAAATCGTTGGAGCCATTTTCGATATAATCTAAAAAAGATGAAAAATTATTTTAGTAAAGTGGTATATTCGGTTATGATTCGATCAAAACCTTATTGTCAGGTCTACCTGGTGGAACTTAAACGAAATATCACGTTTGATTGATTGATTTTCCGTATTTGAGTTATGCTGACCACATATTCTCACCAATTTCTAAAAACTACCTTTTCTTCAGACTGAGAGGAGGCCTCAAAACGTTTATTTCCGGTGAAAACTCAATTTCAAAAATTTGACACGATCGCAATCCTTTCACTTGCCAGAAAGTAAAAGGAAATTCCACAAAACTACCAACTTTAATTATGTAAATTAGAACATCCGATTAACCGTTTTTCTTCATCTAGATCCCTCATATCCTTTTAATGTATCTTTTGCGTGTGTATGTACGTAAGAGAAATATCTCACCAAACTGAACCTTGATACTGAACTTTAGTTACTGAAGCTTTCGGTTCAAAATCAATTATCCGGAAGTTCGATTTCACCGTTATTTTTTTTTTTTTCAGTGTTTCCTGATGCTCTCCAAAAGGGGGTCCCCATCGATTTTCATTAAATTTCACTTTCACTTTTATTTGAAACATTTTTTTAAGAAAAATTTATTTTTGTGATTTTGGGAGGGGGCTGCGGTGCTGTCAGGCTTTCATCTAAAATGATATTCAAAATAATTTACGGTTCTACAAGCAATATCATTCAGAGAAAAATTTAGTATGTTTAATAAATTACAAATTTATTAAAAAATCGATAAACCGGAAGTGCGACTTTGAAGAAAGATTTTAAGTTTGCGCGATTTTCTGTTGAAAAGAGTCATAAATTTAAGAGATTAAATTGGAAAACACCTAGTTAGGATGTCGGCCAGACAGTGTTGAGCATGTATTCAACTTTAAGTGTAAAAATTGCCTGGGTACAGCCTCTTGTTAAATGAGTGAGTCGGCCGTTCGCCGCAAACTGGAGCGTGTAGTATGACCTTCTCCAGTGGATGATTAATCCTTGCCATTGCCATCTAGAGTTGACAGTGAAAGAAGGGAGACTACCCCTTTCATACAGAGTACTGCCGACCTCTCAGCCTGTTGCAGACTTACCCAGCTCTGGTGGCTGGGAGATCATGGACAGTACGTCTCCCTAGAACAGGAAACAAGCCGCAATTGCCAGCACAAGTCATTTTTACACTGGAGACCGCCCCTTCTCCAAAAACTCTTCACTACCTCACTCTTACTCTCTTTATCTCACCCGCGTTCTTCTTTTTTTTTAATTCTGGCCGCTAGGGAGCGCTCTCTAAGTAGTGCAAGTACTGCCAACCTTGTTACATTAATAATGCCATTACAACCTGTCTCCACAGCCTGCTATTTCATTGTCTGACATTCGGTTGGTAAATTAAGTGCTAAAACGCTTTTTTAAAAGCTTTTCCTGTCTATTCAATAAGAAAATGAGAATTGCCTAACTCATATTCAATAAAATAAAAAAATGCGGATCACACAATTCTGTAACAAAAGTGTTTTAATTTTTTTTTTACTTTGGCTTCTTACTTCTAATAAGGGGAAGTATTGCAATCGTGTCAAGTTTTCCATTTCCAGTTTCCATTTTGAGGTTCCCTAAGTCCGAAAAAGTGGTTTCTAGAAATTAGGTCTGTGTGTGGTCAGCATAACTCGAAAAGAGAAAATTATAGAAAGTTTGAACTTGATATTTAGTTTAAGTTCCACCAAGGGAACTGACAATAAGGTTTTGGTCAAAATCAGTCGACCGGAAGCACCGCTTTACTGATTTTTTTTAGATTTTAGAGATTTTCTCGAAAAATGTTTCAAATAAAAGTGAAAGGTATTTATGTGTTTACATTGTATACAAAGTTTAAAATATATCGTTGGAGCCGTTTTCAAAAAAAAAATCACGAAAAACTAAAAAAAACATTTAGTAAAGTAGTTTTTCCGGTTGATGGATTTTGTCCGAAATTTTCGTGTCTGCTGCTGTGGTGGCAGTGCCTAAATGGAAAGTTTGAGCTTCCTACAATTCTTCGTTTATGAGATATTCTGTTAAAACACACACAGACACACAGACCATTCGCTAAAAACTTTGTTTTCGTATTCAGATTGCCTTAAAACATGTATTTCCGGTGAAAAACTTAATTCCTAAAATCTGGCAGGATCGCAATACTACTATGTTTGTCAGAGAAAGTACAAATGACCTAATGATATTCACTTTCTAAATTGTAGACATGAAAACAAAATGTACTTTGTTTTCCTCATGTCACACAGATGTTATCTAGATGACAACTTCAATGCAGAACAGGTGGTCGTAGCTAGATTGTTGCTGATATTGTTCACCGTTCTGGCTTGACAACATTCTTGAACGAAATAACCATCATCATAATCTCAGTCGGTACGCCATTCTATAGTTTTTCTTTTACTAAACTACTTGGCGTTGTTTCAACTTCATAGCTATCGCGATTAGTTTCAGCTAATCCAATACTTCTTTACCAAGTACTCTTCCAATGAGAACACTTGGTGTAATTCTATTTGTGACCTAAAATAAATTAGGTGTGCAATATTCACACGATTTTCTTTAACTCAGTTTAATAAAATTATAAAACTAAAACATTTTCTTCAAACCCCTACCCTAATCATCAATATGGTTCTATTTAGTGTATGGTGATTAGCAAGTGGCAGGTAGTAGTTGAAGGTGCTTAGATTGGAATACAGAAGATAGCGCTCACATCCCTAGAACACCCTAAAATCAATTTTTCCGGAAAAAATGTAATTGTTACGTTTATGAATGTATTCCAATAACATTTCCAATTTAAAGTAAATTTCGAAAAGTTAAGAAACTTATTCTGCAAACACACACTTCTGATTAACCGGATATTCTTCAAACATGGCGTTCTAATAATGGATATAATTTGTAATATTATGTTTCTTATACTAATATATTGTAATATTATTGTAACAATGGGAGAGGGAGATGAGTACTGCAAAATTTGTCTATTTGGTTATTAGAAGCCAACACAGAATTTATAAATTACAAAAAAAAAACACTTCAGTATCTGAGAACAATTAACCATACAAATTCAACACATCACGACTATATGGTTAAATAACAGAGTTCACAATTTAATGGTCTTTATGTTTGTTTTTTTTTAAATGGTCAATTCTCATCTACTACTCATCTTAACTACTAACGAAATCCCTATACCATTCTTAGTGGCCGCCTCACCAATGTGGCCCCTGTTGCTCTTCTGGCCCATATCTAGCTCGGGGCTTTCTAGGTGGGCCTCTGGTTTGGGCAATCCCTCTTTATATGACCCATTTTCCCACATTCATCGCATCTGGTATCTGGACACCGATTGCAGCGGAGACCCGCTTCCCCGCAACCCCAGCATCTACCCTCTTCCGCTCGTTGGTTATAGGACAACGGCCTCTCTTCCTTCTTATACCGCTGTTTTCGGTCACCAAATCTACTGCCCCTGACTTTCATTGAAGGAGGAGCATCCTGTGCAGTCCCGTAAGGTGGATTCCGTCCCTTTGGACCTCAAGAACCCTTTTCCCTCAGGCTAGATCCAAGCTTTACCCTTACATCTTGTCCCTTGCTCGACTCCACACCTGAGTGTGGTCAGCCTTCTCTACAGCCTTTTCCTCATAGGCGAATCCGGTTTTGAGATTATAACTTTCTTCGCTGCCACTTCCGCTTACTTTCTCTTCTCCTAGTCTTTGTCTTTCTCCGATTCTCCGCACCCGCCCTTCGTTATCGCATTGTTGATGCTCCCCAATTTCATCTAGAACATTTAGTATCTGTTCTATTCCCTCCAAATCTTTCCGGCTCTTTACCACTCTTCTCAATTCTACATTCAATCCCATGAGAAAAACGCCTAGTACAAGGTCCTCCCTGATCTCTTCTGCCACTCGCCTTTCCCCTTCTCTATCGTAAGTCTTGATAACGTGCCTAGCTGCCGTTCTACAGCGGTCCGCAAACCGCCTATAGTTTTCTTGGGGCTCTTTTTTTAGGCTCACTAGCTCTATCATTTCATTTAGCCTATTCCGGAACTTACCGAACCGCTGTCTTATGATCTCCTCCATTTCATGTCACTTGATTTTCTCTTCCCTTCTTCTTTCTTCATTTCGCAGAAATTCTGCTCCTTCCCCCACAAGCCTACGTCTCACCAATTCTGCCGTTTCCTCTTCCGTCCAGCCTCCAGCTTCCTTTAACATCACCACCTTCTCCAAAAAAATCTTCTATCATCATATCGCCCTTTTCCCCACTCCATTCCTTTAATTCCCTCGCTCCTGGCAATTCTCTTTTCGCTCCTAACTTAATTTCCAAAAATTCCTTCCTAAGGGTTATCATCTCCCGCTGGAAATCAATCTCTAACTTTCGTCGAACTTCATCAATTTCCTTTTGTATACTTGCCTGCTGAAGAGCTGTAGAACTCTTATCCTCGCCTATTCTTCTATCAATTCTTTCTCCCATCGTTCCTCTAACTCTTCCGCCGATCTTTGGGAGTTGCCGCTGCTTGAATACCTCCTTCCTTAGCTCTTCTACCTCTCTTTCCTTGCTTTTAGGTTAATTTTAACTAATCTAACTATATTTATAAATAAATTCTTACTTGGTAATTTTCTTGTTGTGATCCCACCGCTGCCACCAATGTAACAATAGGAGAGGGAGAAATGAGTACTGCAAAATTTGTCTATTTGGTCAGAAGCCATCACAGAATTTATTAATTACAAGAAAACACTTTAATATCTGAGAACAATAACTTATACAAATTCAACACATCACGACTATGGTTAAATAACAGAGTTCACAATTTAATTTATGTTCACAATTTATGTTTGTATTTTTTAAATGGTCAATTCTCATAGAGTAAACACGCGTAACACTTCTCAAAAATTCACAACATAACCTGATAACCTGTCAAAAACCTTCAAAAAAAAAAGCCTCATCTATTACCCCATTTCGTTCACAGTTTCCTCCATAGATAGCGCCATTGTCTCCGTTACAATTATATTTGTAATATTGTAATATAAGTATATTTGTAATATTGTAATATAAGTATATTTGTAATATATGTATATTTGTAACATAATTAAATTTGTAATATATTATATTATATTTGTAATATTATTTTATTATGAATCGTAAATTGTACTAATGTAAGTACGTACTACTTTAAGTAAGTAAGTACAACTTTAGAGGGGAGCTTAATATTGCAGGGAAAAATGTTTCAAATAAAAGTTATTGTGCATTCCATGTGTGTACTTAGTATATGTGCAAAGTTTATAGAAACTCGTTGGTATAAAACTTGTGAGTTTTCGTTTGCATTTTCACCGGAAATAGATGTTTTGATTCTCCTTGGTCAAACTTCCTTTTTCTTTTGATACGACCGTGTGTGATACGAAAGTTTCAGGCTAAATCTTTCAACGGAAAAGTTTGTTTTTTTTTTTTTTAGTTTTTCGCGTATTTTCTCAAAAATGATTTCATCGATTTACTTTAAACTTCGTATTACTTCCTCCATACATAAATACCTTAACATTTTATTTGAAAACTTTTATTTGAAACATTAAAACAAAAAAAATTCATTTTTGAAGGGTTTTCAGGATCCCTCAGTTCTGTTTATATTTAAACTGACGCTACTTGGTCTTGAGACAGAGGAAGCCTATAGTGTCCACTCAGGTATAATACGTAAAACCCCTTCTTTTTTTATGACCAGTATTTTTTTTTTTTTATGAAATTGTATTCATTGAAGTATGGAACATATTTCCGGCAAAAAATTAATTTCGAAAATTTGGAAGGATCAGAAATACTTCCTGTTATAGCAGTATGGGAAAGTAAAAATCCCATGTCAATTACAAGCCATAAGAATGAGAAATTTGTAAAAGTGTTTCTCAACTAGTTATTTCATTTCGGGTTAGGTTTCGAGTAGGAATTTCCCAACCGAACTTAAGCTTCTTAAGTTTCATAACTAAATTTATTAGTAAGTAGGAAATTAAATGTGATGGTTATAATATTTTTTGGAAATCAAATATACATGGAGAGTGGTTCACTTTGCAGGAATCGGGTATGCAGTGGTGTTGATAGCATTCTACGTGGACTTCTACTACAACGTGATCATTGCATGGGCCTTGAGGTTTTTCTTCGCATCATTCACGGATATGCTGCCATGGACCACCTGCGACAACCCATGGAATACTCCACAGTGTCGTCCAGTAAGTAAGAAATTTTCTTTAAAGTATGCTGATGTCATTGGCATCAATTAAAATAAGAAATGGATATGATTTGGTCAGCATCAGGTTAGACCGCGCAATTTTAGTATACTTGTGTGTAGTCGTCTGTGTGTGTGTGTGTGTGAGAGAGAGAGAGAGAGAGAGAGCGAGAGAGACTGATTCACTACGAAGTGTCTGTATGTTTGCTGTGATGAGCTTGTGCTTATTCTGGTTAATATATATAAAGAACTCTTCGGAAATGGCCAGACTGCTCTTGCCTAATGGGAATTAGTAAAACAAAGCTACCCCGAGGCGGTTCCCAATCTGCTACCCGCAGGGTTCTTTTTTATGGCATCTCCATCTATCCTCAAAACAGACAATCCAAACCCAGCACCATGAAATGGGTGTCTGCAAAGCGAAAAGAGCTCAGATTTGTGCTGGAACTCAAATGGCGAATACGTGCAAGCAGCTGCCACCTGAGTTCCGCCCCAACCAGGTGGAAACTGCCATAAATGTATATTACTGTATGTTTGAACAAAAAGTCTTAAAAATTGCAATTTTTACTTCCACTTGCTTTGTAGTGAGAGGAAGTACTGAGATCGTGGCAAATTTTGGAAATTGAGTTTTCACCGGAAATACATGTTGTCAGATCGTCTAAAACGAAAAAAATGTTTTTGCCGATAGTCTGTATGCCTGTGTGTGTGTGAACAAAATATCTCAAAAACGAGAACTCGCAGGGAGCTCAGACTTGTGATTCAGTTTAGATACTACCACCGCATCAGACTCGAAGGTTTCGAGCAAAATCCACCAACCGGAAGAGTGACTTTACTAAATTATTCTTTCAGTTTGTCGCGCACGTCTCGCCATCCGATTTTTTTAAAGTAGGAATTTCAACAACATATTTAATTCTAATTAATATTATTTTGATGATAGAATTATGTAATAAAGTAAAATAGTACTTTCGAGGAAAACATAACCCCTCCCATCTCCCAAAAACCACCTTAAATAAATTTTTCTGGAGAAATGTTTGAAATAAAAGTTGTAGCTCTTTGTATGTGTGGTCGATATACAAAATTGTTGCAGCCGTTTTCGAGAAAATTTCAGACTTTTCTGAAAAGTCTGTAAAGTAGAAGCTCACTTCCGGTCAACCAATTTTCTTCAAACTCAGAATATTGGCGATATATTTAATTCTATTTAATATTATTTAAATGATACAAATTATATAGTAAATTGAAATAGCACTTTAGAGGAATACATAACCCAGCCCTTTCCCAAAAGCTGACTTAAATAAATTTTCCCAGAGAAATGTTGCAAATAAAAGTTGTATTCTTTGTATCTGTAGTAGTGTAACAAGTTCAAAGAAAATCGTTGGAGCCGGTTTCGAGAAAATCGCAAAAAGCTAGAAAAATCCATTCAGTAAAGTGTTACTTCCGGTTGAGGAATTTTGACAGATAAGATTTTGTATGATCCCATGATGATATTCACCAAACGGAATTTCAATTGTGAACTTACTGCGATTTTTTCCGTTTGAGCTATTGTGCAGACACACAGACCATTGTCTAAAAACCACTTTTTTTGACTGAAGGAACCTCAAAACGCGTATTTCCGGTGGAAGAAACTCAATATCGAAAATTTTGACACGACCGCAATACTTCCTCTTACGAGTTAGAGAATGTAAACAAAAAATCTGGTGTGAAACACTCACACAACTTACTCTTATTCCAGTTCTCAAAATTATAATTGACAAATATTATAGTTAGTGAACCAAATTTAATGAAATTCGTGGAAAACTGAAAAAACTGTTGAGTAAAAGCGCACTTCCGGTTTACTAATTTTCTTGAAACTCGGAATTTTGGCCATCTATTTATTTCTAATTAATTTTGTTTGGATAATGGATTTGTATAATCAACTATGATAGCATCACAGACATTTTCCGTGGTAGCCTGCTTCATTTTGTGGTCATCGACCGGTTTCGGGCGTTCGCCCATCTTCAGGATGCGTTTTTCAGACAGTGTGACAACACACATTTGCACAGAGCAAATTCAGTTTATAGACTCTGTGTGTAAACTGAATTTGCTCTGTGCAAGTCACACTGTCTGAAAAACGCATCCTCAAGATGGGCGAACGCCCGAAACCGGTCGATGACCACAAAATGAAGCAGGCTACCATGGAAAATGTCTTTGATCTTTCCAGCTCTGCGGAATCAATCACCACACAACTATGATAGCACTTAAGAGAAAAAACATAACCCCACCCCTCACCTAAAAGTGCCCTTAAATGAATTTTCCCAGAGAAATGTTTTAAATGAAAGTTGTAGAACTTTTATGTTTAGTTTATACAAGACGTTTCAAGAAAATCGTCGGAGCCATTTTTGAGAAAATTGCGAAAAAGAGACAAAACCATTTAGTAAAGTGGTAAAGAAGACGCACTTCTGGTTATCTGATTTTTCAAACTCGGAATTTCAACAACATATTCAATTCTAATTAACATTATTTAGATGACTAAATTGTCTAATAAACTGAAATAGCACTTTACATGGAAACCTAACCCTACACAGCTATGCTGTTCACACATACAGACCATTTGCTAAAAACCACTTTTTTGGACTCGGGGACCACAAAACGGATATTTGTGGTGAAAACTCGATATCGAAAATTTGACACGATTACAATACTTCCTCTTACTATGAGTTTAGAGAAAGTAACAAGTAATTGCACTGCCATTTAACTGATTTTCTTCCAAATCGTAATTTTGATGAACTACTTAATTATGATTGATATTATATAGGTGATAGAACCAAATAAGTTACTGATTTGACATTTTAGAGAGTAGAAAAGTCAACCCCACCCCACAAATCATTCCGAAAATCAATTTTCCCCCGGAAATATATAGTGCACATACAGAGTTTAAAGAAAATCGTTGGGGGTCTTTTGAGGGTCTAAAATTGATCGATTCATTCAGCAAAATCATACTTAGTGTTAATGTTCACATCCGCCCACACAAACGCTCGAATACACCATAAAACTGTCGTATTTGTTTATTATGGCGGATTGAATTGATTTTTTGTTTCACTTGTGAGCGAGTGTTGAAAAATATTCAAGTAGCCTATATATACTATTAATAGATTATATATATATATATATATATATATTTGAATATGTTGTGTCCATGATGTGCGTAGTTAGACGTGAACATATGGTCCAACACAACAACGTCGGTCGTCGCGTCATCAATGAATGGGACCCTCAAGAACGTGTCAACTGCAGCACCACCAATCACAGAGGAGTTTGCCTCAGCCTCTTTTGAATATTTCAAGTAAGTGCCATACATTCAAACACATATAACCATACATACATTCAAACATATATATATATAAACATACGACTGTAATTTTCATCATTGTTTCACAATTAAATATAGGAAAATTTTTTTTTAAACTTCTCCATTTCCAGTATTCTCCATTTTCCATTACAGCTATGTAACCTTAAATTTAATTTCCAATCAATATTTAGTGATCGGCTTTCCCGCGGCCGTGTTCAAGCAGAAAGGTCCACGGGTTGAAACCGCTTCAATGGATTCGCCCATACGACCACACAGGCTTATTCTGATCAACACTCAAAATGTTTTTTACCGAAGACTTATTTATTTTAATTAATTTTTAACATAAAGGTCTAGCCAAAAACATATTCTACGCTGAATCCAAAAACTCTGCTTACAGCCGAGCCATCTTAGAGTTACACAGAAGCGAAGGACTACATGACCTTGGCGCCATAAAGTGGGACATGGCGCTGTGTCTGCTGGCCGTGTATGTGATCTGTTACTTCAGTTTATGGAAAGGAATTTCTACTTCGGGCAAGGTAAATTTACGTTCATATTACTTTTAGTCCTACACAAATTCTATCAAAATAGCTTCTGTTTTTTATTATTCAATTAGACTAATCTGTTTATATGCACAGTGTTGCTAACTGCAAAGCATGTCGAACTTTGCTTCTACTATCAATTTATCTCTGTTGGCAAACCTGTAACAACACTTTACACTAATGTTTTAATTGCCCTCTTCCTCAATATTTGTGTAGATAAACAGCTGTTGAAAATTTAAGACTATAATTTTACATTCATTTTTCAGGTAGTCTGGTTCACCGCTTTATTTCCCTATGTAGTGTTATTAATATTACTTGTAAGAGGGATAACCTTACCAGGATCAGCTGATGGCATTAAATATTATCTCAGCCCTAATTTCTCTTCCATCACTAAGGCCGAGGTCAGTATGCTTTTATTCAAAGACTAAGAACAAAAATTTATAGTACGAATGAAAAAAAGATGTCAATCCCTTAAAAAAAGATAATTGGATGTTCAAGAAGACACACACGGCCTTCACTTACTGCATGTAAATACAAGTAGATTTAGATTAGATTCTTTTTAGGAGAATAGTGCAGTGTGACTTGGAAATCCATTGTTCCCTCCCGGAGCCTTCTCAGTACACTGCCGGCCACCGAGCAGTGTTTCCTAGCCACTGCCCATCACCTAGGGTTGCCAGATCTATTATTTAATATCACATGATATATTTTGTTCTTATTGATATATATGATATTAGACTCTAAATATACGTCTAAAAACGATATATTTATCCGATCACTGCAATGATAACAATAATAATTCGTATTAGCGCGCTCATCTAGCGCCACACAATCATCAGTGAACAAGTTGTGAATGCTGATTGGTTGATACGAGTCTCGTTTATGGCGCGCGCATAGTTAGCGCCAACGCATTCCGCCGGTTCCGCTCTCGCCAAGTGTCAAAAATGACAAAACTAAAAATTTAGGTTACAAATACTTAAAGGGTGCTCTACACCAACTGACAATCAGATGACATTGACGTCTTAGATTTTATGGCCGCAGTCTGTATGTGCATTTATTTTCGTTATAAATTAACAAATTTTGAAAGATTTAAGTTGGTTTTTATTTAATAAAGTTCAAAAAAATGAGGTATATTTCTTTCCTAAATGATATATTTTTGAAATCTTAATCATATATATTTACATTTTTCACCTGGCAACCCTACCATCACCATTAAGCTGTAGAGGCTCCTAGATGCAGCACTACTGAATTCGAACCCGGTACCTCCGCGTGGGAGTCCAGCGCGCTGCAACTGAGCCAATCCATTCTTTTTAATACAATGCGATTTAAAAGGAATATCAACTCTGAGATTCTTACAGTTTTTCATTCTTCTTTACAGATCTTTTTGCTTTAGTTTGGTCATCAAGCGTTAACTCGTAGATTCGTGTTTTATAGCATGTTTTTGCATACTTTGTTTTGCGGTGTCCGCTAGAAGTACTTATTTAAGTCTAGCCATTCGGTGAGTAATTAACGCATTGCTTAATCACAATTAATCTATTGCTAGTAAACACTGCCCATATTTTAAATAATTTTCTCTGGGAAGTGTTCACATCCAGCTTAATCTCCGCAGTTAGCACCCACATTACCACCTGTTTCCAGACGTAAAACAGAACCATTGCATAGTATAGACTAAGTTCTTTTCCTTTTTCGAAAGAGATCTTAAAAAAAATGATAGTTCGTTGGGTCAAGTTTGTCCAATTAAATGGGACTTATGTTAAAAAATTTCTTTATAATATTGACGAAAGTGAAGAATATTTAAAACTTACAGTACCCTTCCTAGAACATAAGAAATATCCATTGTATTTTCGCTTTAAAAACATTTTGATCCTACTCAGAAGACCTCAAAATATATATTGCAGTTGAATCCCAATATTATATATTTCCTTATAACCCAAGCAAAGACGCTCCAAAGCAAAACCTTATGTCATAAGATGGATGGGAGTTCCTTCCTCTGTCTCACAAACTCTACAAAAGGGATCTGACATGAGCGCAATTACCTAGAAATCTCTCCTTAAATCACAATGCCCAATAAGGAATCCAGCCAGATATCTGGGAGAGAGATCCGGACTCGGATGAGCATCTTAGTCTGCCGACAACCCATTGAAATCATCCATGCCGTAAAGCTTTTCTTGCCTGAAAGAGAGACAAGCCAACAGCAAGCTCAGGACTAATGTCGGGCGGCTTAATTGACCACTTATCCACATTCTCATTCCCCGAGATTCCCACTTGATTTTTCACTCTTCTAGATTAAGAAGAAAAGAAAGCTTTTTCAGTCTTCTAGATTAAGTAAAAAGATTTAATTTGGTTGAGAATAGTAATATTTGATTGAAAAAAAGTGATTGAGTTGATTGAAAATGCTACAATACAGTCAACAAAATACTGTATGCTATATTCTTAGAGTACACCCTGACCTGACTTTTCACCGATTTAAAAACCTAAAGATTTAGAAATTTGACGCCATACTAGTGGATCTTAAAGTTGTCCGTGTTTCAAACAGCACATCCGCTCTAATACCGCCAATTTACGCGAAAATTCTCTTCTTCACAAAAATTTAGGCAAAATGTGTTTTTAGCTCTAAAATAAGTGCGAAAATATGACGTCATTGATCTACCCGATTCTGCGTGTGCGCCTTGCATCTTTCACATCCTGGTTATCGCTTTTAGCAAGATTTCATTTGTATAGATCTTGATAGTTACTCTAGAACATTTTGAGTTGCATTTAGCACTGTTACAGGTATGGGTTGATGCAGCTACACAAGTGTTCTTCTCACTGGGTCCTGGGTTCGGGGTACTTCTCGCCTATGCCTCTTATAATGAGTACCACAACAACGTGTACCAGTAAGTATCCATAAGTATTATATTCACTAACTCATTGACAGATTTTTATCCAAATGAGAAACTGGAGACTGATATAAAAATGATTTATTTCCAGAGATGCTCTCTTAACTTCCGTGATCAATTCGTGCACTAGTTTTGTAGCAGGATTTGTTATATTCTCAGTGCTTGGTTATATGGCACATGTAACTGGCAGGAACATAGCGGAAGTGGCCACCGAAGGACCTGGGCTGGTATTCATCGTATATCCGGCTGCCATCGCTACCATGCCCGGCTCAATATTCTGGGCGTTAATCTTCTTCATGATGTTACTCACTCTAGGATTGGACAGTTCAGTTAGTGTTCTGCATCACTATTATTCTAGTTTATCATTAATTTTTTTTTTGTTGTTGTTCTAACTAAATACCATATCCTAAAACACCGTATCCTAAAAAAAAAAAATGACTTTCAGTTTGGAGGTTCAGAAGCCATAATTACAGCACTCAGTGATGAATTCCCATTGATTGGCAGACACCGGGAAATCTTTGTAGCATGCCTGTTCACACTGTACTTTCTAGTTGGACTGGCTTCTTGTGCTCAGGTTGGCCATCATATGCTTCCACTATATATCTAAATTTTTTTCTTTTACATCATTTGTTCCAGTGAGTGAATGCATAGTGAATCTGGCTCATTGATTTGAATTTCCTGTATTCCAGGGTGGATTCTATTTCTTTCATTTACTTGATCGATATGCAGCCGGATACTCAATGCTTTTCGCCGTCTTCTTTGAATCTATAGCCGTGGCTTGGATCTATGGTAAGTTTCCAAAATGAAGCCAGAATATTTTTCATAGGATTTCATTTAAATCAGGGTTGTCCCAAACGATATGCGTTCAGGATAAAAAAGATCTCAATTTCAAGGATGGAGACCTTATCATAAATCAAAAACAGAAAAAAAAAAATCTAGTGTGAAACACTCATACAAGTTTCTCTTATTGTAGCTCTATATGTCTTCTTAGTGACAAGTCTTCAAATGAGCAGGTAAAGGTCGCTGGTATCCAGGAATCGCGATAAAAGAAACAGTTAAGGAAATTGGCACGGGCAGTAAACTGATTTCCTTCAAACTCGGACCTTAAACAACATATTTCATTCGCATTATCATTTTATACAGCACTTCAGAGTGATATACCAACCAGACCACCCCCTAGGCAAATACCAATTTTTTCGGAAAAAAGTTACAAACAAAAAATGATAGGCCTTTGTGTGATTAGTTAGCATAGCAACTATGGCAGATCTCTCTGATCTAATTGTCCAGCAAATTGAAGAAACTATTAAAAACAAAAGTTCTAAAAATACACACTTCCGGTCAATCGATCTTCTACTATCAGAGTTATTTTCCGTGATAGCCCTGAGTGTATTAGCTGAATTTGCTCAGTGCAAGTTTATGTATTACACTGTTTGACAAAAACACCCTGATGATCGGGCGAACGCCCGAAACCGGTCGATGACCACATAAAGATGCAGACTATCACGGAAACTATCTCTGATGCTTTCCAGCTCTGCGGAACCAACCGCAACGATTTTCTACTAACTTGGAATTTCACGAACATATTTACTTCTCCTTAATTATATACTAGCAGGCCGAATCGTGTAATATCTTAAACGAGCACTTTAAGGGTGGGGGGGGGTCTTAATGCCACCTATCCCCAGAACTCCTCAATAATTTAATAAAAAACTACGATCTGACGCTGCTGATTTACAGATGACTGCTTACTACAAAACACTCAGACATCCCACTGAGACTGCAAATCATTAAATATTAATTAAATAATTAAAAAAAAAAAGTTGCTGTTGAAAAAAAAACAGTTCGTGTGAAAGTTATGATATTGAATTTTCACCGGAAATGGGTGTTCTGAGGGCTCAATGAATCTTATCTTTCTATTCTTATCATATCTCTCTTCAGCTGGATGATGCTTTTTAACTGTAGCGTCATCAGCTATGATGTGATTTCTTAGCCACATTTGAGCTGAGTCACTGCAGTCCGAACATCAAATTTATTTGTTGTGGTGGTTGGTTCCGCAGAGCTGGAAAGCATCAGAGACATTTTCCGTGGTAGCCTGCTTCATTTTGTGGTCATCGACCGGTTTCGGGCGTTCGCCCATCTTCAGGATGCGTTTTTCAGACAGTGTGCCAACACAGACTCGTACAGAGACTTAGTTTCACACTAGTTCACACTAAGTTAACAGTTAGTGTGAAACTAAGTCTCTGTACGAGTCTGCGTTGGCACACTGTCTGAAAAACGCATCATGAAGATGGGCGAACGCCCGAAACCGGTCGATGACCACAAAATGAAGCAGGCTACCCCGGAAAATGTCTCTGATGATCAAATTTATTACTAGAAGATTTGCCATATTTTTCAATTCGAGGCAGTCTCTTTTGTCCGAGGGTGTTCATTACAGAAAACTCTCGTTCAACCTCTGCGGAACTTACAGCAATGATTCTTAAACATAGGAATTATAAGTATAATTCCTAATCACTCAAATTTCATCGCGCATATCACACGCTCAAAGTGTTCAAATGCATATGTCTTCCATCGTATTGTCTGGTTATGCTAGGAAAAGCATTGAACCCGTACTGTTAAAAATGAATCATTGCTACATCAGATACAACAAACTAAATGCAAATAATGCAGACTATTGTTGGAACAATTAGTAATTTGTTAATTCAACTCTTTTTTAGGGAAATAATAGATAAAATTTATTTAGAGATAATCTAACAACCGGTTCGCTAATTTTTTTTTTAATTTTAAGAACCAGTTTGATATCATCACTACGGATATGTAACATCCAATGTAAGTCGCACTATCACTAATGGAACAGAAAAAAAATTGATGTTTAACACAATTTCCACAAAATTTGCCCATTT
The DNA here is from genome assembly GCA_011037195.1 of Triatoma infestans. Classification (NCBI taxonomy): domain Eukaryota; kingdom Metazoa; phylum Arthropoda; class Insecta; order Hemiptera; family Reduviidae; genus Triatoma; species Triatoma infestans. The sequence goes on from JAAEAF010000840.1 coordinate 121,302, forward strand.
ATCAATCAATGATATCGCTGACGTCGTTTTTTAATGATAATCAGTTAATAACCTTTTCTTAGTCCTAGAGAAAAAGGTTTGCAGCTATTCACCATATTGTCCTTAATTTTATGTGTCGCAGTTCATAAAGAATTGTAAGAGTTCTATAAAGATGGAAATCTACGCATGAGCTAACTCAATGAAAATCTAGTTTCCAATAACATAGAAAAAACTGAAAAAACTATTCAATAAAAATGCACTTTCCTTGAAAATGCAATTTTCTTGAAACGTGGAATTTCGGCCATCAATTTATTTCTAATTAATTAATTTTGTTTAGATGATAGAAGCATATAGGGTGTCCCATTTAAACGGGCCACTTTTGAAATAACTCTTAAACGAAGCAAGGTATCTAAAAAGTGAACATGGTTGTTGAAGTATTTTCGCTCTAGTTTATGATGGTGTTAATGTTTTTTGATTTTATTGCCGCCTTACACCTTAAATCGGCGGCTGAAAGTGGCGATTCCTTTTGACCCTCCCCCCCACACTTTTTACTACTGTATTGAAAACTATAAAAAAAATAAATAAAAAAATGTTAATTTCACTTCAATAATTCAAACCATTGCCGAGATATTCAATCCTAAAGATTGAATTTTCGTCGTTTTTTCCTATTTTTCTGTTTCGTAAACTAAAATTAAAAGCGGATTTTCTTACTAATTTCTAATAAATAAGAGAGGTCAAATGCTGATAAAACTTAAAAGCTATTTTAAAATCATGAGGACTTAGAAATCACGTAAAACATCATTAAAACAAAACAATTTTCCAGTTTATTTACAAAAATTGATAAAAAAATATTCAAAACGACTTCCTCGGCTTAAACGGCACAAGCGCAGTCGCTGCCTAAAAGTTGAAGTTGCTAATCGTATCATGTCTGCCGGAATTGCTAAGCAGGTTTGGAATAAATCTTCTCTAAGTGCTTCTAGAGTTGTTGGTTCCTTGGCAAACATTTTTTCTTTGAGATATCCCCAAAGAAAGAAATCAAGAGGAGTTATGTCTAGTGTTCTGGAACGCCAGCTTACCGGGCCCTGTCTCCCGATACAGCGGTTTCTGAACATCTGGCCTTCCAGATCACCATTTGAGCCCTCTTCATTTTATCTTTGGCGATATCTCAAAGAAAAAATTTATATTAAGAAACCAACAACTCCAGAAGCACTTAGAGAAGACTTAATCCAAACCTGCTTAGCAATTCCGGCAGACATGATACGATTAGCAACTTCATATGTTGGGCAGCGACTGCGCTTGTGCCGTATAAGCGAGGAAGTCATTTGGAATATTTTGTTATCGACTTTTGTCTGGAAAATTGTTTTGTTTTAATGATGTTTTACCTGATTTTTAAGTCCCTCATGATTTTAGAAGAGCTTTTAAGTTTTATCAGCATTTAAACTCTCCTATTTACTAGAAATTACTAAGAAAATCCGCTTTTAATTTTAGTTTACGAAACAAAAAAATTGGGAAAAACGACGAAAATTTAATCTTTATGGTTGAACATCTCGGCAACGGTTTGAAATATTGAAGTGAAATTAACGGCATTTTTCTTCATTTGTTTAATAGTTTTCAATACAATAGTAAAAAGTGGGGGTCAAAAGGAAATCGCCACTTTCAACCGCCGATTTAAGGTGTAATGTGGCAATAAAATCAAATAACATTAACACCATCATAAACTAGAGCGAAAATACCTCAACAAACGTTATATACCCTTTTTATATATCTTCCTTCGTTTAAGAGTTATTTCATAAGTGGCCCGTTTAAATGGGACACCTTGTATAATCAACTTAGTACTCTCCCCTCCCTCAAAAACCCCCTTAAATAACTTTACCCGAAGAAGTGTTTTAAATAAAAGTGAATCGGTAATTAAAATATCGGTTAATCGGTAAGTAAAATAAGAGAAAATTGTTGCAGCCGTTTTACAGAAAATACCAGAAAACTGAAAAATACTTTTCAGTCAAAATGCACTTCCGGTAAATCTGCTTTTCGTCAAACTCGGAATTTCAACACCATATTTAATTCTGATTAATAATATTTAGATGATAGAATTGTGTAATAAACTGAAATAACACTTTAGAGGAAAACCTAACCCCGCTCCTCCCTCAAAAGTACCCTTACATGAATTTTTCCGAAGAAATGTTACAAATAAAATTTGTAGATGATATATTATATTATTATAGTTGTATTTGTAGTTGATATATTAGGTTTAAAGAAAATTGTTAGAGCCATGTTTGAGAAGGACACAAAATAGTGAAAAATAGTAAAATGGTACTTCTGGTTGACGAATTTTGACAGATAACTTACTGTCAGCTCTCATGATAATACTGTTAATACTTAAACGGAATATCAAGTCTGAACTTCCTGATATTTTTCGTTTTTGAGCTATGCTGTTCACATACATTCTGCACATACACACACACCTTTTTTTTCACTCAGGGAACTCAAAACGGACATTTCCGGGGAAAACTCAATGTCGAAAATTTGACACGATTACAATACTTCAGCTCTTTTACTAGGAGTAACAGGAAGTAATTAGTAAATTGGAGGGTAAATGAATTTAAGCTTGATTTGACAATACTAGAATTAACGTATCATTGGTATTACAATTATTTAACGAAACTTTTTACAGGAACAAATCGGTTTTGCCAGGACATTAAGGATATGATAGGATTTGCCCCGGGATGTTACTGGAGAGTTTGTTGGAGGTTTTTAGCTCCTTTATTTTTAATGGTAACTATACTATATATATTTATTTTATTTTATGTATTCAATTCTGTTACAGCCTTATAGGCATACAGAGTGAGTTGACCTAAGCTCATACAAACAATACATTATATATATATATTGTGGGTGTGTGTGTGGTGAGGGGAACGAACCTACTAAATTTTATCCAGCGAATTACAATGAAAATAGAAAATGGAAAATATAATGGAACTACTTGTTTTGGAAAGTTTAAACATGTATCAATTAGAATTTTTGCTAAATTTTGCAGATTTGGTAGGAAAGGTCCTCCATCATTGAACCAAATGGATTAAAAAATTACTTCTTTATATCGTTGGATCAATTTACATATTTTCACTTACTGTAATTGTTTTTTGTTTAGTTCATCATAGTTTATGGTTTGATGGGTTATGAACCGTTGACCTATGAAAATTATGTGTATCCAACATGGGCGAATGCACTGGGCTGGGCGATCGCCGGATCTAGCGTCCTGATGATTCCTACCGTGGCCGTCTATCAGATCATCATAACACCTGGAACTATAGGACAGGTAAGTTAAACCTTCCTGGACAGCTAATTTCATGGGAAATATATGTTTCGCGGTCTTCGGCGCACGATAAAACTGTTTTTAGCGAATAGTCTTTATGTGAGAAGGAGATACGAGAACAGCACATGCGCAAAAAGTGTTTTAAATCGGTCTCATCAGTAAACATTTACATTTTAAATGTATTTATAAAAAATAAAATCTCTTTTATCCTATTTACAGAGATTCAAAGTGTTGACCACTCCTTGGAGGGATCATCAGACTGTGTTGGCACGTTCTATGTCCATGAATGGTATACAGACAGATCCTGCTCAAATCAGATTAGCCACACCTCAAGCAACTGAATCTGTCTGATTTTATTTTTTATTTTTAAATGTTATTTTTTTTATTTAATTTTTTAGAACTTGTAAAAAAATATGTGTTCATTATTATTTTACTTGTTTGTCTTAGGTTATAATATACTCAGTAATGTAAACATACACAAAACAGCTGATTGGTAATTAACAATTGATCTTATTAATGTTATATCAGTTTTATATAATGTACAATAAAACTAGTTGGTATCGTGCTTTATAGTGTGTAATGTTACCAGTAATTAAAAAAAATATATATAATAAATCTATAAAAATAATTATATTGTTGATAAAGTTATTTTTTGAAACCAAAATTTGTTAATTATTGTTACATATGGGGCAAAGTATGCATGCATTCATTATTTTAGATTATTTGTATACATCAAGTATTTATATATACATATAATTCAGAAAGAATTATTCATAATATATTATAAAATTAAATATATTTTTATTTAATATCTATATGAATAGCTGTTATTTTACTGGCGAGTAGCTATTGTGTACATATTTGGATAACCTTGTAAAAATTACGTTACCTTCATTAGGCTATTCATGTATGAAGTTGCTTTTAAAGAAGATTTGGTTCCGTCACTGCTATTAATATAAATATATGGAAGGTTGTTCAAATTACTGCTGGAATTTTGAAAACTATTCAGATTTTCATAAATTCCATTAAAATAAGACGAAACACCAATAACAAAGAACATTATCTAGATAGTCTGTTTTGAACAAAATTATCTAACTTCACAGTCACATACAAAATTTTAAACAAATGAATCCATTGAAACGGCGGCGGGCAATTAAATTTCTCCATAGACACTCACTACAAACAACTTGATGAGAAAAGTACTTACACATCCTTACTGTGCAGTAAAAAATACTATACAAAACAAAAATCTAGGGATAAATTATTCATTTGCCCTTATGTAAATCGTCATGTTTTAAAGTACTGTTAGTTTTATGAAAAAAATCATAGCCCACACAGTAATTTCTAAAATAAATAAGAATAAAAAACTTAACCTATACCATTCATGTATAAAAACAATAAATAAAATATAATTTACGTTGAAGACTTGAAGTGAGTAATTCTGTAGCTGATAGGTTATAATGTTTACTGTATGTATTCTATTCATGTTTAATAAATATTCAATATTTCGCGTGCTTAAAATAATCACTGAATTAGCAACTAAGCTAATTTGAAGAACACCATTAAAGTTAAATTTATATAAATAAATGTTGTTATATTATGTGTAAAAATAACAATGCATGCTATCCTCAAATATGAAATATAATCAAATTTAAATTCCCATTTTGACTTTCAAAAAATCTTTAGAATAATATTTTGTATTAATCAAAGAGTCTGTTTTAGTACCTAAACTTTATATATTATAATATTGTACAGTATTTAAAAATATACCAAATTTGTTTAAAGAAATCTGGAATTTAGGTTTAGTGGATATACCTTAGTAGTTCAATCAGGGCTGCCAAAATGGCATATTAAGCTGTAATGATACAATATACATATATTTAAATAAACAAAAAGAGAATAATATGTATAAATACTAAATAAAAAATTTCGTAATTTATAAGATTGTATAAAATTAACAGATATTATCATAATAATAATAATATATGAATATATATATAATAATAAGTTTATTTGTATAGAAAAATGCCAACCAGCCATTTGGTACTTTTCTACGGACTTTGTAAAAAAAGGAAAAACAATTAATAAAAAATAATGGGCAATGTAATTAAAAATATTACCTTTTATTTCTTTAACCTCTCTCCTCCGCACACAACAATAACATTATTGGAGCGCCAGGACAACTGTAGGATTGTTCCAACAACTAGTTTCCGGTTTGTTAAGCACGGATGCATGTTCTGTCATTGAATTTGGTTTTACTGGATCGCATTTTCACTAATTATCCTTTTACTTTCTCTTACTGCTAGTAAGAGGAAGTATTGTAATCGTGTCAAATTTTCAATATCAGTTTTCACCGGAAATCCACTTTTTGAGATATGCTGAGTCTAAAAAAGTGGTACTTAAAAAATGGACTGTGTGTGTGTGTGTGTGTGTATGTGAACAGCATAGCTCAAAATCGAAAAATCGCAGAAAGTTCAAACTTGATATTCCGTTTAGGTATGATCATTGGATCCGATAGTAGGTTTTCTGTCCAAATTTCTTGACGGCAGTACCACTTTACAAAATGTTTATTTCTTTTTTGTTTTGCAATTTTCTTGAAAATGACACTAACAATTTTCTTTAACTTGGTCATCAATTACCTTATCAAGAGCTACCTTTATGTTTGAAACATTTCTCATGGGAAAATTTATTTGGAGCGAGTTTTTGTGGGACAGGTGGGGTTGTGTTTACTTTTAAAGTGCTATTTCAGTTAATTATAGAATTTTATAAATTAGAAATAATTTTAATTAGAATTAAATATGTTGCCAAAATTCCGAGTTTGAAGATATAATCAATTGATCGGAAGTGCGTTTTCACTGAGCAGTTTTTTCATTTTTCGGCGTTTTTCTCCATAAAAACATCCTCGGATTTCTTTAAATTGTTACACTAACTATGAATACAGAGCCTATCACTTTTGTTTGGACTTTTTTTTCTTAGAAAGTACATTTCAAGAAGTTCTGGAAGAGTTTGGGGGGTAATGGGTAATGGGTGGGTGGATGTGATTCGTCAAAAAACACATTTTATTACGTTTAGATTCTCCCATTGATTTAAAATTGAAGTCAAGCAAACATTTAGTAAAAAGTATAATCTACGATTTTATCCGTCAAAGCAAGCTTCATTTTGTTGGTTCTGACCGGTTTCGGATGTACATGCTAATGATTAAGGGCAAGTGCGCATTAGGCAGCCTGGCCGCCGCGACGGCCACTGAGGTCTATTGCTATCTGAGAATACGCGTGCACTTAGCGCGCCAACGGCTAGGTCTGGCCGCCGTGGACAGCAAGGGCCTACTCGACACACACGCGGCAGCGGCCAGGCATGGCCGTTGAGAATCACTCTATTTGTTAGAAATCCATCAGTGCGAGGTTATTAGCCGCGGCGGCCAGTACGTTTTGCTAGCATTTTTGAAATGAACTGACAATTTTGGCCGCCAGACTGGCCGCCATACCAACAACTACCATCCGTTAGTCGAGGGGACCACGCCGCCTAAAGCGCACTTGCTCTATTATACAGAATATTTAAGCAGGCTATGGCCTGTAAAAATTAAAAATAAAATTATAATAATAATTATAAATAAATAAATATCAATGAAAAGGTTATAATAAAATAAGGGTGAAAAAAAATATTTTTATGTAATTACAATAGTTAGAGGAAGAAATTTAATTTTAAAGAAAATATAAGAGCACTCTACGGTTAAGCTGAAATTTTGTTTCTGTTTTGACTTCTTACGGTTTTGTTAAATGAAATTATTATTTTATGTGTGTAGTAAAAATGTATTAGACTCCAAAGACAGCCTAGGCCATTGAACTTGTCTTTATATATTTAGTATTAAAATTCATATATTGATTAAAATGATAACTAAATAATAATTATTTTGATATTTTAGGTTTCCGCAGCCATTTTCATGAAAATTAAGAATTTCCGGGTTGAAACCGCGCCAGTGGTTCGCTAAAAACTGACGTTTCGCCCATGTTGCAATCAGCCTCTTCAGGATTGTTACACCTCGAAAGGCGTTCATTGCAATATGAGCGAAACTTCGGTTTTTAGCAAACCGTTGTCGCGGAAATTCAAGTGTTTTTCAATAGTTCCTTCGATTTTTAATTTAAAATTTTATGTAAATGGAAAAATTCTATTATCTGTCTATTTCTTTATAATTTTATTTTATATGTTTAAAAAAACTTTTCCTGAGAAGAGACCCGTCATATCTCTTACGGGCAAGGGTCGGTCTACGGTCCAAAAAAAGGTAATGAAGTTCTGCTTGTGAAGGGGCAACTTCAAATAATATTGGCTTCTTTTTAAAACTATAATTGAAAATTTTATGTTTATAAATGAATTCTTTTTTTTCTATTGAAATAGTATAATTATCAGATGGTTTTTCTGAATTTTTATGTTCATTTTGAATGTACAATTTATAAAGAGAAAGTGATTCAGAATGCAGTATACCTCTATAACCTAATTGCTACCTTCAGTGCTTCAATTCTCGTCAGATGTTGATGGTGGGATTCGGCAATTCTGTACTGTTTTACCATAACAATCAGAATGGCACTGAGTGAGGTGGAAAGTAAAGTTTTCGAATTAATTACAAATAATGATTTATATGGACTTAAAAATCATTTAAGTTTAAATAAGATAAAAGTAGATATTCTGGATGAACATGGAATGACTCCTCTAACGCATGCTTGTTTTAAAGGAAATTATGAAATTAGCCAATATCTGTTAGACCAGGTATTCCCAGTCAAATTATTATTGTTATTCGGAAACTGTTAATAATCACTTAAGCTTACACACATTGAGTTTGTGGCACTTTATTGTAACCCTTTTCAAGTTAGAAGTATTTCTTGCAAACTGGAAAGTCTCTGCAGAGTATTTTTCATTTTTTAGCTCTCTTGTCACTAGAATATTATCCAGAAAGGTAAATGTGTATTCGAGCGTGAACCGAATTCTTATTATGGTGTTCAGAAACTTTAAAGTTCTTTATTGATATTGGAAGACAAGAGGCGAACTCTGCTCTTATTTAATGTAGGAGACGATGATATGACCATTTCCTGCAATTTCTAGAGATTTTTCGACTGGAGAAGAAGTTCTGGACAAGAAGAGCGTGTTTTTTATTTTATATCAGCATAATTTGACAACATCCAAAATCATTAGGCTATATTTTTAAATAAAAGATTCCGAAATACACTATAATCGCAAAGTAGAATCTGTGGCTTGAATTTCTTAGAATAAGAATTGTTAATTATATTTATATCTTAGAATATCATTTTGTGTCTTTGAACGGATGTTCATCAGTTACATTCCTACGAACTTGTGGCCCTTATACTACATTCTGCCACTATTTTGTATTAGTCTTTTACTTCAGACATTTTCAAGATGTTGCTTCAGACATATAAGTCAAAGACGTTGTAACTGGTTTTTTGTATACTCTGCTAATTTACTAGCAAAAATGCCGATTCACCAATATTGATTATCTCCACATTATATGATTCGGTCATTGAGAATGATTGAAAAGAGCAAAATACCCCTCCTGGTAAACACCATTCTCGGATATTCAGTTTCTGAAAGACATCCGTTTATATAGTTTTTAATGTTACAGTGAGGGACATTCTCTTCAAATGTAGCTCATGTTTAGATAAATTGCTCTATTTAAAACATGTAATTTTTGCAGTCAATAGCTGTTACAATTCAGAGGCGAGACCATAATAAATTCTTGTTGCAATATTCACACTTATAATAGATTTTTATTCAAAACACGCAGTTGATATATTATGTAACATATGCATTTTGTAATTCATCTTATTTTAAACTTCGCTTTTGTATAGAACTGTATAATAAATATTCATTTTCTTATTTTTTTTTGTTAATGTCTTTCATAATGCTAATTCTGTGGGTCACAAAAAACTTACTTTCAGGGTGCAGATGTGAACACCTTAGAGCATGAACATCGCTATAGTGCTTTACATTTTGCTGCACTCTCCGGAAATGCTAAATTGTGTCAGTTGTTACTGGATGCAGGAGCAAAAAGTCATAGAGTCAATTCTGTTGGCAGGACAGCTCCACAGATGGCCGCTTTCGTAGGTTAGTCTGTTCAGAAAACTTTTTGTTTTTAAAAAAAGATTCACACTACTATTACAATGTGCATAATATTATTATATTATCAGATTACATTAACATTGTTATTATTATTTTTAAGGAAATCATCAATGCGTTGCTGTCATCAACAACTACATACCGAAATCAGAAATTGATTACTATACGGTTCCCAATGCATTAGAGAAGGAATCAAAGCTGTCTCCTGAATTAGCTTCTGCGTTACATAGATTTGTTATGCACGTAATATATTATTTTTGAAACATGGTTGTTTAAAGCTTGGTTTACATTTGTGAATAGTATGGGGTGTAGTTGTATTATGGGCGGTTATTTTCATGGAAGTACATGTTTGAGATCTCCTACAAAAAAATGTTTTCAGCTATCTCTGGTGGGGAGTGCAAGTGTAAGCAAAATATCTCAAAAACGAAAACTCAGGGAGCTAAAAACTTGATATTTTCTTTCCTTCGAAGATTTTGGTCTGACTGCTGAAGTTTACTAAATGATTTTTTTTTTTTAAATTTCTTTAAATTTCTTTTACTAACTCTCCTTATACTATTATTTTTCTATATAGCCTATCGCTTTTATTTAAAACATTTCTCATGAAATTCTGATTTCATGGGGATTTTAACAAAACTTTTGGACTGTCAGCGCACTCACCTAGAATAGAATAGCGAAGGGGGGAGTGGTCCAAACAGTGTACAACCACCGCGAACGAGATGGATTTATTGTTAAGTCTCCTGGGTTAACGTAAGTTACCGCTGGCCCAGAGCATATATGCAAATCAGGCACATCCCAAAGCCAACTGAGAGTCACGCCCTTCTGGCTCGTAATCGCAGAGGACATGGAGCGTTGTCTCTTCCTTAGTTAAAAAAAATCTGCAATAGCCACTGTTGGGAAAACCTAGTAATCTCATATGCTTCCTGAGATACAACAGTGCCCGGGAAACAGACCCACCTTAAGGTCACTCGGCTCAGGTTTAGTAGGTCTACTTTAGCATCTGGGAGGGTCACATGATGAACTCTTTAGCTTGCATTTGGCCAATGCACCAAGTCTCCACCAACCCTCTGATTTCCTGTGAACCCAGGATGTAAAACAACGAACTTGTACCCAGTATGTCTGCTAATAACAACCAAACATTGTTGTGAGTATTTAGATTGGAGTGTTGTTAGAAAAAATTTGAAGAAATCTCGAATGGTTGAGCTACTCCACGAACAGTTCATCCAGATATAATAAATGTACTAGATCATATTACGCCATTGCCAACACACTCTCCAAATTGACTAATATAAACCAAGGCTAAATGATAATTGTAATAAATTTGCTAAGAAGCAATTTCAATTTTGCAGAACATTAAAATTTTGTTACAGGTGAATCTGCATCCAGTCAGGGTCGTTTTGAATCTGCGGCCCGCATTGGATTGCGAAATGCCTTCAGTAAAATGGGTACTGGAATTGATGAGTCAAAAAGAAATGATTCGAGGTGCTGAAAGTAATGAAGTTATATCATTTAAATTGCACTATTTATCGTGTATTCTTGGGGCTGTACTGAAAGACAAGTAAGAAAATGCAACAATAATTAAAACTTGGATCTTTATTTTAGAAAAATATTTATTATTGGATACAGAACATGTGGTTGACAAGCGCCTTATTCTTCACTGCTTTAATCCAATATCCAATTCATTGAAGCTGATATCTAAAAGGTACACTTCCAGGCCGTTGTTCCCACTACTACTAATAGCTCTAAAGACCGAATTGGACCTGGTACACAACAACAACGCTTTTGCGATCAGCTGTGATGTATTTTATACAACTCCGCGGCTCACATCTATTCCGTGATTTTTTTTTTTTTTCTGGGTCTTCTCAATTCATAACTTTCTAGGTCCTCCTAATTTCTCGTGGGGAATCTTCTCTTTGGATCTTGCTCTTCTCCACCATCTTCTCGACCTGAATACCAACTCCAAATAGAGTTTTTCCAGTTCAGCTGTAAGTTCTGAAATGGTAGTATTCTACTAAAATTCATCAAAACTAAATTGAATACATATACATATATATATATATGTATATAGTGATGATGTATATGATATATATGTGTATATCTATATCTATATATATAGTGAGAGAGAGAGAGTTTGTATTTGTGTGTGTGTGTGTGTCAGAGTTAATAGAATACCTTAAAAACGATAAGTCGCAGGAAGCTCAAACATGGTATTACGTTTAAGTACTACCACCGCATCACACATGCTGGGGCAAAATCCATCAACCAGCGCCAACTGCGATTTTACTGAATTTTTGTTTGTTTTTTTCTCGTAAGATGCAAATCTTTGAAACACATTATATAAACGAGTCACTTTTTTCCCCTCTACAGTCGGTGATTTGCGTTTTATTTAAGCATTGCTTACGTTAATAATTTGGAAAAGGAAAAGTGCATCTTCGTCTTCTGGCGATGGCGTTTTAACATAATAAAAATTGTACACTTGAAGTGGGGAGTGTAAGCAAGTTCATTGCGCACCTGGCCTTAATCAACACCTTTGCTAATTGATCTGAAAACAAACAACTTTATCCTAAATTTGATATGTTTCTAATTCATCTTGAATCATATTGTTTTATTAATTTTTCAAATAAAATTTATTATGAATGAATTGTAAAATGTTTGAATAGCATATATAACTCCAAACTCAGTCGATTGGACATCATGAGAAGAGTCTGTCCACGAAGGTGTTTTTTTGTCAAATTTGTCAACCAAAAGTACATCATTATTCATTTTTGTTTTTCTTAAATTTAGTTTTTTGTAGTTAGCATTAGTGGACTTAACTAAAACACACACAGGCCTATCACTTTTATTTGAAACATTATTCCAAAAAAGAAGATTTTTAAGAGAACTGTGTAGTTGAACTTCCAAAATCTTATCAGTATAGTATACGGTTCCACTTAAATGTATTTTAGACAACAAAAAGATTATTCAGAATTTCTATTGTGAAGAAAATTTATCACCCAATACAATACTGTAATGATTACAGTAAGAGATGGTAGGCTGGCTACTTATATGTTTGAAATACATTTTCATTTAAGTGATTATATCAAGATATTTTATACCGGCCAAAATCCATATTATGTATCATTAATGTACGCTAATATTTTGTTTATCGTTAAATTATGTTTTAGATCACCTTTAGAACCTGGACAGTCAATCGTGGATAAGTGTGGCACCTTCATAAGAATGATATTAAAACCAGGAACTGGTGAAAAATATATGGATTCAATAATCGTGGATAGTGTTCGAGAATTTCCATATACAGAATCTACATTATTTCGACAGGTTCGGACTTTTTTTTTTTTTGAATTGATTTTTTTTTTTAATCAAATTAATAATATGGTAATTATTGAGTACAATATCAATTTTCTCTCGCTACTTTAAGAAATAGTTAATGTTTGTGTCAAATTTTTAAAATTGTGTGTGTGTTTATATGTGTGTGTGTGTGTGTGTGTGAATAAAATAATGCAAAAAAGAAAAGTCGCAGGAAATCTTAAACATACTTTACTGAACATGTTTTTATTTCTTACAGTTTCTTACGATTTCCGCATGCCTAGGTACATACATAAAGAGGCCTAATACTTTTATATTAAAATATTTTGTCCAGAAAAAGTGATTTTTTTTTTTTTTTTTGGCAACGTTAAGCATTTCGAAAAAAAATTAAACACAATTTATTATTAGTAAAATCGTTTTTTACTTTCTCTTACTCCTACTAAGAGGAAGTAATAGCGATCGTGCCAGATTTTCGAAATTGAAATTTCACCGGAAATATATGTTTGAAGGTCCCCCCGTATATGAAGTTTTTAGCAAAGGGTCTGTATGTGTAGAGAGTGAATGTGACTGTGTGGGTGTTGTTAGATTAGATTAGATTAGAACGGGGAGGGCGGGTCTCATTTCACTGACACCTACAATAAGAGGTCTATTGTGGATCCGCTGAATTATAGCACATCCCTCAGCTTCGCCCTCTTAATCAGGCCTAGCAAAGCTAAGAGTGGTCCCGTCAAGAAGCTCGCGGGGCTTGTCCTCAACAGGCCGGCACACTCACAATGAATGAGTACCGGGTTTCCTTCTCGGCCTTGCAGAGTCGGCATACCGCGTTATTTACCAGTAGTAATTGGTGCATGTGCCTTTTTAGTCTACTATGCCTTGTGAGTGCGTTAACAGAATATCCTCAAAAAAAGTGTCGCAGGAAGATCAAAACTTGGTATTCCGTTTAGATACCAAGTTTAGTTTATGCGTCGTTGATTTGGTGTCCTTACACTAAGAAGGATATAGCTAGACTTGAAGCTATACAAACCCGTTTTATCAGGACTTTTAACAAAAGGTTATCCAGCGGTGCTACTCATTTCTGCTTTCTAGAGTCTAGAAGACGTAATGCTGGTCTTCTGTTCTTAAAGAAGCTCTTGAATGGTGAAATTGATTGCATGGCGCTACTTGCTGCGATTAATTTTCATGTACCACCTCGCTGCTTGCGCAGTACTTCGCATTTCGTGGTCCCTGCCGTTAAGACTAATGCGCTGTTCAACGCTGACATCATTTGTAGAATATGCAGGTCATGGAATGTATATTCCTAGTAATGTGGATTGCCAAATTGCGTCTGGATTTTTCAAGAAATATTTTTTCATTACTTGAAGTTTTAGTGTTAAATTTGCATATATTACCTTACTTATAATTATAATTATATTTATGTATCACTTGTAATGACTTCAACCATAAGGCTTATGCCGTTTGTTGATAACAAAAAAATAAAATAAAAATAATACTACCGCATCAGTTTCCACTATTTTTCTAAATAGAAATAATTCGCTTAAGGTGTAACTCTAGCCTTGCTATAGAGAATCTCTAGCTTGAGGACAGCACGTTGTAATTGGTTTCTACTGCCTGCCAAACGAGCCTGATTATTAGCAAATAGAATCCTATTGATATATATATATAATGATGTATAAAGTCATGGCAAAGCTCTTTAATAGCCATTCTTGGCTATTTATGTAAATTAAAAAATGCAAGGCATTAGAGACATCTGGAAACACTCCCATTTTCCTCTTACGATAAAAAAAGAGGGTTAATTCTCTTTCAGATTTCTACTAAAGCTGGCGTATTTCTTGAAATAAATAGTAAATATATTTGCTTCCACTTTTGTTTCTTATTGTAAAATGAGAAAAACATTTCCCAGTTTATAGCGAGAAGTCAGGCAAACTTAGTGAACATTTAACAAGATTAGACTAACATTTCATGCTCATACCCTATTATTTGATTTTTTATTAATTTCTTTTATTCTTATTTTTCATTTTCTTTAAGTTGATTACATTTTTTTAATTTTTTTAACATACAGCATTTTTGTTATGGTGGTTTATGCCGTTTACTTTCTGGATATAATAAGATTGCAGGATGAGAATAAATAGAAAATTATTTCTGATGCAAGCTTCATCAGTTTTTTTTCTTTTTTTGTCACCATCAGAACATAAAATAAAGGACAAAACAAAAAGAAATTGATAAAATAAAATTCATTACGAAACAAATAAGTAATTTTATTATCATAGATTATAAGACTTGAGGGCCTGTCAGAGATACTCCACTCTTTTTTTCTCTCCGAATTTATAACTTTTTCTTACTCCTGCTAAAAAAGAGGAAGTATCGTAATCGTGTCAAATTTTCGATATCAAGATTCACGCGCAGATACTCATTTTAAGTCCCCTGTGTCCTAAAAAAGTGGTTTTTAGAGGTGTGTGTATATATATATATATATGTGTGTGTGTATTCGTAAGTGACAAGCAAAGCTCAAAAATGAAAAGTTACAGAAAGTTTAAAATTGGCATTTCGTATGGATATCACCACCTTAATTCTCAACCAGAAATAACAACATTAGTGAATGGATTTTTCATATTTTTTTGCGATTTTCTTGAAAATGGCTCTAACGATTTACTTTAAACTTGAAATATTTGCAACACATATAAAGAGCTATAACTTTTATTTGAAAAATTTCTCTGGAAAATTCCGTTTAAGAGCCTTTAAGGGGGAGGGCTTATGTTTTTCCTAAAGGGTTATTTCATTTTATCAACTAAATAATTTTTATTGGAATTAAATATAATGCCAAAATTCCGAATTTTAAGAAAATTGGATCACCGGAAGTGCATTTTTACTGAAATTATTTCAGTTTTCTAAGATTTTATCCATAAAAAAATTCGACGGATTTCTTTAAATTTGTTACGCTATCTATGAATATAGTGACCTATCACTTTTGTTAATAATTTTTTCCGAGAAAGTCCATTTATAGAAATTTTGTGGGAGGTGTTTCCTTAAAAAAGGCATTTTATTAAATTTAGATTCTCTAATTGATATAAAATTGAAGACAAGCAAAAAATTTAGTAAGATGTATAATTTTGAAGAAAATTTGTCAATTATATCCGTGTGTAAACTGCAGTAAGAGAAAGTTTCACAGTAGTGTTTTTTATTTTTTAATTATGATTGGGAAAATGTAATTTAGGTTTGTTACAATTCCTTTGCATGAGAGATAATGGTGGAATATGAGAGATCTTTTATTTAATATCGCGTTTGTTCGCGGCTTCCCAACGACACATATCTACCCTTAGTTTGAGAAACTCCGTCGGGGGAAGTGAACTAGCCACAATTTCAAGTATATGTTGGCATATGTAGGTACATATTGTAAACTTTACAAACGACTAAATTCACAGTTTTCTAACAATGTCCGAAACCACAATAAGTTCAGGTGGCAGTGAATTTAGCTTTATAGCCACTCCTTTCACGTCTGCGAACATCAGATTGACAAATTTTATTCAAAGCTTGAATTTTTATTAAATATTTAGTCCCCCCCCATTCCTTTTAAATCTGTATCCTTTTTTTTTTAAAAAAAAAAAAACGAATTAACAACTTTCCAGATGGTGTCAAGTTTGGCCAGCGGAAAGGATGCACCGTCACCATTGAGTGTAATTATAACAGCTATTAATGGACAGAGAGGTTTCACTGATAATGTAAAAAGTTGTGCAACTTGTGCAGAAGAAACGGCCACAAAGACGTGTGCAAATTGTAAACAAGTACATTATTGTGATAAGGAATGCCAACGATTGCATTGGTTTGTACATAAAAAAACATGTAAAATTTCCGATGCTAGTACAGCCATTAGTAAACAGTTAGAGAATATGAAAGTTAATCAAGATTAAAATGTAATATAGAGTTTTAATTTCGTTCATTTTGAAAAATATAATATTATTTTATTTCTTTTCCCATTAACGGTCATAAATAGTTATCTTTAAAAATAGGAGCAGCTAATTTAGTGTTCACTAAAAGTAGTTTTTAGTTTGCATTGCTTTAAGATTGTTCGGATCATAAAAAGGCATTTTATGTCTTCAAATCAGAACCAATAAAAAAGCTGATATTTCTACCACAAGTACTTGTATTATTTTTTTAAGCTATTTATGTACATACATTTTATGTTTGCTTATGTAACCTATACGAAGCGAAATAAACAATAGCTTATGAATGTTTTTTGTTATCAATCAGAAATCATATATTATTATTTTGTTTTTAATAAATTTTTAGTTAGTTTGTTTAGAATGAAATTTTGTTCAAATCAAATCCAGTTTGAATTCCGTTAGTTGTGTACCATGAAATATCAAGTTTGGGAAGGGGACGATAGTGTTCTATAATATTTAAAAAAAAAAAAAGCTTTTATTATATTACTTGTAATTTTTACATTTAACATGCTAATAGCATTTTTTTGTTTATTGTTTTGTAATTATTATTATTTAGCTAACAGAGTACAATATTATTAATATAGCATTGTTTACAAACGGCCATTTCTTCAAATGGTGCCCTCGCGATACCAAATGTGTTCGTTGCTACTTAAAAATGAAAAACAAGGACTATTTAAAAATTATAGATTTATTTTATTTAATAGTTTTTTTCCCCCAGAAGGTGTATATACTTTTTTGCTTCTAAAAAATTTATTGTAACACTTCTTTTCTAATAATGAAACATGGAAAACAGAAACCAAAACGTGAAAGAAGGCCTCATGTTATGTTTGAGCCACGTAATCGTAGGGTAACCCTATGGCGAAGTAGAAGCTTTTTAAGTGCGTATACATTTTATACTTTAATAATTAAATAACCTACAAAAATAAATGTTCAAAGTGACATGATTTGTTTCTTTTGTAGAAAAATATCGAACAGCAGTTATACGCGGTCATGGTAAGAACATATTTTCTACCTACAGTTATAGTTATAGTATTATTGTGACTGTATAACAAATTATAAAAAGTGGTTAGTGAATAGGTTTCTTGGTAAAAGTCGGGAATAATCCCTTTATTTTATTTTTTTTGTAACTTATATCTAGGACCTAAACCGTTGTTTTGCTTAATATGTTATTTCCGTTTTTCAAAATTATTTTGCATTTCAACTAAATTGGAAATAGAGGTACACCAAATTTCAATTAGACATGAAATGCAAAATAATAATTAAAAACGGTAATACCATAAAAAGCATTTTACAATTCTGTATCTGTCAATTGATGGCTTAGAGCCCCCGTTTTCCTCCCCCAAGTAAATATTCTTTTGCTCAATAGTGCACTCATAATCTGGAGTTAATGAGGCTAAATACCTCTTTTTTTTGCAATTTTAAGATATAACCGGGATCGGATTGCAGCCGAAGGAAAGTGTACATGTGTGTTAAATGTATGGAACTAGTTGCTAACAGAGATGTGCAAAAATTACTGTAGAATGCTCTGGCGAGTTGGGTGTTGATCCTCTTTTTTACCAAAATATGAAGTTTTGAAAATTCAGTTAGACTTATGAAAATTGCATAAGGGGGGAAAATTGTGTGAGGTAATACACAAAATTTTGAATATTTTTTACAGAACGTCCGAAATGGTACAAAACAAGTTTCAAAAATCCAAGTGACAGGAAGGATCCTATAGGTAAGCAATTGGTTTTGTATGTACCTATTAGAGTTGTTTTAAAATAACACATTCAAAAGTTAAAATTTACCTATCTAGTTTTTGTATGTTTCTTTAGATCTAATTCTGTCCGTCGGGAATGATACTTGATAATTTACCTCAGGTGTTAAACATACGTTCCAGAATGGATTGGTAGGTCTGGAACTGTGGTCTGTTTTCAGACAGAAGCTCATTTGGCAATATCTCTTAGTGAATAGATCACGTTTTCCAGGCTGAGGTTTATGCTATTCTTTGTTGTATTTTGGATGTGCGGGTAACACTAACTTAAAAGGTGTTTGTATCTGCTCGGACAATCAAGTTGCGTTGAAGGGCGCTGAATTCATGTGTCTTCACTTCAGAGTTGGTACTAGAATGTTCAGACTGGAAGAACTTCCTTCTCTGAAGGATGTGGTTCTAGTCTGGGTGCCAATTCACATAGGAGTTTTTGGGAATGAGGACTGGAATAGCTTTCTTCCTTGAAGGATATACTCATATCTAGTATAAGTACCAGATCATGTGGAAATGAGGTGCATCTCTCTCTCTCTGAGATTTTGGTGCATCTCTCTCTCTCCGGAGAACTCCATAAAAATATGTTGCCTATACCTCTCCGTAAACAGCTAGTTAGTACTCTCATATTTCCTCACTTTGATTACTGTTGCCTGGTATATGCTGATCTTACCTCGGAACTTAACACCAAACTCCAGAGATCACTTAACTCTTGTATCAGTTTTATATTAGATATTAGGAAAGACGAACATATTACACCACATTACTTTACTTTAAAGTGGCTTACTGTTGACTACCGTAGAAAATACTTTATGGGTAATTTCATATGCCAATTGTTTAGGACACAGACTCCAAAATACTTATATGACATGTTTACACAAAAAGCTGCACTAGACTTAAGAACTACAAGGACTGTCGATTCCAGACTTTGCATACAAACCATATAGTAACGTAATCAATCAATCAATCAATTTTATTTGTTCAAACGTATGTTTATACAAATGGAGTTGGATATATATAATACATAAATATAAATAGGTTAAATATACAAAAATAAATTAATAAACTGGAAATAATTAATTAACTTAAACAAAACTCTTGCGAACAAAATTATAGCTCATATTAAAATAAAATAAAATATAATTGGGTTTATATTAAACAGAGACATGTACAACTAGATCTCTCAAAGATAGAACATGTAAGAAATATTTATAAAAATTATTAACCTCTTTTATATTATTGAAAGTAAGTGCAGCAGAAAGGGGGGCTTCATACTCACCTAAATATAATTTTCTTAAAATTTCCAGCGCTTCACAAGTACAGACAATATGCTCTAAAGTTTCAAAATCTTTTTTACACATCTGACATATCGCTGCACAATCTATATTATAAAACTTTCTAGAAATAAAAAATCTGAGTAAACCATTCGCAGAGAGGCGAATCTGGCAGATAAATCTAATTTTACTAAAATTGATTCTAAATTTTAAATATTGCTGCACTTCCCCAAAATTAGTGATGGAACGATAAACTGAGCTATAACTTGAATTAATGGCACGTTGTATGTCTAAGGAGAGGCAGTGATTTTTTAACCGAAAAACTAAATCATTCAGATTAGACTGGACAGAATTCAGGCTTTGGTCAGACCACAGATGGTCAGCGCCAACAGTGACAAGCAGATGTCGCAATTGTAAGGCCCAATTATAATCGAGGGGCAAATTACTAAGAACTAAACTTTGGAAACATATTTTCGGAATCCTACTTTCATCCATCTCCAGCAACTTCATCCACCATTTGAGCATTGCCTTAAAAATATGAACTTTAAAGTGGGCATTACCTGTCTCCAACCTTACCATGTAATGAGGGGTGTTTCTAGGCAATGCCAAGAGTCTCTTTAAAGTTCTTGACTGCACTGCCTCAACCCGATCTAAATAAGAAAAGGCCCAAAGTTCCGAACTATAAAGAAATGTCGCCCTAGTAACCGAATTATAGAGAGTCAAAATAGGGTCCCAACTATCTGCTTTTGACTTCGCAAGAATATCACGTACTCTACCATTGGCTATGTTGGCTTTCTTTTCAAAAGCGGAAACAGCTTGTAAAAACTTGCCAGATGAACTAAACTTCACTCCTAAATAAGTATAATTAGTAGTTCTTTCTATAACTCTCTCACCATGTACCAAATTCCGATGTTTTCCCAACCTACCCTTCTTATGAAAAATTACTAGTTTAGTTTTCTCGGTATTTACACCTAAACCATTACTACAGCAATATGAATACAAAATTTTCAATTTTCTTTGGGCATCAGCCCAAGACTCCGCCAAAATAACAATATCATCGGCAAACAGTAACATCAAAAGTTCACGACTATTTGATATCTTGAGTCCATTAGCTCCTGATTGTCGAAAAAATTGAATTATATCGGAAATAAATAAACTAAACAAGAGAGGTGACATTGACTCCCCTTGTAGCACACCCTCCGTTACATTAATATTATGTGAGATCTCATTATTAAAGTTAACGATAAAATTAGCGTTTTCATACAGTGATTGAATAATTCTGACGATTTTTGAACTTACTCCAAATGAACATAATTTTTCCCACAACTTAACATGGTTGACAGAATCAAAAGCACGTCTCATATCGACGAATATGCCGTAAACTTTTCTATTATTTTTACATATATGCAAATTTATTACCGCTGACAATGAGAATAAATTATCAAAACAACTACGGCCAGATCTAAATCCAGATTGCTCCTCTGGAATAATATTATATTCAATTGCCCAGGTAGAGAGACGTGTAGCAATAATACTAGTAAATATTTTTGCCAGTGAACAAACCAAGGCAATCCCCCTATAATTGGAGGGATCACTGGGACTTCCTTTCTTATACAACATTCTTAATTCGACAGAACACCATTTTTTTGGAATGCTTTCTTGCGTAAAAATTTGATTAAAAAAGTTTAAAAGATAGTGTTCCCAGGCCGGAGTTAAATTACAATAAAACTCATTACAGATTTGGTCTAACCCTGGAGTTTTATTCCTTTTACATGACTGTAAAGTATTTTGCAACTCGATGAGGGTAACTGAAGAGTCAAGAAATGGATCAATGGAACCCAAAATTCTAAGTGGAACACCTAAAGCTCTAGGAGGATAAAGATCCATTAAATACTTCTCAAAATCATGCACACTGATATCACCGACAGCAATCTTGGATGGAGCTAGCCTTCTTACTAATGACCAAAACTCTTTAGGTTTTTTTACTTCTGCAATAGTATTTTGTATCGAAAGCTGATAATTGATTTTACTAATTTTCACCACCTCCCTGTACTTCTTACGGCACTCAATGTAACTACTCACTTCCCCCTCCGCATACTTACTCCTTTTCATTCTCCTATGGATACGTCTCAACTGATTCTTAACTTGTCTACAGTTACTATTAAACCAACTATTCTCTTTGAATTTCCTTTGATTACTATTAAATTTATTTATCATACCAACTTCAGATGCTGCACTATTTATAACCTTGTACAAATTCTCAAGAAGATCATTCACACAATTACTATTAAAATAGATCAAAGGAGAACGCAATAAATAATTATAATAGCCAACAGTAAGATTATCTTTCCAACACAGTTTCATTGGAGTATTATTTTTCCTCATGTTACACCTCTTAATAATTTGACTCCCAATTTTGTTCAATTTAAGTAAACAGCCCGAATGATCAGAAACCCCAATAATATTTACTACCTCAAAATCAATTACATCACTCAAACTCTGTCCATCAATCCAAACAAAATCAATTACCGACTTGCCTCTCCCAGACACAAAGGTATAATTACCAGGTGAATCAGAACAACTCCGGCCATTACAAACAATAAATCCTAAACTTTCCATAAAATTGATTAATTTTTTCCCTTTTGTATCAACTACACTGTCTAAAGAATTCCTAACTTTATATAAGAAAGTACCATCCAATGTTTCCTCATCATAATTATTTAAATTGCCTATCCTACAATTAAAATCACCCATGAAAATAACCCTGGCAGATTGATCTCCTGTAATATCAATTTCAAATAAGAAATCCAATATATACTCAAAACAATTACTGATATCACAAGTAGGATTCAAGTAAACCAGATATATCACATAGATGTGCAACTGCATCTTGATGGAAACAATTAAACAATAATTTTTATTACAAAGTAATTTAAACTGGTAGTCTTTTTTGATGCAAAGAGCAAGCCCTCCACTAGCTCTGCCCCTAATATTTTCTTTAATAGCAGAACTATAAACTAAATTAAAATTATTCAAAAAATTTGGAACAGAAAAACTACTATTATCAATAAGCCATGTCTCGCTAAAACCAGTCACATCAAATGAACTTAACAATTCCTTCTGGGTGGCATCCAGATTAAATAAATTTTGAAAACCAGAAATATTCCAAGCAAACAATTGAAAACAGTCATTAAAACATTTAGGCGAATCTATAGTAGAATAAGTATTTACTCTTTGCCAATCTGCAGAAGTATGATAGTGGCCCTCCAACTGCTATTCGGGACTGGAATGCACCTTCTTCCTTTTGCTTCTTTTTTCCTGCTTACCTACTGCCCCAGCATCCGCACTTCTTCCAGCTTGAGAACCTTCACCCTCTTTTCCTAGCCAATTTAGTAAAGTGCTGTTAAATCTTTTCAGATTTTTATGTTTTCTCCTTCTGTTTCTCCTTGCTTTAACATCATCTTTGCTAACAACGCTAGATCCCTCGCTATTCGCAGAACACTCCTCTGAAGAAAAAACATCCTCATTCTGTCCCTTCAAATCATTCAGGGTAAATAGCCGCCCATCAACAGACAACTTGTCGTATCTAAGATATGCTTTCTTACCAGCATTGACAGCCCTCCGCTTGTACACCAGCAATTCCTTCCTAATCTTTCGAATTACTAGAGGAAAATCTTCCGTAACACTTATGTCAGTACCTCGTAATTTGTTTGTATTTCGCAGTATTTCTACTTTAGTTCTAAATGAAATTAATCTTATGACAACAGGACGACTTTTTCCTTGCTTTCCAATTCTTCTGACCCAATCTATCTCTTTTACTGAAATATCCAGTTGCAGTTTTTCTTTAAATAATAACATTACGGAATTCTCTAACTGAGAATAATTTTCACTTTCAACTTCAGGGAAGTTATAGATAAGCAAATTCTTTTTCCTCCATTCTTCTGATAAAGAGAAACTACTATCAACCCTAGATTTTTTAAATTCCTCTTCTAACAATAAGACTCTTTTGTCAACTTTGATTAGTTCACCTTTTAAGTTCTGAACTGCCGCTTTCAATTCTAGTGCCATTTTCTCATTCGAAGTTTCTACTGATTTTTTAAAATCATCAAAATTGCTTTCCATACCACCTAATTTGCATAATATTTCAGAAAGCGTAGATTGAATACTTTTTTCATCCATCACAAATTTATATATTAGCTAGTTTAAATTAAATTTCAGATTCTAATTCTGCAACAGTATACTTTGATGTGCTCCACTTATCAATCACCTATTAAATGAATAGTATCTATAACTGTGCTGACCTTGAGAAGTCCTCCCACTATTCTACCTCATCGGTCCCTTCTCTTCTCTTCACAGACTACAATTCTCTTAACTATTTCTCTCGAACTTTGAATCCAAATAACCACTTTTTCTCAATTTGCAATTAAATTCAAATTTTAATTCGTTATTTTCGCGCAGTTACACTAAAATTTTCTTCACTCAACTTCGCACTACACTCCCTACACCTTAAGTTAATAATATGGGAAAAAAAACGGTACTAAAATCGCTCAAAAAACCATTAACACAAGTATTCAAATGCAGAGCTACACAGCACATGTGTTCACTACAAACGCTCAACTCCAACTACTTTTTCATACTCCTAGTAAGAGGGAGTATTGTAATCGTGTCAAATTTTCGATATCGTGTTTTCACCGAAAATATCCGTTTTGAGGTCCCCTGAGTCCAAAAAAGTGGTTTTTAGAAAAGACCTGTTTGTGTGTGTGTGTGTGTGTGTGTGTGTGTGTATATGTGTATGTATGTATGTATGTGAACAGCATAGCTCACAAATGAAAATCGTAGAAAGTTGAAACTTGATATTCCGTTTAGGCATCACCATGGGTCGCGGTCAAAATTACTAAACCGGAAGTGCGCTTTTACTGAACATTTTTTTAAGTTTTCGACGAATTCCAAACGAATTTCATCAAATTTGGTACACAAACTATAAAATTTTAGAAACTGGAGTAAGAGAAAGTTGTATGAGTGGTTTCACACCAGATTTTTTTCCTCTTTATTTAAGATTTTTACAACTGCTTAATATATATGCAACAAATAACCAAGATGTGTAGTGATAAACAAGTATTGTGCGTATTGGCTAATGCGTACATCCTGGCTTGCAATTGTGAATGACGGCCATCAACCAGTAATGACGATAATGCGCCATTATGGCCTTTGCGTATACGACAAATACAATCGATTTTAGATATTCAGATGGCTGCGTGATCATCGACACCTCAGACGTCTTGGCGGATCCGTGGGGATAGTAAAAGTTGAGATATCCTGTTAAAAAACATTTTTCCATTTACAGGGGACCCCAAACATGTATTTCCGGTGAAAACTTAATTTCCTCAATTTCAATGTAGTGCGTTCGCAATACTTCCACTTAATAAGTGTAAGGGAAAGTAAAAAAAAAAATGGTATGAAAACAACTTTATCTTAGTCTAATTAATACAATGCAATCAAGAAATTTTCTTAAAAATGACGCAACGTTACAATGTTTAGATGGACTGGCGTTAAAAATCGTGGTGGGGATTTTTTCAGTTTTCCCTTACTCCCTTAGCTTGTGCAAATTTAAATTTGAACTAACTGACAGACCTAAAATACTTCTCTAAAATCAGTTATTCCAAAAAAATGTTTCAAATAAAAGTGATAAGTTTCTATTTATGCGGCAGTGCATTCCAAGATTAATGAAAATCGTTGCAACCGTTTTCAACAAAATTCCATAAAAACTCAAAATATCATTTCTGTATAGTCACATTTTCGGTTAACCGATTTTCCTCAAATTTGGGCATTCTATCAAAGCTTCTAATGTGTATTAATATTACATGAAGAAGAAAAAGTCTTTATTTACATAAAGCTTTACATAAACTTTACAAAACAAAAATTAGAAAAATTTAATGATAGAAACTTAAGTCAAATAAAAATTATTTCTCATTAATACATATTTCAATTTTAGTACAATAATATATGTATTTAAAACTGCCTATAAAGACTATTTACTTGACCATCGGCCGTCAGTAGGATTCATTATTGGCATTTTAATAAACTGTAGTGGAATCAATTGTCGTGATTCCTGAGGTATGAAGTTAGATGTCTTGAAGAGGGATTTATTAGGCGGAAGTTAGTTTAGAGAGTTATTGCTTGAATTACTAACACTGAATTTATAAAAATAGAATATATTTTAACAACAATTTGAATAAGCCTAATGTTAACTACAATTAATATGATTTGATAAAAGTAAATAAATAATTTTAAGAGTTAAATAACAAATAATTTAAAATGATTATAATAAATAAACTAATATGCACAACTATGAAAATAATTATAAGATAAACCTTGAATAGGGACGCGCTCGGAACTCAAGTATAACTGCTGCCGTAAAATGATACTGATATAATGATGTGGCTACTCTTATAATGATAAATGATATAATGATCGTGGCTACTGGTATAATAATGATTGATATAATGATCCCCTTTTCCAGTAGGACGAAGTTTATATTAGTCTTACTCACACACTGTCAAGTGTGTAAGTAAGTTCTCACACTAAGACATCTCTAGTAGCGTGCGACCTTGTGCGACCTTGGTTAGGTCAGTGATTCTCAGGTCAGTGGCCAGATTTGGTCGCTTGGACTTTCAAAGACCAGGTGGCTTCTGTTCAATAGACAGGGTTATCGGTGCTTGTCTTTGATTGATACCTTTGTATTGAAAAGGCAGCAGCCGGCTGTGGGGCCACTAGTTATAAATTATTCTTTCCTTTTGTTATATTTTGTGAAGGCTTTGACATTGCTATGTCATTACAAAACTAAAATAAACGAACAAATTTTTAACAGAAACTTTCATTTAAAAGAAATTATTTTAAATTGAATTAGTTAATAATATAAGACACTGAGCATCAGCTGATTTACAAGATAATTAAATAAGATATTCCAATATTCCGATCAAGAAATCCATCATAAAACACAATACGTTTTCATTGGAATCAGTTGTATAATTAATTAAATTTATATCTTAAGACTGAGTTTATTTTGGTAGATAATTTTATTTTATTATATCCAATTTAATTTTTGGCAAAAGGGGAAGAGTGGAAAGAGTAAATGCTTTATTATTATTGGCCTCAACAACAAAGGAAGAAATAAGTGGCATGCGATCAGTTATTAATTAAATGAAGAGGTGTATTATTATTATTATTAAGTTTTGAGAAAATCGTAAAAAAAAAGTTAAAACTCCATTCAGTAAAATGGTACTTCCGGTTGAAGAATTTTAGCAGATAACTTATTGGCGGATCCCATGGTGATACTTAAATGGAATGTAAGGTTTGAACTTCCTGTGATTTTTAGTTTTTGAGCTCATAAAAACACGCACAGACACACAGTTTTTTTAAGAACCACTTTTTCTGACTCAGCGGGCCTCAAAACGTATATTTCCTATGAAAAATTGATATGGGAAAATTTAACACAATTACAATACTTTTTCTTAGCAGGAGTAAGAGAAAGTAAAAAAAAAAAGGATTATCATAACGCTGATGCATCATTAAATAAATTAATTGCTATTGTTTGTAATTTATTCAATGCGTAATAGCATATTTTGTCATTTGTAGAGATGAGGGAGCCGACTATATTGAAAGGTTGGTTGTGTCGCACGTGATAGTAAAGTGAAATGACAAGATTGATAATATTAATATACATTAGAAGATATGTAATCAGCTTTCAATTAAAGCTATTTACAATCATTATAATGTAACCGAGAAATTAAATTGCTCAGACAGGCCACAAATAGTAAATACCTTTTTTTTTATTTTATATTTACTCCAAGTAAGAAGAGAAAGTATTGCAGATCGGGTCAAATTTTTGATATTAAGTTTTCAAGTGATATCCAACAAAATATGAGACAGTTGCTCACGACTATTCGAGAAATTGAGTTCTAGGCCGAAATTGTCAAGGTGAAGGTCGAGATGTAAAATGTAAGTAGAAGTTTATTGTGTAGTTATGCAGTAGATTGTGTTTTCCAAAAAATAGTAATAAACCAAAAGGACTGCCATTTCAAAAACGAAGAATCGGGGAGAAAATAGAAGAAAACGGGAGATGAAAGAGAATCTTTTTTGAAGTTTACAAGTTGTTTTCAACCATCATGAAACGGCCATAATTTTACCTCTTATTCAGATAGAAATAAATTTGTTTACGTTCTTCCTCCTATAATATCTCCCCCCCCCCTACCTCGGCTAGGTCGTTTACAAAAAAAGAAAGGAGAATATCAAATTGAACAACAAAATAAGTTTATCTAAATGGCATTTTCAACATGACAAAAGTGTAGCAATTAACGGCCAAATAAGAGGCGACAAATTGAGTGTCAAGAACAATTGACAATTGAAAATAATTAATACTGCATTCCACACAGAAAATCTACTTTTTATTTATTTTGTTATCAATGTAATTATTAGGTAGGTACAATTGCATTTTCTATTAGTTTTTCGGATAATTACACTATAAGTAATTATCCGGACAATTACACTATAAGTAACTATTCTTTCTCTTCCGGTGAAAAAGTAAAGCAGTCCTCTAAAAATGTGTGTTCCCAAAACTAAAGTAAATTAAAATCTAAAAGTAAGTTTAAATCAACAAAAAAATAATTCAATTAATAATTATAAACACTTCATTAGCCAAGATAATAAAATATATAATATAAAGTGCTGTCTTAAATCTAAATAAAATAATATTATTGTACATAAATTATTAGATTAATTTATATTTTAATTAGCTTTTATAGTTTCACAAATAAGAATTCATCCACAGGGCTGGAATTAAAGAAAAACAAATTAAGTTTTGAAAGACTTATCTAAAAAGTTCGGCATTATTGCTATTATTATTATACTATTATGCTTAAAGCTTAGAAAAATGCTAGAAAAAGTGCATGGCAGCAAATACATGAGATAAATACGTAATTCAACATAACATAAGTATCATAAAGTATGAATGCACATGCGATATTCTTGGAATTACATAATTTGTCGTCCATTAAACATTTTTGTCGCTATATTTTACTTTTTGTTATGAAACTACATGTTTTGGCACTTAATTATTAATTAGTTCTTTTGTGAATATTTTGTCGTGCCAACAAGTGGCAGCCTTAAACATGTAATGAATTGCAGGCAGCAACTATAGCAACCCATCCAACTGCTACGTCATCCAGCCACTGTTACGTCACCCAACATGTCACATGAGGCGTAACGCATCTTCCAACATAAGATATTCAAAACCAACACTTTAAGCGAGATACGATCCGCCTACCTCAACTCTAGGAGATCTAGAAAGAGAAAAAGAAGGGGAAATTTTCGACAAGCACGTAATAGGGACTCTTGACATTCAGTCCCTGTGTACACACAGTCTAGTCTTGCACTCAGTCTTGTGTCCAGTCTGACAATTTTATTTACGCTTTTCTATATTAATTCTACTGTAATGTCCTTGAAGTATTCTGTTTCTGAGTTAATGTATCAGACAATTTGTTCAGATAGTGTACTTTTTCTTATCTCGGTCAAACACTTCAAAAACCGTTTCATAACCTGTTGTCCAATGGGAATTCCTTTAAAATATCTTCTTAGGTCTAGACGACTGCACATACTGCGCTATATAATCTTCTTTATGCATTAATAAATTTAGTCTATACACCTAAAATAAAGCTGTCTGCCATCCAAAAAGGAATTCAAAATCAGAAGATAAATATATATTTTCTCTTTTTAATCTCCAATAGATTCAAAGTATTTTGAACAAATGATAAAGTAAGACCCATACTATTCGGGGCCCGTCTTATTTCCTGGTTACCTAATAGTAGCAACCATAAATTGCTCTAATTAAAAGGTCTATTTCACATCTATTATATATATATATATATATATAATAATTGAATCTTGTCAAGTTACTTTACCATCACGTAATTCAGAACATTTCATGTAATCTAGTCTGTCCACTGTACAATTGACAATATGTGTGTTATTACACATTGAATACATTCCAAACAATAGTGATTTATGTATAGTTATATTGCATTATTACTATTTATTTTTTTTTATTACTTTCTCTAGAAATCTACTCTCCTAGAAAATGGAACTATTGCCATCCTAGCAAATTTTCGTACGAAAAAAGTTTGTTGAGAATAATCTGTATGTTTGTGGGTCTGTGTGTAAACAACATATCTCAAAACGTAAGAAATTCAAACTTGGTATTATTCCATTTAGGTACTACTACTACTACTACTAACTACCACCGTACTTGACACTAAGATTTCTGGCAAAATCATTCAACGGGAAATATCCGATTTCTTTTTCTAGTTTTTTGCGATTTTCTCGAAAATGGCTCCAACGATTTTCTTTAAACTTCGTAAACTATCTACACTGGTGTTTTCCAAACTGAGGGATGTGCCCCCTTTCCTAGGATGGCAAGGAGTTATTGCAAGAAAGAGGGCTCACAATTTAAATCCATACTATCATATACGTTTAGCCAGGCAAATAAAAATTAATTAAATTAATGTTATAAAATTAATTAAACATTTACCTAAAACCATTTCTGCTATGCAAAGACATGCAAATGTTACATACAAGAAAGAACCTTCACAGAGGAAGTTTAGCAGGAAAGAAATGCCTCGCTTAGTCAGAGCCAGATCCTATGTTTGACATTTGATTTTGATAAATATGTGATATTGCAGACGAATTTAGTGCTTTTAATGCATGAATTGTACTATTCTGTTACATGCTATTATTACTAATTTTGAGGTAAACTATCATTTTATCTCGATTTAAAAAAAATTGTTCATCAAAACACACACTCTATCTATCATATTAAAATAGTTAAGCTTATGTTTTATTAAATTTATTTTTAAAATTTGTTTGAATTCCATATTCCACGGTATAATACAAACATAATACACTTTTCCTCATTACTTGATGCTAGGTAATTTCTCGTTACTAGCGGACGTATCGGAGATGTTCGTTCTGCAGTCGTTTTGTTTCTTTTCAGAGGTAAGGGTCACCTGTGATCATCCCTTCTAAAAAAGATCTGTATTTAGAAATTCTGTGTTTATCAAGTTCCCTTTTAATTTGTCTTGCTAGTCTATTGCCAGACCTTGCGAATTCTGTTTTTTTCGTGTATTAGTTTAAGAATCTGTCCGGGTAGCAGGTTGTGTCTGCTGATGTTATCCTGTCTTCTTTAAGTAGAGTTATGTACAACTGTATAAATTGTCTGGGTAAATATGTCGATTGATATGTCAATATCATCGGGGGCTATTAGTTTAAGAATCTGTCCGGGTAGTAGGTTGTGTCTGCTGATGTTATCCTGTCTTCTTTAAGTAGAGTTATGTACAACTGTATAAATTGTCTGGGTAAATATGTCGATTGATATGTCAATATCATCAGGGGCTCCTAATGTGTACGTATTTTGTCAATACTTTATTTTAGTCATGTCTGAAGTTTTCCCACTCTATTTTTCCGGTAATTAATTTTGGCGGTGGCTTTGGTGCTGTAGGTGGGAGTGAAATCTGCATAGTACGGGAAGATGGTCAGAATCTAGTTCACCAGTTGGGTCCAAATATGAAGGTACATTAATATTTTTCGTTAGTGCGACGACCGAAAATTTCGGGTTGTTAGTTGCGGTAAAATGTGGATTCTCAGGGTCTGAAATTAATATGTTTAAGTTGTCCGTCGCTTTTGTAGTCTAGTCGCGTTGTTATTTATAGTTCGGCATCCCCAGAATGTGTGTTGGCTG
Source organism: Triatoma infestans (assembly GCA_011037195.1). Taxonomy (NCBI): domain Eukaryota; kingdom Metazoa; phylum Arthropoda; class Insecta; order Hemiptera; family Reduviidae; genus Triatoma; species Triatoma infestans. The sequence continues at coordinate 152,758 of JAAEAF010000840.1, forward strand.
TTAGGCTATGTCCACACTGGTGCAACTTTCCTTTCAACAGAGCATGCGTCGTAGCGCAAAGTGTGATGAATGAAAGGCATGCGTTATTGCATGCCTCATTGAAGATGAATAGGCATTTGTTTTCATGACGCAACCAATAGCGCACGTAAATCCAACTAGTTGGATTTTCGTTCAACATTCTGTGCGTCTTTTTAATCTCACTCGTGTTGTGTGATTATTTTATAGGTTATATATTATATTATAAATTTTAAATATTATTTAATTATTATTATAATAATAATTTTATTATTAAAAAATTATTATTATTTATAATTTATAAATTTATATTTTATTTATATTTATTGTTTTTTTATATTTATAATAATTATTATTTTAATATAATTTTATATTAAACTGATAGTAATTAAACTATTATTATTAATTAATATTATCTCCGACATGTCTGCAAATGAAGAGACACTTGATTTCATCGAGTATTACCGCCAACAACAGTTTTATGGAACATAAATTCAAAATTATACACCTACAAAAGTGTGAGAAGTGATGCCCTGCGTTTCTTGGCACAAAAATATAATGTGGACGTTACGGCAGTGAAAAAGAAAATCAAAAGCTCACGTTTTCAAATCAGAAACAGATAACCTGCACAAATAGTTAATGCCGATTCTGAATCCATCGATAAAATGCACACTAAACAGACGATTAAGTGTGGACAACAAATTGAATGCGTCAAGAGACATGCGCGAAAGGCATGCGTGACGCATGTTGAATGGAAAGAGGAAGCGCAAGTTGAAAGGGAAGGGGAAAAGGAAAGCGCACCAGTGTGGACATAGCCTTAAGCGTTTAATAATAGAAATGGTATGATTAGACATTAGAAAATGGTGTACAATAAATAATATGTTTTGAAGAACACTTATAATTAAATTTTAATCGTGGTTTAAGTATCTATAATACTTAACACCACTATTAAAATTATGTTAAAATTATTCTTCAAAACACGCTATTATACACCATTTTCTAATGTTAATTATAATTTATAATCAATATAAATAAGGGAATGTTATTAATAAAACAAACAAAATGTTTGGCCCTAGCCAACCAGCATTTTGCTTGTTGCAATTTATAATCATTCCATTTTTATTATTAAACACACTAACATAATCCTATCACCTCCTGCATGCAATCAACAAATGTAGTGCGTGACAGAAATAGAAAATTGAAGTCAACACTCTACACTATTTCGATAGTCTTATTCTGGACGAGTATAAGAATCCGGCCTGGAACAGCATAAATATGCATGCTACGATCGATAAAATCCCAGATGTTTCCAGCATTGCGGATCAATCTACATCCAGACTTAACAAAAAAACTGTTCTATAAAGATGAACTTCAGGTGAATCGATTTGCTTTAAACTTGGAATTTTGGCATCACAATTAATTCTAATTAAATTATATAGATGATAGAATAAATATAGTAAGTAAATATAACCGAAATGGCACTTTAGAGGAAAAAATAACCCCTGAAAAATGGAATGAACATAATTTCCTAAATGAATTTTTCTCAGAAAAAAGTTTCAAATCAAGATCATAGATATTGTAGTCATAATCGTAATATATCAAATCAAATCATATTCATTAAAATCATAATATATGAAGTGTGTTCGGTATTTGTCCGAATTTAAATTTGCCGCCATCAGAATATAATAATTCATCTATCTATAGCCTGTGTCCTAAATGTAGAGAGGGAGTAGTCCCTTTTATTGCCCTCTCCAGTTAGTCACTATTCTACACTCGTAAGAGCAATATACAGGGTGCCCCAAGGTATATATATGGATAACGACTTTTTATCGGAAACTAAGGTAGCTAGGAAAAAACTAAAAAATACGTGTCCCCGTAGTTTTTTGTTAGAAATCCAAATTTAATTTGCAAATTTGTTTTGGTGCTTCCAGAAGCATCTCGCTATATCTCATAGGCACCAACTTCATTTTTTTCAAATCGGGAGGTGTGGTTTTTATTTAAGAAATAGATCCTCTATTTTTTTGTAAGACAAATTTACTTGAACGGTTTTTTTCTTTGAGCGATATTTTACAAGTTATGAATGAAAACATGATTCCTATAAGAAATTTCAAAATGATATTATAACTGTTTTTTGATTGAATAAGAAGAAAAGTACTATTTTATTATAAATTTACTCCTCATTAATTACAGATCTTGCTCGAACTGACCCCCTCTATTAGAGATGCATACACATGCTTTTTCCTGCCAATTGTACCTTACGACCAAAGAAATACATCTCTAATGGTGGGGGCCAGTTCGAGCAAGATCTGTAATTAATGAGGAGTTAAATTTATAATAAAATAGACTTTTCTTCTTATTCAGTCAAAAAACCGTTATAATATCATTTTGAAATTTCTTATAGGAATCATGTTTACATTCATAACTTGTAAAATATCGCTCAAAGAAAAAAACCGTTCAAGTAAATTTTTCTAACAATAAAATAGAGGATCTATTTCCTAAATAAAAACCACACCTCCCGATTTGAAAATATGAAGTTGGTGCCTGTATCTCGCTTCTGGAAGCACCAAAACAAATTTGCAAATTAAATTTGGATTTCTAACAAAAAACTACGGGGGCACGTATTTTTTAGTTTTTTCCTAGCTACCTTAGTTTCCGATAAAAAGTCGTTATCCATACATCTTGGGACACCCTGTATACACACAGACACACAGACACCATTTGCTAAAAACCACTTTTTTGGACTCAGGGGACCTCAAAACGGATATTTCCAGTGAAAACTCTAATGACACGATTACAATACTTCCTCTTACTAGGAGTAAGAGAAAGTAAAAAAGTCCAAAGATTGAAGTAATCGATTAGTCGGTCGAACTCGTGTCATTATTGAATTCTATTAATTGCAACTCACGTCAGATTTTTTTTATGCAACTAAAGATTTTGTTTTCGTGTATAATTTCACCGGCTTACCAAACATGTTTTGTCTTTTTTTGCATTTATCCCTTACATAATTATTTATTTATTTTTTTCATAGAATTTTGGATTTCTAACAAAAAAACTACGGGGACACATATTTTTTAGTTTTTTTCTAGCTATCTTAGTTTCCGAGTTAAAGTCGTTATCCTTATAACTTGGAACACCCTGTCTGTATATGCAGTATATGTTAGCACACATTCTATTTATATAGTTTAGACCGCTTCCGCTACCCATTAACGTGAAAACCCAAGTTTTGCCACTTCTGGTTTTCCGGGGGGTTAGTATTAATAAGTTGGTCTTTTGTCGAGTGAGTGTTTCCGGCTTCTCCCGGCCTGCAAGGTTTATTGAGCAAGCATATGGTCTACCGGTTGCTTCTCCGGCCACACAGATTCTGGGAGCCCGATTAATCAGAATTCATCAGCCAGCAGCAGTGTATGGATCAAGACTCTACAGTTACAGGCACAAAAGGTCATGTATCCTATTTTCCTCTTCCCTTGTCCCCGATTTGGGCTAAGGACACATGAGTCTACCTGCACTGGTGTTAAAGTTTCTGCGTTTAATGTAAGGCGCCATTCCTTTCGCTTGTTGAAGATAATAAATATTATTGCTACTTATTTAATTTAATATTAATTTAATATTCATTTTTGTTCATATTATATGAGCCCATTTGCTCTCTCTTTATTCAATACCATATACAGTCCACTTAATATTTTCACCTTTTATTTTATTCTACTTTCTATTAATCAGAGCCCAACCGGGGTATTTTTTATCTCAATTCAATATATGTTAACTGTCTTGCCTGTATTTATTAAACGAACCCTACCAGAGGTTGAGGTAATACGGTATAAAGAGCTCACCTTTTATTTTCTATTATTTTGATTTCCTGCTTTTTACTAAACAGACTCTACCAGAGGGACTGGAGAGCCCATTAGAGCCGCCCCCTCACCTTTTAATTTTCTTTTATTTTTTATTTATTTCCTGTTTTTTTACGAAACATAGTGTATATTCAAAGAAAAGTTACAGCCATTTTGCGAAAAAATCGCAAAAGGCTGGAAAATTCATTCAGTAAAATGTTACTTCCTGTTGATTGATTTTGATCGAAACCTTATTGTCAAGTCCCCTTCTAGAACTAAATATCGAGTTTGATCATTGTACCATTTTCATTTTTTGAATTGTGCTGACACACACACTTTCTAAAACACTTATTTGATCGCAGATAGCTCTAAACATATATTTCCGGTGTAATCTTGATATCGAATATTTGATAGGATCGAATTCTTCCTCTTACAGCAGTAGCAGAAAGTAATTGGGCAGTTAGCTATACCATTGCGAACAATTTGGATTTCCTATAACTTTTCTTTTGTATACTATTAGACCTCGCTGTGCATCTCAATAGAACCTCATGGGCCTATTTTGCTGTTCGAATTACAACCACACTTCGCACTATCCCATTATGACTATTTATATGTAAACAGCCTGGGAACTTGCAAAGAAAAATAAGATCACCAGTAAGTAAATTGTAGAATACACCTAAATAATTAAATGAACCAGAAAACTGGATGAAATGATATGAGATGTATCTTGTATAAAAAATTGATTATATACTTTAATATTGCATCCATTCTAGAGAATTTAAGCAATTTCAAACAAGGCGAGCCAATAATGTATTTACTATAAATTTTTAAGCCGTGACTGAGGGTTTTTTGTGTGTTCGGTGTTTTAATACATCGTTATAATTATTGTAAGATAAGGACTAGAAAGTGAGGATGGATTAATGCCTAACTTTGATAGATGACCTACCTTAACACTACCTTAATAAACTTCTTTCAGGAAAAACATTTCATGTTAGGCATTTATGTGTTCAGATTAGTATATGAAAAGTTTAAAGTGAATTGTTGCACCCTTTTTAAAGAAAATTGCGAAAAATTTGAAACAATAAGTTGCACTAACGTTATTCATTAACGTCACAATTCAAGGTTGTTGAATTATGACCGAAATCTCAGATGTGGTAGTGTTGAGCTTTCTTCACTTTTTGTTTGTACACACACAGACAGAGACCATACACCCTACGCATAAATGCATTCGCTAAAGATATTATTTTCATATACAGATGCCGTAATATATAATTCAATAAATATATATATTTCCGGTAAAAAAATCAGTTTCAAAAATGCCACGATCGTAAAACTTCCTTTAACCAGCAATAAGAGAAAGTAATAAATAGTTCAGTAAAAGTAGTAAATTTTTATCACTTAATTTTAAGACAGATAACCTTATGTTATGCACTTTCTCTTACTCTTAGGAAGTATTAAGGATCGTGTCCAATTTTGGACAAAATACCGGAAATTTAAACTTAGTATTCCGTTTAGCTACTTATACCACCGCTTAGAAACACAAAGGTTCCGGGCACAATAAATCAACCGGAAGTAAGATTTTGCTGATTTTTCTTTTTTCATCTTTTGGCGATTTTCTCTAAAATGGCTTCAACGATTTTCTTTTTACTTCTTATACTATACTCACTTATACTAACTACCAATTTTTTGTTTGAAACATTTTACTGGGAAGATGGATTGTCGGTGTGGTACTGAGCGAACAGTTAGCGTTATGCTGTTTTTGTTAAGTACCACTTCAGTGCAACGAATGTTTCTGCCACTTATATAATATTAATATATAAATTAGAAGCCTTGGTAGAACTCCAAATTTGAGGAAAATCGATTACCGGAAGTGCAATTTTACAGAATATACTTTTTAAGTTTTTTGGGGGGAATTTTCAAGAAATTCAGGCTACAACGATTTCCTTTAAACGTGTCATCATATAATAAAAACCAAACACTTTTATTTGAATCATTTTTACGAAAAAAATTATTGTAGAGGGGTTTCAGAAGTCTGTCTGCTTTATTGGTATTGACTTAGGGCTCTCTACATAAGGTCGCTCAGGTATGTTAGAATAATGGATGTGTAGAGTGGAGAGATTTTGTGTGAATTAAGAAGAAGACTTGGTTACACTGGTTAATTAATATATTAATAAGTAGAGACAGACTGCCTGGACCCTACAATATAGAAATGTTTAAGGTAGAGTGGTCAGAGTAATGACATCTAGCGAATGGACGTATTGAACTGAATTATCAACTGTGTTTCTATGGATTGTCCGTCGCTATATTTATACAGTTTCTCCCACTCCAGTCCGAGAGAGTGGTTTTGGGTTTTGTTTCTCCTTTACTCTCTTTGCTGTTACATTAGTATAACTCCTACCACCTTTTTTATGGCCAGCCCAACCTAAACATTGTAAGAAAATTTTTCATTAAAATGTAATAATTGGAGTAAGAGAATGTTATATATATATATATATATATATAGTTTGTGTGTTTCACACCAGTTTTTTTTTTCAAACAAGTCCCGTTAATATCTGCTTGTTACGATCTTATCTCTCTAGATTCAATAAATCCAAAGATCAAAGCAATAAAATGAAAGTGGAATTAATGTAGCGGTAGTTTTTATAAATTAAATATAAGATGCGATTAATATCAAATGACTTACGATCAGTGATGATATTCAACCGGTTTTTAAAATTAAGCGAACCGGTTGTTAAATTATCCGCAAATAATTTTGATTTATTATACTCCTAAAAAAAAGAGTTGAATTAACAAATCAACTTAATTGTTTCCAACAATAATCTACAACATTATTTACTTGCATTTAGTTTGTTATATCTGACGTAACAAAGAGTCTTTCTTAACGGTATAAGTTTTAAAATGCTTTTCATAGATACTCGACAATATGATTAGAAGACATAACATTTGAAAACATGAGCATTAAAACGTTCAGCTTGTGATATGCGCAATGAAATTTGAGTGATTAAGAATTGGTTAATGAAGAATTGAGTAATTAATGCTGTAATTTCCGCAGTGGATAAACGAGGGATTTCTGAAATGAACAATGTATTCGGACAAAAGCAATCGCCTCGAACTAAAAAAACTCGCAATTTTCTAGTAATAAAATGTCAATATGGAAATAACTTGCCAAATAAATAAGTTTTTTATTTTTATAAAAATGGTTTAATTATTTTAGTTCCCATAATTCGGAAATTATAATGTACATCGCAGTGCACATGTGCGCTGCTACACTTTTCTGTGTGTGTGTGTGTGTGTGTGTGTGTGTGTGTGTGTGTGTGTGTGTGGAGGGGGGAGTGGAAATATTGCGTTCGTGCCAAATTTTCGAAATCCTGTTTTCACCGGAAATACATATTTTGGGGTCCTCTGAAAACGAAGAAAAAGTTTTTGGCGAATGGTCTCTCTTTTGTACATGATATGTGTGTGTGATTGTGAACAAAATATTTTGCAGGAAGTCGCTTAAACTTGGCCATTCCGGTTTACTTACTATCACCGCATCAGACTCGCAAATGCGGCTTTACTGAATTTTTTTTCAGTTTTTATGATTTTCTCGAAAATGGCTCCAATGATCACTTTTATCTGAAGCATTTTGCCGGGGAAATTGATTTTTTTAGAGGCTCTTGGAGAACTGTAACGATATATATACTTTTCTCTGAAGTACCATTTCTGTATAATATTTTGTTTCAACACCAAGCATTGCTAGAATTTCACATTCGCTCTTGTTACAACCAGTTTTTCTCAACACCCAATTTTCACTTTTTCTTCATACTAGAATTTTCTAAATTCAGTTATTCCTAATTAATATTACATTCAGGTTTATTAATCTGCGACTATCTTATTTAGGGAGCAAGTATTTAATATTCATGGCAGAGCACCCTGTTGTAAATCCATCATTCAATGAATTTGCATATTAAATAATTAATAGACAATTACTATAATATTATGAAAAAACAATTAAGTTTCCTGGTTCAATTATAAAAGATCAATTATTATATTATAATATTATTTTCGTAATCTAATTATCAAACCACTCGTTTTATTGTTTAGTAATAGGAAATCATGATTTCATCTGATTCACATTCTCTCTTAAGCAGATAGTTCGAATAAAAGAACAGTTTAAGGCATTCTTTAGACGCATTGTAGGAAGGAGAACACTTTGAAATTTCTTTCATTAAAAAAATTTAAAGTTTCCAAAATTTTTGTTGTATAATTAAGCCTTACAATATAATGTAGTAAGCTTTACAATATGTACCTTGTAAACCTTACAATAGTTCTTTATTTGAAAAGAGAGTAAAGAATCACTTTCACAAGTTCGAGTCAGATTTCTCTACCCTGTGCGCAGGTGAATTGGCGGCTGAACGAGAGTTGTAAAAGGATTTCACATTCATCTATAAGCGTGTAACTAATGTCAGCGTTTTTTACCATGCAATTCAAAAATGGTTTGTTTATGCACCTACTAAGCTTACTCCTCGAAATACAGGCCATCATTTTCTACAACTTGACCCCTTCTTTGAGCCAACATTCGATATCCTACCGATACTTGGAGCTAATTTTGGAGACAAAAAACTAACATCCCGTTTTCACTTTCTCCATATTTGTAAATTTTTTTATCATGTTAAGAGTGCGTCGTGGAGCTGAAGATATAGTAATTAGAGGGTGCCAAATCTGTGCTATAAGCTGCGTAAGGTTGGACATCAAAATTCCATTACTGAGAACGTTTGACGTGATGTGTGCGGTTTTGTGTTCTCTTATTGAAGGAGCACACATTCCAGTTAACTCAACTGATGATGGAGGGATATTCTGCAAACAGAAAGTCGCGTGCTAGCTGAATAGATTAGAGTTCGGATGTAATCGACGACCGTCAGGGACTAGCTCAAAATAAATGACACCCTCATATTTGTATTAAAGACAATGGAATCACCTTCAGAAAACTTATTTCTAAAGACCAACAGCTGTAATCCCACATCCTAGATTTATTCTTAAAATAGATGTACTATAAACATAAAATAATCTATCAACCAAAACCTCCTAAATCTGTTAATAATATTAAAGCCAATTACATGTTTAGTAAAAAGTTCAAGTTTGAAGAAAATTTCAACTACTATTAAAATTATAATTTCCATAAGAGAAAATTGTGTGAATGTTTTACACCAATATTTTTTTTTTTTGTATGATCGGACTTGTGATTATGACACAACTTTAGGACCACTTAGCAATTCAAAAGAAATTATCAGAGACATTTTCCGTGGTAGCCTGCTTCATTTTGTTGTCATCGACCGGTTTCGGGCGTTCGCCCATCTTCAGGTTGCGTTTGTCAGACAGTATGACAACACAGAATTGCACGAACAAATTCAGTTTATACACTGACTCCACCACTACAACAATCAAAAGAAATTCACTGCTAATATGATAAAGTAGACTTACTAGGTTTTTCATTAACTGATGGAATGGCCTCCTCATGTGAAGTTGCTTAATACTAATTTTTACTACAATTAAGACCCAATAGTTTGCCAACAATTTACTAAGATTAATTACTCATATTCCATAATTACTTATGATATATTTTTCTACATATTTAAAAAAATCTACATTCGTACATACACATTATGAATAAAATAACTCAGGATACGAAAATCTCTTAAATATTAATATGCTATTAATATAGAATTATTGTTGATTACTATTATTTTTGTTTTGTTTTGTAATTAGTGTAATTATTTGTTACAGGTAAGTGCCCAGATTGAAATTACTAATGGAGCTGGTTATTGGCGGTATGTTTGAATAAATTATATTTCAATTTGCAAAACAGTTTGGTTTTCGGGTTGATGAAAAGACCGTGTCAGTGGTCTGAAAGAAACCTACGTTTCACTTATATTGTAGGATGCGGCTTCAGGATAATGCCACCTTAGATACCAAAGCAACACCGACAAGGAACAGAGTGGGTAGAACAGTGGCCTTGCCTACCTTCTCCACCATCTTGCATGTAAATAGCTGGAAGGAATTTTTCCTTTCATGCATGTGATTGGCTGGCGGGTGGTGAGGTCTAATTCTCTTTTTTGCCATTGCTCTTCTTCCAAAGTTGCAGCCTTGATTTGCTCCGGAAAACTGTTAATCATTTTTTCCTTTCCATTTTTTCTCATTTCCCAAATCAGGGGCAGCCAGGTTTTGCTCAGACGGAGTCAGTCATTTCTATTTAAACTCTTTTTCATTCTTTCCACTGCCTCGGCAAGGACTTTGATGTTCCCAAAATTTACTTCATGCCAAGTAGTAGAAGAAAGTTTTGTATGTCGGACTATTCCTTTTTGTGGTGTCTAACACAATGTATATGCTAATTAAGGTGTGTTTATGACTAATCTTTTGGTCTGTCATATTTTTCTCCACAACTCCAAGGAATCACGTAGACCATACTTTTTTTGTATAGTAAAAATTTGCCTTCAACTGTGGAAGCATTTGGGTCATTTTTCTTAGCTTCTCATGTAAGGTTGTTATATTGTGCTTTGTCAGGTTTTTGAAGTCTTCTCTGTCACTCTTTACACATCTCGGAGTACCCCACTCCCCGTTTTTTCCTCTAATTCCTATGGTTTCCTCACACGATTAGGCTGATTGACCCTTGTGAAGAGAGTAGTTATTTTGCCAAAACTTGTAGTCGTTTTGTTTCGAAACTAGCCGAAGATGATTTACTTCCTTGGGGGCAACTGCGTTGGCTCGCAATCTTGATGGCATTTTTGATCCACATAGTGATCAATCTTTCTTCTCTACAGAATGGTACTATTTGCTTTTATGCAGGTATCTGATTGGTATAGACTTTGCCTGTTAAAGAAATGGATGAAACTTTGGTTTATAATAAAACACTGACGCTGTCCGAACCTTCGAAAACCTGAGAATTATCGTGAAAACCTTATGATCATTTTACCGAAATATGTTCATTATGGTGACATTTCGTATACGGTCTGTTTTAAAATAAACGATTAGAATCATGATTTTGAAAGTGTTTAATTTTTATGATTGTTATTTTTAATTAATTTAAATTTATTTAACACTAAATTCAACGGCGCTTTATATATTATCTATTTTTACCCGTAACCGTTGAAAAGGCTCGCTTGGAAAATAAAGGTCATATTTTTTTATATTTTTAATGTATCGTATGTAATGGGTAATTTAACATGGGAACAAGGCACAAAAGAACTTTAAGATTACTATCTATAAAAAAATTATATATTTTCATTTTTATTTTTAACAATGAACCGAAATAAAAACCGCTTAGTTGTTTATTATAGAGATACTGGATACATTACTTTAATTGGTTCATTGGATTATTAGATAGCTTTATATAACTGTGACATTTTTCTGGATTGTTTGGGGTTGTTTGTAAAGTTAGTAGCTATAAAGTCAAATTAACTGCAACCTGAGAATAAAATTGAGGCTCCCTTTTTGAGCTGGGCACCATTGCGCAATTGAAACATAATCCTGACGAAGTCGCTTAAAGACAAGGCGATCATTAAAGCGACTTAATAATCTATAGCTCAATGAGATTCTCTATATATTGGAAGCAACATAATGAATAATTATGGCGACAGTGCAAGTACAACAATGGCGCAAACAGTAGTCTTAACTATCTGTAGCTCCTAGTGGGTATCAGTTATGGAGCAAATACTGACATCTTCAAAAGTATAAGAGGACAATAAAGAAATCTATGAGCAACCAGCTAAGAGAAAATGAGACATCGAAGTGAGTAGCCACTTCTTTTCGGATCTTCTGTTGTTCACTGATTGTAGTCGTCTCTTGTACTGTGTGTAGTTGTTAGTGATTGTATGTTTGTGATTGTATGTCGCTAAACGCGAAGTAGTTTTTTTGGGGGGAGGGGAGGGAGCGCATCGACTGCCTTGGCCATTAGCGCCTCTTATACATTATTTCTCTCTCGATCCGTGGCCACACGAGCTGGGATGGCACATGTTAATCTTATTTGGCATCCACACACACATACACACACACACACACACATATATATATATATATACATACTCACACACACATACACACAGAGTACTTTGCCCAGCAAGGTAGGGTAGAGCAACAGATTAAGGCAATTCTTTCCACACATCACCTCTTCAATCTAATCGACGAGGGGGAGTGTGGAGTCTTGTTTGTGCTATCCCTTATCCTGCTAAACTCCGTAAATTTTGGCAAAATTCAAAAGCATTTTTTTTTTTTTTGCAAAATAATTGTACACATCAACTTCCTCTGCAGTTTTTTTCATTTATTTCTTAACTTTTGCGAAGTGGCCCGGGTTTCTGATGTATAAAAAATGATTCCCCTTTTATAATTGAATAAAAGATTTTATTATTATTATTATTATTCTTAGACAGTGCGTTACTCCAAAACATACCATGCAACATCCTATGACATTCTTTCTTTCGCCGATATCTCAGTATCTTCATTTAAGACACAGAAGCCAAGTATTTTTAAACACTTCAACTGCCTTCACTTCTAATAACATTTATCTTATATTCTTCAGGAATTATGAAATTCCCGAAAAGATTCAACAAACATTGATTCATGGATTTCTGTTATTTTTTTTTTTGTAATAAAAATCAGTTATTTATCCTTTTCATTTCCTACTGAAATGTTGATTTTTTTTATTATTTTTGTTTACTTACTACATATCTTCAGGTAAATGTCGAGGTTAATGGTTAGACGATGGTTAGTCGATTGGTAATAACTTATAATTTACATATTTTTTGTTGTTTTGTTTCTTGTAATCAATGGCTATTCGCCTCAGAGAGTATAATTTATCTATTTAAAATAAACAATGTTCAGAATTCAATTTTTTTGGTTTTTCTTGAGATTGTGACTATAGTTACTGCTTTAAAATTTCGAATGAATGAATGAATAAGTAAGGAGTGTCCCGTAACCTAAAGAGAGAAAAAATAAAATAAAATAAAGATCATTTCTGTACGAGGAATGATATTGCAATCTTAAGGTAATAAATCTAATGTAGGAGGAGGAGGAGGTGGAGGAGAACAATTGTCTGTTCCAGCTACCTCCATTCGTGTACGTTCTTCTTGCCAATGGGCAAAAACATTATACACGATTCAACATCTCTTTCAATAGGGCGAACCCGTGATTCAAACAGCAAATGTTAAAGTCGGTCAACTGACGAGTTACACTTCTTTTAAATAGCACGACTTCGTTGTGTTATTTTTCACCTCCTTTTAAAAATGAAAATCATTTCTAAATATAGTCTTTTTAAAATTGTTTAAACAATGAAACTAAGCGCCTTTGATTCACTTATAAAAATAACTTAAAACCCTATATTATGATTTAAGACAAATTTATTGTTAGACATAGAAACGCTGTTTGTTTGTTTTTTATTATAGTTTCGGACCCATATTTTATATTTCTTATTCGAACTAATTTGTATTTATTTATCCTACGTCATTTGCAGATTTTAGTATATTCTGGTGTGAAACTATCACACGATTTTCTCTTAATGAAGTTATTAAAATTGTAATTACAATATTTTTATCTGATCTGAATATGACTACATCTTGTCGTAGCACGGTCAAATAACTGTCTGAATATTATCTGAAACTAACTGAAACTTAATAGTAGTGTGAAAGTTGAAATATATTTCTGAAAGCAATATTTCAAGAAAATAAGGGTCCAAAAAATTGGTGAAAGGCTTAAATTTCGTGCAGCATCATTTTAACTTTTAAGAAAAAATGTTCTATCCGTTTCCGGAGAAAACCTTCCCCACCTTCCATTCACAAATAAAGAACCTATTCGGCAAATTTATTTTTATTGGTTATCTGTCTTTACATGAATTCTTTAACACAATTAGTAACATACCACACTGATTCTTCGGAACTCGAAGCTGAAGTTGAGAAAACTGTAAAACCTATCAAACAGATTGGAGGAACATTTTCAAGCAAAGCCACTAGGAGTACGAGAGCACCAAAAACAAGAGAAAGTAAGAGGTTAAAGGAGAATAAGAGCTAGCAATTAATAAGTCTCACAAAGAATAGTAAAGGGAAACCAGATGTAATGGGAGAATCTACTGTGTAGCATACTATTTTGGAACATCAATGGTATCGCTAATTTCAATCTCCACAGCTCTAAACTTTCTCAAGAAATCATCTTTGGCCTTAGTGAAACCAGGTGTACTTCTGAACTCCATCACACCCTGTTTTAGATTCGCATGTGACACTTAATGAACTACAATCGTCTCTTAGTAAATTAAAACCTGGAAAAGCACCAGGGCTTGATAAAATACCTAATGTTTATTACAAAAATTTACCTGAAAACTGGCAACTTTACCTAATTTCTTTATTTAATAATAATACAAGAACCATCTTAAAAACTTGTATTACTTTATTATAAATTGTTTGAGAACAGTGCGTTTATAATTAATAAATAAATCAGTTTGCATTCTTGCTGTTTAATCTCTTATTTGCCCATTTATTAGGTGCATTCATATAAAACTAAATAAGTAAGTTTATTTTTTATTTTATTTTAAACATACATATAATATACCGTTACTGTTTTTGTATTCTTTTATCCCCATCAAAATATGCAACTTTTCTAATCACGTTCTCTTCGAATGTACTAATTTGTTTTCACAATTCATTACTTTCAGACAACATTACAGTAGATTATTTTAGTATGACAACATACTTACTGATTATGTACTTTTTGTAGCTATTTTGTGGCAATTAACGCTAAAAGCCATGAAATTTTGTTTAAAAATTAAAATTTATTTCTGTATCTTATCCTATTAGTTATTATTATTATTATTATTATTTTTTTTTTTTTAAAGAAAAATTGTTTTCTTTGTTTCTCTCAAGAAAAGAAAAATTATGATGGGTCAATTTGAATTCCAATAAATTCTGAACCAGATATTTTTAAATTCTAAAAATAAAAAATACAAAAATAATCTGTGGACATAATCAATTGTATTATATAGTGTATTAATATAAAAAAATCTGGTGTGAAACACTCACACAACTTTCTCTTACTCCAGTTCTCAAAATTATAATTGACAAATTTTATAGTTTGTGTACCAAATTTAATGAAATTTGTCGAAAACTGAAAAAAACTATTCAGTAAAAGCGCACTTCCGGTTTACTGATTTTCTTCACACCCGGAATTTTGGCCAACTATTTATTTCTAATTAATTTCATTTGGATGATAGAGTTGTATAATCAAGTATGATACCACTTTAGAGGAACCCTACCCCTCTCCTAAAAGTGCCCTTAAATGAATTTTCCCAGAGAAATGTTTTATATAAAAGTAATAGATCTTTAAATGTTTAGTTTATATATGTAGTTTCAAAAAAATGGTCGGGGCCATTTTTGAGAAAATCGCGAAAAAGTGAAAAAATCATATTAGTAAAGTGTTAAAACAAAAGCACTTCCGGTTTTCCGATTTTTCTCAAACTCGGAATTTCAACAACATATTGAATTGTCATTAACATTATTTAAATGACCGAATTGTGTAATAACATGAAATAGCACTTTAGAGAGTAACCCCACCCCTCCCCCAGAAGGGCCCTTAAATCAATTTTCCCAGAGAAATGTTTCAAATAAAAGTTGTAGCTCCTTGTATATGTAGTTGATGTATCAAGTTTAAAGAAAATCCTTGGAGCCATTTTTGAGAAAAACGCAAAAAAGTAAATAAGTCAACTAGTAAAGTGGTACTTCCGGTTCAGAAATTTTGACAGATAACGCACAGTCAGATCGCATGGTGATACCTAAACGGAATATCAAGTTTCAGTTTTCTACGGTTTTTCGTTTTTGAGCTATGCTGTTCACATACATACACACACACACACACAACACACAGACACACACACAGACACACACACACACAGACCATTTGCTAAAAACCACTTTTTTGGATTCAGGGGACCTCAAAATGGATATTTCCGGTGAAAACTCGATATCGAAAATTTGACACGATTAGAATACTTCCTCTTACTAGGAGTAAGAGAAAGTAAAAAGTTATTTGATATAATTATATTCATGTTAATTTATAATAATTTCAAAAATTTATATTACTTACAGAAATAACATACTCTAATCAAAAATAAAGTACTTGATAATGGCAAGTGAATAGCCGAAACGTCGTAGTAAGAAATGCAAAAAGTTTTTATATATTTTTAATATATAATAAAACTTCAGGCTGTAAAACTGGTTCAGAATTTATTGGAATTCAAATTGACCCATCATAATTCAAAGGAAATATTAAACAGCCTATAAAAGAAAATACAAAGCTCAAAAAAAAAAGAAAAATTGTTTATTCATTTAGTTTTGCTGAAGCAATGGTAGTAAAATTATTTTTCTTATGTACTTTCAATATGTAAAACTTTGTAATGTATTTATGGAGATAACTTCATTTGTACGGGGGTAATCCCCAAAGAGAAATAAAGATATTATTATTATTATTATTATTATTATTGTTAATCTGTCTTAACATGGGCCTTTAATATGTTTTAATTTTATATTGATGGTAGAACTTTATAAGTTACTTTACAAGAAAGTTCCGTTTGAAGAGGCATTCTCCCAGAATCTTCAAAAATCATTCTTACTTTCTCTTACTCCCCTAGTAAGAGAAAGTATTGCGATCCTGCCAGATTTTCAGAATTGAGTTTTCACCACAAATACATGTTTTAGGGTCTCTTGAATTACGAAAAAATGTTTTTAGCAAATGATATGTATGTATGTGTGTGTGTGTGTGTGTGTGTGTGTGTATGTTTTAACACAATATCCCAAAAAACAATAAGTTTTGCGCAAAAAGTATAAACTTAATGTTCCGTCTAGAAATTACCATCGCACATCAGCCACGAAAATTTCAGGCAAAATCCATCTACACCGGAAATGTAACATTACTGAATTGTTTATATTCCATTTTTTTTTCGTAACTTTTTTCGAAAACTTTTCAAACGACTTTCTTTAAATTTTTGTATAACTAATTACACATATAAATACTATCACTTTTATTTATAACACGTTCTCGGGGAATTGATTTCTTTTGTGGCATTTATGGGGGGGAACAGTATGCTTTTCTCTAACGTACTACTTATATGGTTTTACCACCTACACAATATTAATATACATTGGAAGAATTGAACAAGTTTCAAATTTGAAGAAAATCAGTTGACCGGAAGTGCGGCTTTATAGAATAGATACTTGACTTTTATTTGAAATGTTTTCGAAAACTGTTGTATTGATTTCCTTTAAACTTGGTACGCTAACTTCTTAATTAAAAACGTTTTAATTTTTTTTGAAAAATTTTACCAAAAAAAAAAAACAAAAGCAAAAAAGTGGATAATCGTGCGGAATTTGTGGCGTTAATTACAAAATTTTATTTGTTGTTGGTTTAGTGTTTTTACTTTCTCTTACTCCTATAGTAGTAAGAGGAAGTATTGGAATCGTGTCAAATTTTCGATATCGAGTTTTCACCGGAAATGTCCGTTTTGAGGTCCCCTGAGTCCAAAAAAGTGGTTTTTAGCAAATGGTGTGTGGTGTGTGTGTGTGTGTGTGTGTGTGTGTGTGTGTGTTAACAGCATAGCTCAAAAACGATAAACCGTAGAAAGTTAAAACTTGATATTCCGTTTAGGTATCACCATGGCATCTGACAGTGGCTCATCTGTCAAAATTCCTCAACCGGAAGTACCACTTTACAAGTTTTTTTTTTTACTTTTTTGCATTTTTCTCAAAAATGGCTCCGACGAGTTTCTTCAAAATTGTCACATCAACTACACACATATAAAGAGCTACAATTTTTATATGAAATATTTCTCCGGAAAAATTCATTTAAGGGCACTTCTGTGGGAGGGGTGGGGTTAGGTTTTCATCTTTACTGCTATTTCAGTTTTTCTAAACAATTCTATCATCTAAATAATGTTAATTAGAATTGAAAAAAAAAAAGTATTTCTAAAAACTTGTAAAAACCTTGTACGTGAAAAGTTATATGTGGAAGGGCTTGCTCCGGCTGATATTCGACAACATTGCGTCCAACGCTTCTGTGGCAAATTTCCTCAATAAGAACTTGATTCCATTCGCATTATATCTGTTATATAAACCATACCCTAGTGGCTGTTTATAGAAAAATATTAAAGTTTCCAAATTTCCCCAGAATCCTTTAAAATTCAACTTACCGAAAAAATTTGTCCACTATTCCCAGGAAAAACGTTTCAAATAAAATTTATAGGAATTTATATATCTAGATAGTGTACGAAATTTAGAGAAAAAAAGTCAGTAAAGTGTTATTTCCGGTTGATATACTCAATTTAGACTATTTTGATACGATCGTAATTAAGTAAATCATGATAAAAAACATATAAAGAAATTTCTATTTTGTTTAAATTCCAAAGTTCATTCTCTAAATTTTTCTATCCTTTTTATTGTCGTTTCAAAAGAGCCCCCCCCCCAAACCAGGGAGAGTTTGTGATATCATTACTAGAAAAAAATCCATGCAAAGTAAATTTTGGAATATTTCTCAATGAAACGTAAGATTACCTACTCTGAATTATTATTAGACCCACTTACAATAATAAATAATAACATATTATCCAAAATCGAACTCACTAATCAAACTAATCTTTTCATTACAAAATGGCCATGTATATAATAAGAATCAATATTTTTAAAATAATCATCATAGGTTATTATTCTTTTTTTATTTAATTTTATTATTATGTTAATATATTTTTGTAATTTTATTACGTGTATGCAATATAATATTATATCAGAAACGAATTCTTGAATAATAATAATAATTAAGATGTTACAACTAAATTGTTTCCTTCTCTCTCTCTCAAACTTGCTATAAAAAAAAAAAAGTATTCGTATTTCGTCATCATAAAATAATAATACATAACTATCAGAGTCAAAGCTTGCGGTATAGTTGACGAACTAGTCATTATATCGTAATGATGTTACCGCTAACTGTTTACCATTACGTTAACACTATTGTTTCTTTTTGTTTATCTGTTTATTTTATTTTTACGATCATTATACTAATCGTAACAATTCAATAATAATTTGCTTCGTTGATTTCACAAATTCATTCAAGTTGAAAAAATTTGGTTATTAGTTTAAAGGAAAACTCAATAACTTTAGTTTTATGAAAAACAAAACAAAAAAAAATATTCAAAGATGTCAGGTTTTTTTTTTGGTTTTGATTTTTTTGAACAAATTTGTAATAGAAGGTTTTTCAAAGTCTGTTATTTAAGACATATTTTGAGCCGAATTAAAGTGCCATAGAGCTATATATGGTTGCTTTCAAACAGTGAATGAGTTTGTTTTAATGGAAACAAGCCACAAGCTATCACAAGGTAGGGGAGTACATGATCCGCCTATCTTAACCACTAGTAGATCTCAAACGAGAACTAGAGGAAGTTCGGAGCTAGAGGGAGCCTACAAACGGAGTCTTATCATTCAGAACAATACGAATAGTCATTTGTTATTTACCATCACGAACACTTTGCCAGTCAGTTTGTCATTTCCATCCCCGCCGCCACTTTTCTTTTTCAGTAAGTCCTTGCAGTAAGTACTCTGATGTAACTATGTAAAGTTAATATATATCACCGTTCAAACAGTGTACTTTTCTCTTCTATAATTTTCTCTGCCCAACCTCACAAAATCACCAATACACACTACAATTAGATGCGTAATCTAAGGTTGCAGTTGGGTAATATATTACTACGCAGTATTTAAAAACTGATCACGCTAGATCAAGTAAAAAATATAGGCAGACATTTCTCTAGTACAGGGCAGATACCTACTACAAGAAAATGTGTTAATTGTTGAGGAGTTTGCTTTAGAAATTCCTTATTGACAAGTTTTAAAAAAAAAAAATAATCTTTTAAGTAAATTAATTAAAACAATTACAGAAAGCTTAACGTATTGGATAATCAATCAAAAGTAGTTAATCCATAGATGGTGGTTTAAATGTAACTAGGAAATCATTTTATAAGGAGAATTAAAAAAACTGAAGCTGAACTGGTTGTTTATATAGTGAGATTCAGATGGAATTAAATTTACTTTTATTGGATCTACGCATAGTAATACCTGACAGGATAGGGAATAGAATGGTTTTCTTTTTTTTTAACTACGTCACAATCTGAGTGAAAAAAAAAACATCATATATTAATGCCAATAGACTGCTTGTCTTATTTGTCTTTCACATGTACGTAACTCAGTTTGAATATAGAAAAGCTTTATGCAAATTAAGAAACTTACAATTACTAGGACTTATTACTGTAATACTTTATTATTTCTACTGGTATTATTTTGATATAAAAGTTCTTCCATGTACAATGGCTATGTCTATTATTATCAATTTCAATTATTTCAAGTTTTGTATTTTTTTTATTTTTTTTGTTTTCATTTTAATAATTCAAATAATGATGATTACATGAAAGAAACATACATCGTTTCGTCATATAATTTCTAGTCTCTCTATTCTATCATGCAGTATAGTTTTTTGGACAATTATTTGAAACCTATTAAGAGTTGTGCTCTGTTTTTATATGTTTCTAAGGTAGGGGAAGCTGGTTTGCACACTTTTAATTTGCGTGTATTATTGAATGATTCAGCAATAAAATAGATATCAGATTAAGAGTGACTTCCTTTTGTTTACTTGTTTACCAACTATGCCGCGAATCATCCTGCAAAGATTTCTGGACCTTCTCTAGTAGCTTCTTCCTATATGAGCTTTTCTTCTCATGACTATTTTCACGGTTATCTTCCGTGACTTTATAGAATGGCATAGAGCCATTTGTAGCATCCATATTTTTTTTTTTTTTTTTTTTTTTTTAATGAAGATTACCAGACTCAATTCTCGATTGAAGACTCATTTTTCGATCATATATTCAGTTAAGTCAAATCTTTATGTCAACTTTTTTTCAGAATCTTCGTCTACCACATTTAGCCAGAGCTCATTCCTTTACCCTGCTGAATGTTTGAAAATGGACTACCTACAAAGCCACGGCAATCTGAAAGTTCAATTATAGATCTCTTAGGTTATGTTTGTACATAGAATGTATTATTACACTACTTCTGAGATTTCCTATCAATATTACGTCTTCGTTGAGAAAACTACAAAGAACAAAGTCCGACAAAATCTCCTCTGCATAGTTATCGGTTCAATCGTTCTGCCTTGGAATGGATTTTTTTTTTTATACTTTATACCAGCTGCATATAACCTTTAAGACTTCGGCGGCCATTATCATATAAAATCGTGTGATCTTCACCGGTTATAAAACAACATTCACTGGTTGTTTCAGACTTACAGGCATTATTATCATGGAAAAGGCTATTGTAGTATGGGCAAAAGATCGTCGGTCTATGAGAAACCACTGACGCGGTGTTAACTTGAAGACCTAAGGTTTTACGTACTAGCTAAGGATGATACCTGCATAAACTTGGAGAGCCTCAGTTGAGTAAACCTACCCATTAGCAAGAGAATGGAACGGTTAATACCCAGATGTTAGATCTGTTATGGTTGTTGAATTGCTAATTTTAGAAAATCGATCGATGTGCCATATGCTACTGAGCTTTAAAATACTCTTTTCGTGATGCCTGGCTTTCAATGCGTGGAATTCATATGCCTCAGAAGAAGTATATTATGATAAGAGATAGATATGAGATTTTATGGCCTTCCATCTAAGGCTTCGTCCACTTCTTGGGGAAAGATGAGTAAATGAGGAAATATAAATTTAAAACAAGCCTATATTTAAATGATTTTGTTTTAACATAATAACACTAAGCTTACTTGATTTTCTTTCTTCAAAGAGAAGATGTTAACGACGAATAAGAAACACATTACTCATTTTGGATAGACACCTGTGATCTGCCCACTTCCCAAATTTATCTTTTTACTTAATTAATATTTTATTAATAGTTCTTTTTTTTGTTCAATCATTTTTTTTGAAACAATGAATCGTTTATTTCAAGGAGAAAGTATTTATTAAATTATAATCACAAAATACTTAAAACAATAATAGTAAATTATGATTTTTGGCTGGAGATAATGTGATAATAATAATATATTGACAATATACCTTATTGTTAATTGTTTGAAAATTGATAATATGTGTGAAAATCTTGTCAGAATTTAATTTATTATTTAAAAATATAATTATACCAAAATCTTGACCCATTGAATGTGAGTTGCTTAAATTAAGTCTACACACAAGTTCCGAGTTAATTAACCCCACCTTTGTGCAGATGTTTTTTTTTTTTAACCTACCGTGCCCTGTCCTGATTCAAATCTGATTCCTGTCTAGATCCTAGGGTCTCTTTGGTTCTATTCCTAGACAGTCTTGGCATAACCTCCATACTATGCTTTGTCCCCGGACTTAACCTCTAGTACCGGTCGTGCTCTCTCTCAATTCATTTCTCTTAGAGACGCGCACATCGATCTTTTGGCTATTCCTTAGGACAGGTTCCGGACCACAGAATGGAGTATTCGCTCCATTCCTGGTCATTAGATCGGCTGCCTCGTTGGCTTCTATCCCTTAATGTTTCGGCACCCAAACTAGTCGCACTTTATTGTGCTGGAGATAAGTAGCACCAGGGAGTCTCTACACTCCACGGATAAGATAGTTCTGAAGGTCTCCAAAGCCTTCAGTGCTACGTAACATCCTTAATATTAATGTAAAAGATAACATTTTTATTGAAAAGTAATCTAGTTTTAAAATTTTTAGGAAGATTACGACACCCTGCATACTAAATTATTCTTCGACATTTAGTTGGCTAACGTTTGAAATGAATACATTAAATTAAATATCATTATTCAGTTACTATCCTTATTTAGAACCAGCCACCAGGAAATGAAAATCGTAAAATTTTATTCAATTCAAAAAAAGGTTTTATAAAGTAATTTAAAAAAAAAAAATAATATTTATTTTAAAATTTTATTTTTATTTATTTATTTTTTTTTTTTTTTATGAAAAGCAATGAATTATGAATAAAGGATTGAATTTCAAAGCAATTCTGTGTACACGACCTCTCCCACTGCTTTCACCAGTTACTACAAGAATGGCAAAGGTTATATTATTGTTAGTATTTGAAGAAGAAGAAGAAGAAAAAAGAAAAGAGAAGTTCATATTTCTTGATTTGGACACAATAGTAACGAAATATAATAAGATTTTAGGTCACACGGTCAGATTGTGTTGCTAATATTATAACTAGGAAGTTTGTTGAAATGTAGAAACATGCACAATCTGCAGGTAATCATAAGAATAATAATTCGGGGAACAATTGAAGTACACCTGTGTGTATTTATTATTATCATCTCGCTATAAGAGTATGTTTTGCAATTGTATCAAATTATTGATATTTTAATTGGTTTCAGAAGGAGAGAAATTAGTGTGGAAGGGTTTTTGAGAAATAAGCTAGAATGAATGCTGAACACTGTATAATAAAATAGAGACATAAAACTGCCAGGACCTTTTACGTAAATAGAAATTAGAGATTTGGACTGAAGAAAGAGAAAGGTTGGTTTTGCTGACGCGTTGTAACTGCTGTATAAATGGTTCTAAAGACTGTCCCTTGTAGGGCTAGCGCAGCTGTATGTAAACAGAGTCTCCCAACTCTAGTCTGGCCTAATTAGCGAGTGAGATTCTCAATTTTGTCTCTCTCTCTCTCTCTGCTTTGAATTCCTCTTCGGATCCTATTACAGATATCGAGTTTTCACGAGAAATATGTGTTTTGAGGTCCACTGAGTCAGAAAACGTGATTTTTTGTTTGAAATTGATTTGTTTCGTGTGTGAGTTTGTGGTTACTTAATGCAAAAATCAAATAAAAAATCACAGAAAGTTAAAACCGAAATTACTATTTTACTAAATAGATTTTTCAGTTTTTTTGAGATTTTCTCGAACGATCCGATTTTTTTTTTTACAACTGGCAGGACCTACACTGTAATGAGTGACATTTTAGTGGGTAGCGATGACGTATCATTTTCTAAATCCTCTTTTCCGAACTCGACAGACATCAAAAAGGCAATATGCATATGACATTTTTCGGTGAATTTTATAACTTTGACTCTATCACCAAATACTTTCTCTTATCACTAAAGAGAAAGTGAAATATGACAACGAACTCTCGTTGTTTCTTATGTGGAACTATTTTTTACTGAAAGTATAATAACCGACATTTGGTTTATTATTTCTATAAATTAATGGAATTTACATCTGTTTTTATGATCATTTCTAAATATCTAATCTTTGTTATTTGAATTTCAGTGCATATTCAAAAGTTTTTTTATTATTAATGACCACTCTTATGGTGGAGTTCTCTTTAATTATAAAGAGAGCCATCTATAATTAACTGACGTAATAAATAATTTTAATAGCTCTATTATTAACTGATCACGTAATTGAAATTAAGGTTTATCAGAACATAAATTAAGTTGAGATTAATACATTAAAATTTGATTCCTTGATTAATATGTAGATTTATTTTAATTGAATTTTAATTTATATCATTATCTGGCGAAATAAAAGGTAAATTAACGATTATTATATGTCTCACGGCATATATAATTATTAGAGAGATTTTTCCGTGAAACGCATCTTTTAAATATTAACAGAAATTGTATTTTTTCTCTTACTGTTAAGAGTGGAAGTATTGCGATGTGTCAGTTTTTTGAAACTGAGTTTTCAAAGGAAATACATGTTTAGAGGTCCTCTAATGAATAGTTTGTATGTACGAGTGTGTGTTGCTAATATCTCGGAAATGAATAAGACTTCTAACGAAATATTTCATTTATGTACCATACCACCATTTATGTACATCTGATACAAAATCCATCAACCGCAAAAAGCGACATCTACTGAATTTTTTTTTTTTTTTTTAACTAACTCCTAGCATGGTAATGATCTTAGGAAACCTTGAACTTCAGGAAACAAATTGGATCTGGCCGCCAATTATGGTCAAAGCAGATTGTTACTTTCTCTTGCTCCTAGTTAAATGGAAGTATTCCAATCGTGCCAGACTGTCGAAATTGAGTTATCACCGGGAGGGGGGGTCCTTAAAAATGCAAAAAATGTTTATTGCAAATGATCTATGAGTGTTTGTGTTTGAATATTAACAGAATATATCAAAAAAACGAAATGTCGCAGGAAGCTGAAACTTAGCATTCCGTTTAAGTACCACCATTGCTGCGTCAGACTTGAAGGTTTCAGGCAAAATCTATCAACCGTCTGCCAATCTAGCCACAGAAAAAAATATCTAACACTTTTATTTGAAACATTTTCACAGGAAAATGGATTTTTTGGCAGTCCTGGCGGAACAGTAGTGTGATGCTTTCCTCCTCTAAGTACCACTTCAGTGTAATATATGGTTTTACACTTAAGTGATATTAATATCGATTAGAATTAGAATTAGAATTGAAAATTTGAAAAAAATTTGTTAAAGCGGAAGTGCGACTTTTAGAATAGGTTTTTTTGGAATTTTCTCGAAAACGGTTGCAAAGATTTTCTTTAAACTTGGAATGCTTGCTGCATAGATAGAAGCGTATCACTTTTATTTGAAATATTTTTCTGAAAAAGTCGATTTTGAGGGGTATTGTGGGTCTGTCAGTTTGGTCTATCTGTTTAGGTTTCAATTTGCAGAAGCTTTGTTGGTTTTTACATAAAGCGCTCCACATTAGGCCGCCCAGGTGGTTAATTTCTAGCATGAATGGTCTCTTTCTGTAGAAGGCATTAACAATGAGGATAAGTCTATCTTGTGACAAAGGAATCCTTAAGACAATGTTTTAATTACTTTAAGCTTTGAAAAGGTAATCATTATTTATGCTTCAGAAATCATTATTTTTTTTTTTTAAATTTAGGTCGCGTCATCTATGGTCATTGGCGCCCGGAGCCTTCTCAGCGGACTGCCGGCCTCCGGACAGTATTCTCTCGTTACAGACAACACTGCCCATCACCGGACAGTGAGCTGTGGAGGCTCCTAGGAAGAGAAAATCTAAGGGCATCACAGCTGGACTCAAACCCGGGACCTACGCGTGGAAGTCCAGTATGCTAACCACTTAGCTATTCCCTTCCCTTAGAAATCGTTATTGTAATTAAGATTATTATATCCAACATACTTTTTAGTCTGGTATTTTATCCGACGTAGCCCGGATTTTGGATTTCTAAATATTCCTGACCGGTTTTTGGATTGAAGAAAATTTTGTCAAGAAGTGCGTAAGAGAAAATTGTAGGTATATTACACAGCTTGAGAAATTTGAAGTACGCTTAAGTATCCTTAAGGGATCTTCAAGATGAGATTTACTCGATTTTTTTTTAAAGAGATTTGAAGTATACTTTGAGATTCTCAAGAATACGTTTAAATTATTTTTTCCGAAAGTGATTTGAAATAATATTCTTCGAATCATCATGATGAGGTTTAAAAGCATTTTTTTTTTGCCCCAAGAGATTTGAAGTATTCTTAGAGACCGTCAAGTTGAGTTTTGAAGGGATTTCCTCGGAATTCTATTTAATTTCTCCAAAGAACATTAAGAGTATATCCGGATACATAACGTCTTACAAAAATTCTAGATTCTTCTACATAAGGCTATACAATCTCCTAAATTCGTCGAATGGAAAAGCGTTAGATTCTATTTCCATATACAATTGAGCACTGCCATCACAACTGGGATTCTGTCCGTTACAAGTATGGTGCAAATGAATTTGTGAATTTTTTACAGAGAAAATATCCAGTGATCGTTCAAGAAAATTCGTTAAAATGATGTTACATAGAGGATGAAGAATTTTCATATTGACCTTTTTTATTGATTTATTCTTAAAAAAAAAAAAAAAAAAATAAGAAATTAATGGTAAACATTAAAAAAAAAAAAAAATACTATAGCTGCGCTTGAATAAACAATATAGAAAATATAACGACAACAATTCATGAAAGTTACTGCTAAAGCCTAGAGGCAAAACTTTGACAATAGAATGAACCGTTAAGAAACTTGTATTGTAGCTGTGACGTAAGTGGCTGAGCACTATTATGACCTAGTGAGTGATAATAACATTCAAGTTGGTGGGTGGGGGGTACTATAAATATATATATAAAAATGTATTATACTCACTAAGATCTATAGAGGGCACTATACTATACATACACAGTAATTGCTTTGATGTAACTTCTTTTACTTTTTATATGCACTGTTATTATTTATTCTGTTTATATTATTTATTTATTTTTCTAACATGTTAATAATTTATTTGGTGTTATTATTTTTATTTATTTATTTTTATTAAATTATACATTATGTTTAATTAGTAATTTACTATAAGATCTAGGATTAGATAAAAAGCTTGGACACGTCTGTATCAGGAAGTTTATTGTTCGCATGAACTGTTCCATTTACTAGATTTACACACTTGCACACACACACACACACACACAAACACAAACACATGTACTTTGTACTTTCATTGTCAGCTATTTCTGTTGAACGTGTTTTAGAAAAAAAAAGATTTCCTAGTGATTTAATGAATGAATGAATGAAGTTTTATGACGTTTTCCCCGCCCTCACTAAAAATAAACTTCCTTCTTTAAATAACTTTATTACAACCAAATACAATAGTTATGTCCACTGTAAAGTCTTCAAAATTAACGCCTTTAAAATAATGAATAGAATGAAAAAAATTCTGTTGCGAAATATTCACACGATTTTCTCGTACTACAGTAATTATATATAAAATGATAATTTGTTTTTTTAAACTCAATTTGTACATATTTTTCCTTACGTAAACATAGAGGTAGTGGGAGATAAGTACCAGCGTATACTAATCTTTGCAGCTAGAGAAGTGATGATTATATCGTGGTCCAATAGAGCGCTCTAAAAACATTGAACCAACTATAAATAACATTTTAAATTAACGCCACAAATTTCGCACAATTATTCAAAATAATTTTTTTTTTTTTTCAGATAAATGATCCCAATAAAAGGAATACCTACGTTTTTATCTGTGAAGTGTTAGCATACAAAGTTTAGAGGAAATCGTTGAAAGAGTTTTTGAGAACCCCCCCCCCAAAACAGATTCTATAAAATCGACTTCCGGTGAACTGATTTTGTTCAAATTTAGAATTCTATCGAGGTTTCTAATGTGTAGTAGTAATATTATATAGGTGGTAAAACTAAGTACTATACTGAAGTACTACACTTGAATATGTATAGGCTATTGTTCCCGCAAAACCTCCCAAAAATCAATTTTCCCCGGGAAATTGTTTCAGATATAAGTGATTAGGTTTATAATATGTGTAGATAATAAAGTAAATCGTCGAGCCTTCATTTTGAGACAAAATCATAAAAATTGATTGAAAATCTTCAATAAAGTTGCTCTTCTTGTTAATGGATTATTGCCTGAAATGTTCGTGTATAAAGCGGTGGTAATGCCTAAACACAGAATATCAAGTTAACACCCACGCGCACGTGCGCACAAACACACATTCGCTAAATTTCGCCGTATCCAGAGTATCCCAAAACATGTATTTCCGGGGAGAACTCAATTTTGAAAACTTGGCAAGATCCCAAGAGAAGGTACAAAAAAACACGACTATTACTTTTGTCACAATAACTGACAAATCTTCTACGTTAGAATGTTTACTTAAAATTTTACTTGTCATCACATAAATTTCCAGTGGGCGTAGAAAGTATGACTGCATTTTAGTCCAGAAAATGGCATCTAAATCAAAACCCAGTAACACATGAAAACTAATGTCCGATATTCTCCAAAAATCCTTCAGCGCAACAGCCCATGAAGGGCCAAGGCTTGCCATACAGCGATTTGAATAGGGGGGGTGAGGTAAGCACGCCGCAGTTCCCATACCGTTTAGTTCCGGCCTTCGCTACCTAGGGCGCTACTAACTGTTGCTTCCCACTGCTTGCAACGGGGGACCGGTGAACATCAAGAGGGTAGGTACGGTCTTTAAAGATCCCCCTCAGTACCAAGAGGAAAAAGAGATATACGGGAAGAATGTTGCTTCCCACTATTCATCACGATGCTGTGTCAGCACCGACTTTGCCCTCACGGGAATCGAACCCTGAATTCTCGCACAAAAGGCGAGTGCGCTAGACACTAGACCAACGCGTGAGGTCTTCTCCAAAGTTAATCTGAAATCCATTTCTTGGAAAAATATATTTCAAATAAAAGTGTTAGGTTTAAATTCTGGAGCAGTTTTTGGAAAAAAAAAAAAAAAAATCCAAAATACATAGACACTATTGTATAAAGTTACACATTTCCGGTAGACTAACAAGCGGCGAGGCACATTTGTGGACAAAGAAAGCGGCAATTATTAACGTCTACGGAAACGCCCTGACCGAATCCTCGCGTGTTACTCGCTGCAGAGTTACTCCCATAGCTAACCACAAAGGTTTCGACGAGAGGATTCAACCGGTACCTAGACACCTCGGGCTATACGGGAATGAGAAGGAGGAGCAATCCACAATTGAAAGCACCCTTAGGTCAGTCAAAGGGCGAATCTAGTCGGCGATTAAGCGCAGCAGCGTGAGCTATATGAGGCCCTCGCAGAATAAAAGAAATGACAGCAGTTGGCAGAAAGAGCGGAACCCCGCAATATGCCACGCGATGTAGGAGCAGCACGTTTCGCTTGATGACCGACTGGGCACGATTATCTGCAAGCTCTTGATCCAAGATCGGCATGTTAGAGAATAATCAGTGCCCACTATGCCATGATAGGAAAATGGATCCAGAACTCTTTGAATTTTGGTAGCTTGAAGGATGTTCGCGAGTCCGCCAGCCAGTATGGTTCGGCAAAGCAGCAGCGTGCACGATTCTATTGGGCAGCACGACACCGTATGGCAACGCTGCCACAGATAGACGTTGGATAAAAAAAAACACATTTCCGGTTACTTGATTTTCTTCAAATATGGAATTTCTATGAGTGGTTTTAAGGTAACTTAATATTATTGCAAAAACATAGCACTCTACTGGAGTGGTATTTTAGAAGGAAGTTACAGTGGCACCTTACACGTATGGAACCCTTAGAAAAATAAATTTCCCTGGAAAAAATCTTTCCAATAAAAGTGATAGGCATTTGTATTTGTAGATATCAAATAAAGTCGTACTTCCGGTTGTTTGATTTTTAACCCAAACTTTATTGTCAGTAGCGGCGATGGGGGTAATAAAACGAAATACCAAGTTATTGAAGTTCCGGCAAGTTTGTTCTATTTTTTTTTTTTTTTTTTTTTTACTTTTGAAATACTTTTTACACGCACACACACCCACACACGCTATACCAAACAAACACATATATGTAAGCACGCATCACATGTTTGTTATTATATAAAGATTCATGAAAACGTAAATTTATGGTACATACTCAATTTTCACAGAAAATATTCGCAGTAAAGCTCTGCTATAGTAAATCAAAGACAGTAAATTGTGCACAGCTGGCAATTTCACTTGGAAATTATAAAACATGGCCTTTTGAAGTTTTGTAATCACCAGACGAATACTATTTACGTCTTCAAAACGTAAAAATTCAGTCTGAACAAATGCATTGAAGCACGAAAATAATGAATGATCAAATTAGGGAAATTAAAGAAGAAAGGCGAACACTTTATAATATAATTCTAATAGAAAGTTTTTATAATTTAAACTTATTATTTTTATTATACTTCCTTTAAGGAGAAATTTGCTTAGAGAGATCATTATCCTGTAAATGATGCTAGGACAAAATACAAGCATTTCTGAAACTCAATGAAAACTTAATTCTGAAAAATTGACCTTACTACTTACAGAGGTAAAAGAATGGGACAAAAAAATCTGCTGGTTACATTCATACGACTTTCTCTTACTGCAGTTTATTGGGGGTTTATAATTGACAAATTTCCCTCAAACATATAATTCTTACTGAATGTTTATTTGTGTTTTAAAATCTTGTAATTTTATATCAATGGGTGAATCTAAATTTATGTAAAAATGACTTATTTGAGGAAGCATAACCTTCACCCCCCAAACTTGTTTAAATGAACTTCCTCAATAAAAAAGTTACCAAACAAATGTGATATTCATGGGCTAGTAAAGCTGAATTTAAAGAAATCCGTTGGTGTTTTTAATAGGGAAAAATGTAGAAAACTGAAAAAAAAAAAAAAAAATTGTTCAATAAAAACGCACATCCGGTCAACCAATAAATTTTCTTCAAACTCTGCATTTCGGCTATATTTAATTCTAATTAATATTATTTACATTATAGAATTGTATAATAAACTGAGATAGCACTTTACATAAGAAAACATACACGACTATACCTACCCTTAAAAGCCGCATTAAATGAATTTTTCCAGACAAATGTTGAAAAATAAAAGTTCTATTTTTTAATACATGTCTAAAAATAGAACGTTGGACAGAAAATCCTGAAAAAGTGAAAGACTGTTTCAGTAAAGTGGTACTTCCGGTTGAGGAATTTTTGCCAGATAACAGACGTATCCACTGGAAATACCTAAACAGAATATCAAATTTGAACTTTCTGTGATTTTTTTTCGTTTTTGAGTTATGCTGATCAAATACACCCTTTACACACACCCAATACGCATACCATTTTCTAAAACCCACTTTGCTTAGGTAAGCTTTTAACGAACTAGACAGAAGAAATAAAGTCACCCTATTCTGGGTGCCGGAACATGTCGGCGTGGAAGGTAATAAGGTGGCCGACATCCTGGCAAAAGAAGGCGCTGCATCTCCTCTCTTGGGGCAAGAGTCCATTTGCGGAGTCAGCGACCAGGTATTCTTAGAAGAAATCAAGAAGGAGGAGGTGGCGAAAAGAGCTCGTCTATGGAACACTCTCCTGAGGACTGAGGCAGGCCAAGGTCTGTCTGGGAGGCTACAACCAGGAAAGGTCGAAAGTCTGCATCAGTCTGAGTAAAACCAAGATCCGTATCCTTACGGGATTTCTAACGGAGTACTGCAAACTAAGGGGACACCTGAGGAAGCTGGTCCTAGAAGATGTTGGCACATGCAGATTCTGTGGGGAGATGGAGGAAATTCCGATACATCTCCTCACAGACTGTGGTGCCGTTATTCAAAGAAGATTTAATAGTCTGGGTCGTTAGCAGATAGGGGAGGAGGGAATATCCACCCTAGAAACCTCCACGATCATGGGATTCCTTAGAGAGCCCAACCTGGAGAGGGTAGCAAGCTCATCTACGGCACCAGAGGGGGGTTCAATATAGATCATCAATGGTCACAGTGCGGGACTCTAAAAAAAAACAAACTTTTTTTGGACTCAGGGGACCTCAAAACCTGTGTTTCCGGTGAAAACTTGATATTCCAAAATTTGACACATTACAATATTTCTTCTTACCAGTAGTAAAAGAAATGAATAAAGGATAACACCTAACAAGAATTTTTAAATAAGTATATATTCTTATATATTAACGGTAATTTGATTGCTCAAATCTTACGAGCAATATGCTTGTATGATGCAACTGACTTATCAAGTTCATTTTAACCAATTTTGTTCAACAAGATAAAACTTGAATTTTAAATTTTAGTTTCACTTTTTTTTCTATTTTTAAATTTGTGTTTATTTCTATGTTACCTTTCACTTCCGTGCGGTAATAAGTAACAATACAGGATATAAATTTCCTTGAAGAAAATCTATAACTATCTTATCTTTTTGTGGTTATTTATTTGCTTTAAAATGTTTCTATTTTAAACTAAAATTTTATATGAAATAACTTGTAAATATTCGACCACTTGTTTAATTGTTTTAACGTAACATTGTTGAGGAGATTGATCCTTTTTACAGATCTCTATGAGAAACTGGTCTTTGTAATTTCTCATACCGGTGCAAGTGGAAGTTTTGTACTCGTTCCAGAATTTTAGAAGTTGATTTCTTTCACCGAAGATGCATATTTGGAGGTTCTTTGAGAAAACTGCCTTTAGACATTGCCTGTTTGTGTGTGTGCGTGAGAGAGAAATAGAAAATAAATTCCACCTCAAATACAATAAAAAATGGCGTAATTATAGCTTTTTTTCCCCTAGTGATCTCCTGTGTGGAAATCTGTCTAACTATCTTATTGGCTCTAGAGCCTAAAAGATCCTGTGAGACTCCTCAATGAGTCTCTTCCAAATTTGAACTCTTTGAGGTTCCCCAATCGATTATTTTAAAGTGTGCGGATGATTAGGCTTCAGTACTAATTCTGGTGGACGAATTACCTTCTCTTAGCTTCCAGACTTACATCCTATGTGCGTGCCGCAACCATTTAATCCTGAGTTATGTACTGAATGTTCTTTAGTGATATGTCATATATAGAGATATTTTCCGGGTGAGAAAATTGATTTAAGGGCACTTTTGGGGTAGGGGTAGGGTTGGGGTTTGGGGATTATATTCTCTAAAGTGCTATTTCATTTTATTACAAAAATTCTATCATTTAAATAATATTAATTAAAATTAAGTATTTTGTTGATTACCGAGTTTCAAGAAAATCGGATGATAGGAAGTGCGTTTTTACTGAAAAATATTTATCAGTTTTCTGCTATTTTCTTTTCTCTGCTGAAATTCTAGAAAATTAGTTAACCGGAAGTGCATTTTTAGTGAACAGTTTTTCAGTTACCACGATTTTTTTCCATAAAAACACCGACGGAATTTCGGTATACTAACTTATAAAAATCTGTCAATTATAAATTTTGTAAATTACAGTAAGAGAAAGTTGTGTGAGTGTTTCACAACAGATTTTTTTGTGTTACTCGTATTATAGTGTTGTCGTGTATTTATTGTAAATAGTTTGGGTAATAATTTTAGTTTTTTCTTCTATTTTACTTCTTTAAAGAAGATATGTTTCCTCACTAATGAAAGAGGAAATTTTCTATTAGTATAGCGTAATTCAAAGTGTGGGATGTATACGGTGTAAATGGAGTCTGAATAATGTGATGTGTGCACAAGATAATGTACCCAGTGCCCCATACGTCATATAATGAATAGTGTGAATGTATTTTAGATCCTCACCCACAGGGATTGTCTACAAGGGCATTAGTTGTGTAAAAGTATAGGTAATTTTTACTTGAAGTGGTGTTCTAGCTAGTGCCTGTGTAACGTGTAGTTACTATGCATGTTGTGTGATCATTGCTGGGTAGTCGCAAGATGTTAAGATCCTCCAAAAGAACATATCTAAAGTGCCTTTCTCCTCGAAATTATCATAAAAAAGCGAACAGTATCCCTGAATAGCTTATATTATACGAAATTAAACTACATTATCCACATTTCTATGTAATTTCAGGCTTATAAAATCAATACTCTATAACAACCTTAACCTTCTGATATTAAAGGAAAAGAGAAAAAAAAGCTAACATTGCTAAACATTATATTATGCAAAACTAGCCAGTATGTAATATAAACTAAGAATTAAAGATAATGACCTTTAGTGAAATAGCTATGTTTATAATATAACAGTGTTAACATGTTTGATCCTGTGCTGATGTCTGTCTGGTCGTGTTTGTTACGAATAAACTTTTAAATAAAAACGGGATGGAGGGGGAGACAAAAAAAATGACTTTACGAAAAATACATAAAACACAATTATCTATTGAGAAAATTGCATTTAAAATATGTTTTTTGTTGTTATTTTTATATTTTTTTTATTACTATTATGATTGAAGCAAATACTTTCTAAAAATTGGTTTTCATATGCATATCTATACTAAACGCGCCTTTTGTATATTATATAGTATAATAGTACGAGTAGGGGAAAAAAATAACCTTAGAGATTATAGGTTGTGATACAATTTCTAAGATAGTATCTTACTTAAATAAAGAATCAAGAGGGTACTAAGATTGTCGCCTTGTGAACCACCCATTATTTTTTTTTTATTTAATGCTATTTCAGTATATTATCAATTTTATAAACATTATAATAGTAATAAGAATTATGATTATTTTTATTATTATTTGCCTGTGGGGAGGGATCAAACCCTACGCTATCCAAAGCCCCACTGGACCCATATTGCTACCCCAGAAAAACAACAACAAACCTAATCCATCTAAGATTCATCGCATTCCAAATAAATAGCCTAAGCTCTTCCACAGACATCCTGTTCCGACCACAGGTTCCCTACCTAATTTCCTCACAACTCAGGCAATCAGTCATAAGATGGATGGGTGTTTCCTCCTCTGTCTCACAGACTCTACAAAATGGATCCGGCATGAGCCCCATTATGTAGAGATGTTTCCTTAAACCACAATGTCCAGTAAGAGATACAACCAGATGCCTGAGAGAGCTCCGTAAAAGGCAGAGCAACGTTGCACTAATAGCCCGGTCCGGAGCCCCGATGAGAATTTTGGACTGAGTGGATGAGTAATTAATCAACTGAGCTCAACCATAAGGATGAATGATGTGAAGTTGTCCATGACTGGAAGCCTGAAAGACATGCGCCAAAAGACACGCCAACAACAGGTTCGGGACTAATGAAAGGGAGAGAGGCGTCTAATTTGGCAAACCTCTCCACCTCTTCATTCCCAAAAATCCCATGTGACCTGGTACCCAGACTAGAAGCACATCCTTCAGATAAGAAAGCACTTCCAGTCTTTTAGAACATTGTAACTCTAACCTGGAAGTGAAGACACTTGAACTCAGCACAGTTTGGCTGTCCGAGCAGATACAAACACCTTTTAAGTTAGTATTACGTACCCTATCATTCAAGTTAAAACAAAGAATAGCATAAACCTCAGTCTGGAAGACTGTAGTACATTCACCAAGAGATACTGACTGCCAAATGATCTCCGGTCTCAAAGTAGACCGCAACTCCAGACCTACCATCCCTTCTGGAACCGTCCGTGTAACAGGTATTACACCAGACGGAAGTCATTATCAGGTATTACACCAGACGGACCCAATCTTGATCAATCTTCCCTAGAAGGTAACCTGGCACTGTAAGAATGCACGAAAACAAAAGTCTTCAACATTCTAACAGAAGGAAAACCTGCAGCAGGTACCTTCAAAAACATCTCGCTATTAATAAGAATTAAGTATGTTGCAGTAATTCCGAATACAAAGAAAACTGGTTGACCGGAAGTGCGACTTTACAGAAGAGATTTTTGAGTCTTTTGGAATTTTCTTGGAAATGACGCATAACGGTTTTCTTTAAACTTAGAATACTTTCTGTACACGTATTATCACTTTTAATTATAAAATTTATTTGGAAATATGTATTCCAGAGTAGTTCTGGTGGAGCTGGCTGGGCACACCTTACTCAGAAGTTTCTTTTTAATTATTAGTTTAGATTCTCCCATAGTTTCCGCAGAGCTGGAAAGCATCAAGATATTTTCCTTGATTGCCTGCTTCTTTTTGTGGTCATCGACCGGTTTCGGGCGTTCGCCCATCATCACGATTTGTCAAACAGTGTGCTAACATAGTCTTGCACAAAACAAGTTTAGTTGATACAATTTACATATCATCTACCTATGTTGCAAAAATTCCGAATAAGAAAATTGAATGTATCTACTAAACTTGCTCTATGTAGGTCTAGGTTATCCCACTGTTTGACAAAAAAAAACATCCTGATGATAGACGAACGCCCGAAACCGGTCGATGACCACAAAAAGAAGCAGGCTATCACGGAAAATATCTTTGATTAGATTATCCCATCTCTTTTGTAGTTTTAAAGTCACTAAAAAAGTCTTCTATAAAAGATTTCAAAGTCTCATTTGTTGTATTTAAGAATGGCCTTTCTTCTTTGATTTACTAATGATTATGTCAACCGAATGATATGTCACATTTCTTTTAATATCTTCCTGAATCATTAGTAATTAATCTTAACTGACAATAAATTTGAAAAAGAAAAGTTGGATTTATCGATTTATATGACATTATCATTCCATACATCAAAGAAATAAGAAAAATGAAAATATTACGTCATAATAAACATAAACATTAACGTTTCCTACTTTCCCTTATTTATAGTCTTAGATGACAAAGTAATTAAGCAGTAAATCTCATTAAGTCAAATTAGTAGCCATAGAAATATAGTTTACACGCAAGTTTCTATGTGGATATTCTTACTATATTATTGTTGTAAGAGTGGAAATAATTGCAATCGTGTAAAATTGAGCATTCTGTGGAAATACATGTTTTCAGGACCTCTGAATAAGAAAAACAAGTTTTCATCGAATGGTATCTCTGTAGGTTTGTATATGTATATATATATATAACGTATGGTCTATCAACTATATTATATTAAGATACATTAAAAGGATTGTTAGAATCCCGAATTTGATGAAATTTGATGAAATTAATTTTAGTGGTTGTCAGGAATCTGTGAGGTTAAATTTGAAATGTTATTAACGCTGTTTGTTGGAGTACACTTCAAGTACTACCTGCCATGAGCGCTAACCAGCATTTACCCCCTCACCATCTGTAATATTTATGTCAGGTACACTTTATATAATATTAACTCCTGTGGGGGAAAGTCTGTGAAGTTTCCAGAATTGTGTTTGTACTTTTTTTACTCCAAGTAAGAGGAAGGATTGCGATCGTACCAGATTATCGAAAAGTTGAGTACTCACCGGAAATACATGTTTTGAGGCCCCATGAATATGAAAAAAAAAATGTTTTTGCGAATGGTCTGTCTGTGTGTGTGTGTGTGTGTGTGTGTGTGTGTGTGTGTGTGTGTGTGTGTGTGTGTATGTTATGCTAATACAATGTCTCATAAACGAAAACCCACAGGAAGCTCAAACGTGATTTTCCATATAGGTACTATATCCGCATCAAGTTTTTGACTTGGACCAACACTTTTTATAATCTATTTCAATTCTCTTCCGTCTACCCCAAACGTGCATTTAGCACTATATGCAGGCGATATCGCTTTATACACATCTTCTTGGAGAATGAACACCATTTTCCGAAGATTAACAGCTTCTGTAGCGAAAATAAATAAGTATTGCTCAAAGTGGCAAATAAAAATAAATACAGATAAAACAGAAGCAAAACTATTTTTAAAAAGAATGCCATGTCTTTACAGAAACGTAAAATTTTAGAAAGAAAAGATTCCATGTTAAAGAACAAGTTAGCAAGGGTAAACTGGCGATTAGGGAATTATTACCTTTGCTATGTAGGGACTCAAAGCTCTGTACCAGAAACAACCTCTTAATTTATAAGATGGTGGTCAGACCTATGTTAATTTCTGCTTGTCCAGTCTGGAACAATTTAGCCTCCTACTTTAGCCTATAATCACTTCAATTAATTCCAAATAAATTTTTATGATTTGTTATTGATTCCCCTCGTTACACAAAAATAGCCACATTGCACTCACTTATCAATATAGAACCGATAAAAGAATTTATAACCAAAATTGCAATTTCCTTCTTTGGAAAACTATCCCTCAGTAATAACAAATTATGTCAAAGTATAGCCAATTACAATAGTGACCAAACATTTAAACATAAAAGAGTAATATCAGGCATTGGACTAATTCTTTAATTCTGTAATGACCAGTAAGAAAGGATCTTGATGCTAGGATTTTTATAATATTTCCCTTAAATTATAAAGTTGCATTGTAAATAAGTTGGAGAAGAAAGCTAAGTAAGCTGTCTCTTTGTAAATTTTATATTATATATGTATATCAGTAATAAATACTCTTTCATTCAGATCCGCATCAGATACGAAGTTTTCGGGGAAAATCCATATACCGGAAGTGCTATTTTACTGATTGTATTTTTTGGGGGAGTTTTCCTGATTTTCTCGAAAACGGCTCCAACTAATTTTTTAAACTTGATATACTATCTACACACAGAAATGCCTATCACTTGTATTTGAAACATTTTCCCGGGAAAATTGATTTTTCGGGGGTTCTGGGGGAACAGTATAGTTTCAAATATAAGTGATAGATAATTTTTATGGGTTGATAGTATAGAAACTTTTTTTAAACAAAAAATCGTTGGAGCCGTTTTTGAGACAATCACAATGTAATAGTAAGAGAGCAAACATCAAAGAGAGCAAGAGAATCTCAATAGCAAGAGGGCAAACAGCAAAGAGAGCAAGAGAATCTCAACCACTCTTTCGGACTGGAGTGGGAGAAGCTGTATAAATATAGCGAGGACAGTCCATAAAACACAGTTAAACTGTTAAACACAGTTGAGAATTCTGTTCAATACATCCAATCGTTAGGAGTCATTACTCTCTGACCACTCTACCTTAAACATTTCTTTATTGTAAAGTACAGGCAGTCTGTTTCTACTTATTAATATATTAGTTAACCACTGATAACCAAGTCTTCTTCTTAATTTATCAACCACACAAAGTCTCTCCACCCTACAGATCCATTATACACGATAAACTAAACAAACAAAAAACTCAGTACAGTGGCACGATCGGTTGATGGATTTTGCGTGAAATCTTCCGAGTCTGACGCGGTGGTAGTGCCTAAGTGGGATACCAAGTTTGAGCTTCCTGCTAGCTTTCGTTTTTCTATTCACACTCACACACACACATACAGACGACTCGATCCCGACCCCGAAACATAGATTTCTAGTGAAAACTCAATTTCGAAAATCTGGCATGATCGCAATAGTTCTTTTCATTCGGAGTAAGAGAAAGTAAACAGTTATAACGATGTTCTTTAAACCTGGATTGCTAACTGCTGACTGTGATTACCTTTATCAAATTGCCTGGTTACCTATATTTAAAACCTTTTACCAAAAAATTTAAATTTTGGATATTTCTGTGGATTTGTGGCGTAGTAGTTCAAATGGTTATTTGTTTTCTTTTTTTTTAATATATTGGAGCAACCTAAATATTTGCGAATTTAAATAAAACATGTCAATCTTATAGTTATATTAACTGGTGCAAGTGAAATGGATCTTCAATGAAATGAGAGGTTCTATATGGAATGTTATTTGCCTATGATAGAAGATAGGAGTGTTTCCATAGAATTATTGCTTACTTTAAACAAAATCATCATATATTAATTAAGATATTCAAATGATTCTGCTATTTATAGACTACCCGATCAAAAGAGTCATCACTTTACTGCCATAAGTTAGAAAAAATCTCAACCAACTTAGATGAAAGTAACTAAATCAGAAGTTCATTATCCTTTTTTAATGATCTGATTATAGTGGAACAGGATTGCAGCCTTAAATCAGTTAAGGATTGCCGTGAGCGTATTTAGTCGTGCTAGATTTTTCTAGATAGTGTTTAAAGAGAGGCGTGTGGGGAGGGGGGAAGGTGACTGCACCGACATTAATGAACACAACTACTGACATTTATGATATTGACTTTTTTTTTTTTTTATATATTGTGATCATTTTAAAACAAACCAAAACAAAAAAATCTCCTGCATTTGACCTTTCGGTCATTTTTTTGCAAATAACTCTTCAGTTATTCTTATTCAGCCAACAGTAATAAAATAAAAAAAAATTGGGTGTGGAACATCTCACGACTTTCTATTGCTTCTTGTAACACAATTGTGTATGAAACAACAAATTTTCTTTAAACTCAGATTTTCCCATATTTGTCCTAATATAAATATAGGTGGGTGATAAGTACCATTCCAGCATTCTTTGCAATTAGACAAGTGATGATTATATTTTAGCTTGGTAGAGTGCTCTAAAAACATTGAACCAATTAGTACATATAGCGTATGAAATTAATGCCATAAATTCCGAAAATGTTTCAAATAAAATTAATACGTGTTTATCTGTGAAGTTAGCATCCCAAGTTTGAAGAAAATCGTTGCAGTTGTTTTCGAGTAAATTCCATTAAACTAAAGAAACCTATTCTGTAACGTAAATATTTATGCATAATTGACTGATAGGGTAGGGGGTAGAATGGTGAAAATCTTGATATAGAATATATATTTAATTTGTAATCATCTGTTTAATTCTTTTGTGCTTATATTTTAATGATTTGTCGTAATTTGCTATAAGTTAAAGGTCATGT
Source organism: Triatoma infestans (assembly GCA_011037195.1). NCBI lineage: Eukaryota > Metazoa > Arthropoda > Insecta > Hemiptera > Reduviidae > Triatoma > Triatoma infestans. The sequence continues at coordinate 193,533 of JAAEAF010000840.1, forward strand.
AGATGCGTAGTTCGGAGGTTTGCGAGGCAAACTGGTGGTAGCAAAGCGGAAGAATTTTTTTTTTATTTTATTTCAATATGTCTACTTGCTCCATTGATATTACAAGTAATAAGATTACAAAATTTAAATCTTTTAAATATGCTGTGAAAATAAATTATTAAGGTGTATGTACAATTTTGGAAATGAATATTAACTGTCAATAAATAATTCAAGAAAGTACAGTAAATTGATAAAATAGAAATGTTCAAAATTTAAAGTTCTTCGAAGTCCCTTTATTTAAAAATTTGATGAATTCCTCGATGAACTCCTGCATGATCAACTGGTGTTCTGGCAGTGGCCAAGCCTTCTAGTTCTCAATACACAGCCTAGGTCTAACACTTTCTAAGAGTGGAAAGTTATTTATTACATGGGTGAAATCCTGAATCACAGTACCTGTGGGATCACTCGGGCAGTAAGGTTAATCTATAATATGAAATCCACAAAGATAGTGTCCGCTTCGAGCATGTCCGGTTCATACTAGGGTTAAACGGCAATTGATTTTTTGATTTAGTTTCTGTTTTATATCAACGTGTGCAATAATTTCTTTGTAAAATTCCCTTTTTGTGAATTTTGCCACTTCATTTCCCCACTCTTCAAGTCTTCTTTTCTCTAGTTTACATTTGATGTGCGGCTTTGGAAACTATTGTAGGACGTTATTAATTGTATAGCTTTAGCTCCTTTTTTAGCATGGCAATCAGCTTCTTCATTTCCTGAAAATTCAGCATGTGATTAAGCCAATCTCTATTTCTTTTGCTTCCAGATCTCTATTTATCTCCGGATACTTTCAATTAGAGGGCAATGAACTTTATAATTTTTTAAACTGGCCAATGTAATATGGCTGTCTGTGTAAACCCTTAAATTTCTTGAGAAACCTGAACTGTTGTTTTGAATATATTCCAAACTCTTGCTAATTGCTAAGGCTTCTGCTTGATTATTGGAACACTTATTGTCCAATCGGAATATTTCTTCATGAATTTTATTGCTCTCAGAATAGACTATGATGGCGCAACCTACGCTACAATCTATTGTAGAACCTTCTGTGCAGATGTCAAGTCTTGCATTGCTATCAGTTTCCACCAAACTTTTAATTGATTTAAATTTTGTTGGGTGCATCCAGTCGGAGAATTTGTTGTTTTGGATAATTTGGAGTTTTTGAAGGTTGGACCTAGAAGTAAAGCTCCAAGGTGAACAGGCATAGATAAACATAGGACGGATTACTTAATGATAAAGACTTAATTTATTTCTGATGGATATTTTGGAGTTGCGGGAGACTAGTGGAAAGAGAAATCGAATGGCTGTTTTTTTATCTTTTGTTAACTATGTCTTGTATATGAGTGGTGCAGTTCATTCTACGTTCCAATATCACTCCGAGATATTTTATATTGTTAGCCTAAGGTATTGTTGATTATGATTGATATTATAACGTTTTGTAAAGATAACAACTTCTGTCTTGTCATGATTGCTGTGGAGTTTCTATTTGTTGTAGTATTTAGTTAGATTTGTCTAGGTGTCAGTAAGTCTGTTAGATATTGCGTTGATTTTCCAAGAAATGGTGAATATGGCTGGCTATATGATTAGCATATAGGACGAGGTTAATATTTCTGGCTTGCGAATAGAGTTTTAAGCATGAAATAAATGCAAAGTAGGATCTAGGATGGAAGCTTGGGGACCCCAGCAAGAATTGTGTGCAGGGACTGATAGAGCATTGTTGATAGAGATAAATTCTTGGGAGCATTTTTTTTTTATAGATATAATGAGATCAATTTAGTTGTTTTTCTGACAGTAGTGAACTTAGTGCTTTCCTGTCATTTCTGAGATAATCCTAGGGAAATACAAATGAGAATCTGCAAATAGATGCGGGAATAGAGATAATTTTAGATATCCATCTCCTTTGAGCTCTTTGGCGCATTCAAAAACTGTCAGGGCCCGGAGGTAGATTATAAGAGGTTATTCTGGCTTAGTTCTTCACACCTTACCGTTTTTTTCCGACAACCTCGCTTTTCTATTGATATCCATTTTGCCTTTATATTGTATTTAATTATAGGCCATAATAGACTGAATTTTTTTTGCACCGAGTCATGAGTCATCCTTTGCAAGTGGGAATATTTGAATCATGAACTATCGAATGACCTTACTATGATTAGAAAACAAATTCTTTATAATGAAATTATAAACATGAGACATAATTATATTTTTTACATATTTATTAATATAAATATCTATATATATTGCAAATTATAGTAATAAAATAATAAATTATTTCGCATAATTTCTTTGCATAAACTCATACAAAAACTCTTCTTGCAAACTCATTCACAAGTAAGATATTTATATATTTGCCATCTTACGTTTTTTTTCTTTTAGTAATTTGTAAGAATGTGTTTTTGTAATCTAATATTGAATATTACAAATCTAATATTGTATATTGTAAATTATTATATTACTTTCTCTGGCTCCTAATAAGAGTAAGTATTGTAATCTTGCCAAATTTTCGATGTCGAGTTTTCGCCGGAAATATCCGTTTTGAGGTCCTCTGAGTCCTAAAACGTGGTTTGTAGAAATGGTCAATGTGTGTGAATGTGAAACAGCATAGCTCAAAAACGAAAATTCATAAAAAGTTCAAACTTGATATTCCGTTTAGGTAACACCATGAGATCCGAGAGTATAGTTCATCTGTCAAAATTTCTCAACCGGAAGTGTCACTTTACTGAATGATATTTTTCACTATTTTGCGATTTTCTTAAAAATAGCTTCGATGATTTTGTTCAAACTTGTCATATCAACTTCGCATACAAAAATCTACAACTTTTATTTAAAACATTTCTCTGGCAAAATTCTTAAGGGCACTTTTGAGGTAGGGTTGTGGTTAGGTTTTCCTCTTCTAAAGTGCTATTTCAGTTATACAGTTCTGTCATTTAAAATATATTAATTAGAATTAAATATGTTGTTGAAATTCCGAGTTTGAAGAAAATCGAATGACCGGATGTGCCTTTTTACTGAAATGTATTTTTCAGTTTTCTGATATTTTCTCGAAAACGGCTCCAACGATATTCTTTAAACTATGAATGTGAACTAAACATATAAAGAGCTACAACTTTTAATTGAAACATTTCTCCTGGTAATGTTATTTAAGGGGGCTTTTGGGGGAGGGGTGGGGTTATGTTTTCTTCTAATGTGCTATCGTAGTTGATTATACAATTCTACCATCCAAACAGAATTAATTAGAAATAAATAGAAGGCCAAAATTTCGAGTTTCAAGAAAATTAGTAAACCGGAAGTGCGCTTTTACTGAACGGTTTTTTAACAGATTTCAACGAATTTCATTAAATTTGGTACAGTAACTATAAAATTTGTCAATTATAATTTTGAGAACTGGAGTAAGAGAAAGTTGAGTGAGTGTTTCACACTCGATTTTTTTTTGGGGGGTAGTTTAGTGCTTTATTGTTGTTATCGTAGTTTTTAATTCTAGTAGTTGCGCTATTGTATTTACTGAAATCAGACATTGTAATACCTTATTAAACTAACTATATTAAACAAACAACCATGATCCATTATATCAAATCTCCCACAGAATTTTGAAATTTACGAGCAAACAGATTAATATTTATTTCCATCTGTAACATTACATACTAAAGAATAGTGTAAACTAGGCCATGTTTTTTTGTTATATAATCAAAATATTGTTATTCTATAATGTTATAACAAACATAATTAATCATCTTTTACATTCCAATAGTGATATTTCAGATACTGTAGTTTTATGAACTATTTACAGACCACTAATCTCATTAACTACACATATATACATTATCAATCACAATAAACTATCACGTGGTTTATTTCCTGTATTATTATTATTATTAGGTATTATAAACATTTCGTAAATTTCTAATATCAAAAACATAGTTTCACCTTTCTAAAAGTAGTTAGTGTTAATTGAAAATGTAGTCCTAAAATGTCTGAAAATAAATAGAAACATTTTTGTTAGCGTTTTAAAAAAAATAAATAAATGAATGTCGCAAACTGTTAGATAATCTAAGAAATTGCCCCTATGAATGTGCTACACCTTAAATTAGTTCATGTGCTCACGTTGTGCTCATTATTTTGTTTTGTCCTCTCTTTCTCTTTCTAAAATAATTAATAATTCTTAATAATTTTTGTTTTCGTAATCCAAATAATAATTACAACAAAAATGCGGATAAATGTTACAAATAAAGCTTATACGTTTATATCTGTGAAGTTTAAAGAAAACCATTTTAGTCGATTTATGAGGAAAATTTCAAAATAATAAGGATATCAAATATTCTACAATGTTACACTTCCGGTTAACCGTATTTTTTCATATTTAGAATTCTATTAATACTTCTAATATATATGAATACTATACCGATGTTACAACCATACATTGTACTGAAGTGATACTTTAAAGGGAAGCTTAACGCTAGTATTCAGCCAAAACGCCTTTTTTTTTCTGATTGAAAAAGGCACACTGGGCGGTCCTGGGCCCGTATAGAAGCCTCTAACCTGAATGGTTCCCCTAACGCTGAGCGTGTCGCCCCAAAACAATGGAAATAAGCTAATCCTAACCTACAAATCCCCTTAGTACTCGATATTTCTGGGGGAACAAACAACCTAACCTATCTTCCATTCATTCCAATACAGTTAAAATTTATATACACTCTTGCACACTAAGCTCGTTCATTCAACCATGCACACACTTACGCCCCTCAGTACTCAATATTCCTGGGGAGGGTAGAGAAAACTCTACATCAACCTTACAAATTAGCCTAAAACTAAAGGCGCGTTTTCACGAGTCAAGTTTAGTTGTCCGATTTTAGTTGATCAGTAAAAGTTGAATGCGACTTGAATCAGTTTTGGTTCATACGTTTCAACTGAAATCGATCAAACCGTTTCAATAACGACATGGAGCACTCTATGACTGAAAGCAAACTGAGAGGCCAATTGGGCGATCCGGAGGTTCACACTTGTCATTACTTGAAAGATGGCGGGTTCAACTGAAAGATGCGTCATATTTGAACGATAAAGTTTGACTCGGTCAAACTTTTGTTGATCCACTAAAAAGTTGATCAACTTTATTGAAAGAAAAGGTTCTCACTAGGTTTTTCGTTCAACTTCTGTTGATCAACTAAAATCGGTTAACTAAACTTGACTCGTAAGAACGCGCCTTAAGGGTCATAACTACACCGCTAGCCTGAAACCTGCATTCATGCAAACTTCACGCAATAAATTACTTTCATTACTACATGCAAACTACCTAACAAATCAGCCCTTATCGACCCATTCCATTCTCCTAAAACTCTTAACCATCAATTTTCCCGGGTAAACATTGCTAATAAAAGTGATAAGTATTTATATACGTAGATAGTATATGAAGTTTAAAGTTCAAAGTTTTAATTTTCGAGTATATCTCGAAAACATAAAAACTGGGAGAACTAATCAAGCAAAATTGCAACTATTCGGAAAACTGGAAAAAGAAGAAGAAAGAAAGAAATCATTCATCAAAGTCGCACTTCCGGTTGATGGATATTACGCATGCAACGCTCGTATTGGGTGTATTGGTGGTGGTGCCTAAATAGAATACCAAGTTTCAGCTTCCTACAATTTTTCATTTTTGAGATATTTTGTTCACACGCATACACACATTCGTTAACAAAACTTTTTCATACTCTACGGATCTGGAAAAGTATATATCCGGTGAAACTCAATTTCAAAAATTAGATACAAATGTGATCTTCCTCTTACCGGGGAGTAGGAGAAAGTGACCATTTTTACATGGATTCACCTGTTATGTATTCTGATAAAATATTTTATTTTATGAAGCAATTATTAATCTACAATATTTAATTAATGTTAACAATTATTTCACTAAAAATCAATGGAAAAAAAATTGTACTTTTAATCTCTAGTGAGTAAAAGTGATTTTTAATTTCTAGAGATTGAAAGTAATCATAGTGTAGCCGCCTTAATAAAACAAAACATTAATCTGGGTTAAAATTTCTGAAATATATTAATAATAATATTACAAGTAAAATACATGGAAATTTTGTAGATATTCAGTCAACCGGAATTTATCACTTTACAGATAAATTTACTAAGTATTTAGCGATTTTCTTGAAAACGATCCGCACGTTTTTTTTGAAAACTTAAAATGCCAGCTACACATATGCGACCCTATCGGATTTATTTGAAACATTTTTCAAAAAAAAAAAATTGATGTTAGCGAGGTTCTGGGTGAATGGGGGGGAATCGGTGGTGTTGGATTCCATGTGTGAAGGTTTCACAGCAGATTTTTTTGTGTGTGTGAAATATATCCTCAAAATCTTCTGTGAAGTATTTACAAATTATTACTATAGCGTCATTATTTTCCATGTTGAGTGAACACATACTTTTTTCTTCAAAAAAAAAAAAAAAAAAAAAACATGAAAGGAAATTTATATCTTAGTTTAGTCAAATCTCATATAAAAAGTTAGTCCAAAAAAATAGCTTTGTACAAAACATAAAAACTAACACCAGAACAAATCGTATTACTCTTTAAAATGAGTGTGTAGGAGGAGTTTATTGTACACGTGTTATAGAGTCTCCTAGTTAAAATATTTCATTCATAAACACGTGTCCACATTCATTAGTATAATATACCTATATATCAGATAGATGTATCAATGAAGAAGAATAATGGTTATTATAAGGTTTCATAAGTATTTGCGTCATATTTCTGAATAGCGTATTATATTTTATTTTTATTTATTATAAGATCTAAAGATCGAAACAAGGTCAACAACACAAATACCAAAGTAGATCACAGTACAAACTATAAATAATAATACAGCACATAATTTGGGTAAAAATAGCAGAGAAAATTTAATTTGATATTACCGGAAAAAAGTAATAAAAAAAGATAACAAAAATACAAGTAATAATAATGCAAATACATAACTTATATGTAAATTGATTGCTGTCCTTTTGAAAAATAAAATATGAAATTAAATAAAATTTAAATTTACATATATAGACAACTAAAACGACTCTTAGGCAACAAATCTAAACTCTCACTAGGAAACAAACGTCTATATACCACATCACTTATTAAACCAATTTGGACATACGGCCTCGAACTATGGAGTTCAACCAAGCGTTCCAACCTCCATCGTATCCAATGCTTACAATCCAAAATCCTGCGAACAATAGTCAACGCTCCTTTGTATGTCTCCAATCAAACAATTCATAACGACCTTAATATCCTTTTCCAACCAGAAGTAATAAAACTCAGATGTAAAAAATTTCACAGCACCCTATCTTGACATCCTAACCCACCTTTCATCCCGTACCCTATCACATAACCCTCCTAGACGGCTTAAACGCCAGTGGCCTCGAGACATTCTCTCTAGTGCCAGTGCTACTGACAGTGAGTGAATTATTGATTAGGAGTCTACCACTAGGTAGTTTCTCCACTCGGATTTTATTTTTGTCTCTGTATACATATTTACTTATCAGAGACATTTTCTGTGGTAGCTTGCTTCATTTTGTGGTCATCGACCGGTTTCGGGCGTTCGCCCATCTTCAGGATGCGTTTTTTCAGACAGTGTGACAACACAGACTTGTACAGAGCAACTTTGTTTTTCACACTGACAAAGTTTGCTCTGTACAAGTCTGTGCTGTCACACTGTCTGAAAAAAACGCATCCTGAAGATGGGCGAACGCCCGAAACCGGTCGATGACCACAAAATGAAGCAGGCTACCACGGAAAATGTCTCTGATGCTTTCCAGCTCTGCGGAACCAACCATCACATATTTACTTATGGTACAATAGTGCTGGTGTAAATTTCTTAATAAAAAAAAAAAAAAATCATATATAGAAATCCCTTTCCTATCACAGCTTGCTTCATCTTTAGAATTAATTATAAAAACAGAAAATTAGTACACTATCAGAACTGGTTAGTTACATTCAATAAAATTCGAATAATCATAATTACAATCATGAAGAGACATTTTCCGTGGTAGCCTGCTTCATTTTGTGGTCATCGACCGGTTTCGGTTTCAGCTCTGCGGAACCAACCACCACCACAACAATCATGAAGACTTACACTGAATGGTACTTTGTTACGAAGAGATTCATAAACTGGGACATATTACAGTTAATAGGTACAATACATGAAATATTGTATTCAAGTCATATAATTCACAACGTTTTCTACCATCCACAATGTAATTAATATTAAATTAAATGGAAGTTTTAAATAATTGGTCCCGATTAATCTTGATTGATCAATTACATTTTACACTTTCAATGAAATATTCTAGTCAAGTAAATATTGAGTTAATGGTAAATAAGCCTTTGAAATTGACTGGAGTGCTGGGGTATAGCCAACTCGAATGTTCAATCTAAATATTGAGGTATATACAATCTAATGGCTGTAATTAGGTGGTAGAAAGGGGATAAACTGGAGTCAATAATTCTATTTGAATCCGCTTCAGTCAGATAATTTTTAGTTTGATGATTTGATGATCTTTCGAAGTTGTTTGTACTGAATAAATAAACTAGGAGTATTAAAATGAAAAGGTTTGCAATTATTTACAAAAAGTCTAAATTGTGTCACCCAATTATATTTCACTTTACTGTCTTCATTTGATTCTAATAATTAAATAAAAAAAAAACAACAAATTTTTGGGTAGCGATAGTAAACATACAAGCTAATTGTTATAGAATCTCACCGAGCAGAGAGAGAAAAACACAAAACTGAGAATCTCCCCCGCCATTTAGGCCAGACTAGAGTGGGAGGCTAGGTACATATAGAGTTGAGCTAACCCTACTGGGGACAGTCTTACAATAGTTAACAACACATCAGCATCCATCCACTACCTTCTTTCTATCTACTCACGCTCAATCTCTAATTTTTTGTTTAAGTGTAAAGTCCTCGCAGTTTCTCATTATACAGTGTTCAGCAGCATTATTTCCAGTTTATTTATCTCATAAACCCAATTCTCTCCTTCTCATACCCATTATACGAATTTATTTGAGCCAACTGACTGAATATTTAAATAGGGAATAGCTAAGGTGAATCTGGCGATTTCTCTTTTCTAATTAAATTGCCCTAGTGTGTTACCCTCAATCCTCTCTGGCGTATTCCATTCTATCCGAGATAATTGGGCCTCAAGGGGCCATTGTGCTTCCCGAAAATACACCCTTACACTAGCCATTGCCCCAATAAGATAAAGTGCCAGAGCCCTATCTATCGGTCATCTCGCCTACCGATGGAACAATAACGATCGGAAGAAGACATAGACTGAAGTCCTTTTATATAATTCACTTGCCTGTAAACTCACTTTGCCGCTCGGGTAAATTTGAACTGGAGTATGTACGAAGAGTCACTTTACCATTCCTATCAAATAAAGGACTATTTTCAAAGTTTTAGGACCTTAAAACAAGAATTTCTGGAGTAAACTAATCTTTGAAAGCATACCATTGAAACCACTTCCATGGTTACGGTTCTCTTTTAAATTTGTTTTCTCCTAGTGTTTTTTACTTACTCTTACTTCCTAGTAAGAGGAAGTATTGAAATCGTGTCAAATTTTCGATATCGAGTTTTCACCGGAAATATCCGTTTTGAGGTCCCCTGAGACCAAAAAAGTGGTTTTTAGCAAATGGTCTGTATGTGTGTGTGTGTGTGTGTGTGTGTGTATGTAAACAGCATAGCACAAAAAACGAAAAACCGTAGAAAGTTGAAACTTGATATTTCGTTTAGGTATCACCATGGGATCTGACAGTACGTTATCTGTCAAAATTCCTCAATCGGAAGTTCCACTTTACTAGTTGTTTTTTTTTACAATTTTGCGATTATCTCAAAAATGGCTCCGATAATTTTCTTGAAACATCGTATATAAACTAAACATGCAAAGATCTATATCTTCTATTTAAAACATTTCTCTGGGAAAATTCATTTAAGGACACTTTTAGTGGGTGGGGGTGGGGTTAAATTAGTGAGGGTGGGGCTAAATTGCTATCATAGTTATTATATAATTCTATCATCCAAACAAAATTAATTAGAAATAAATAGGTGGCCAAAATTCCAAGTTTCAAGGAAATTAGTAAACCGGAAGTGCGCTTTTACTGAACAGTTTTTTCAGTTTTCGACAAATTTCGTTAAATTTGGTACACAAACTGTAACATTTGTCAATTATAATTTTGAGAACAGGAGTAAGTGCAAGTTGTGTGAGTGTTTCACACCAGATTTTTTTTTGTTAGAAATGTATTCGGTACAAGAATTTGTAACTTTTAACTTGTTTTTCTTTTTCATCATTAAAAAAATAAATTAAAATAAATATTTAATGTCTTTAAAAATTATAGGTTGAAATCTTTATTATGCCATTACCCGCAATAGAAGGCCGAATCGTATTCTCATCTGAAGCAACATTTGTTTCGCGCAAAAAAAACAATAATTCTTTTATTTGTTTTAAAAAAAATTGATAAAAAAATTATTTATTCTTTAATTTAAACCTATTTAATAGCTTAATTTGTTAGCATTTTTATTTTTTCATTAAGTAAATAGCTTTTACATTGCCGATATTAGCAGAACTCCATTAGTAAATCTAACGTATTAATAGTATGCTTCAATTATGTTTGCCTTAATTATATAACGTTATAGGGGCAATTAAAATCGTAAAAAAAAGAAGAAAGAACTTTGAAAGTATTTGTTCTTATAGGCTTTTGTTGTTCTGAAAATATTAAGTGAGGTAATATGTTTTTACTTTATTAAAAAAAATATTTAATAAAGTTAATATATATTGATTTGATCGATTTTCTTGCTATCGAAATTACTTAGATCGATATAAACCTATGCGTTATATATTTTAAATAATTTTCCGGAACAACTGACTTTAGAAAAGTGCATTCATCTCTTAAAATTGCGTTTATCTCTTAAGTTTTATTACTTAATTATGTTTCCATGAAATTGACGAGTATATTACATAGAAGAACTCAATTTTTAGAAGTAAACTTCAATGTGATTTACACGTCAACATGTATAAGAACCGACAGATATTGTTGAGCAATTCATGTATCTTTATTTCAAAATTGGTTCTCAGAAATTCTGGAATACTGGAGGAACAGTTATCTTTGTCCAAGGATACCCTTCTACTGCGGTTACCAGGGTATTTGAGGAAATGATGAGGAAGATGTGGATAGCCAAATTTGGTGCTTCACTACTCTCTTCAGTGGTCCTGGACTTGCATTTCGTATCGGGTACGCTCTCTCTCTCTCTCTGCATTGACAACTCCACATCATTCCTACTCACTTCTTCCTCACTCTCTCTTTCTCTAACTGCTATAAGAAGTGGGAGTATTACGATTCTACCAAATTCGTCGAAATTAAGTTATCAATGGAGATAAATAAGTTTTGAAATCCTCTGAACCCCCCTCCCCACCATTGATTGAATATATATTTCAAAAACGGACAAAATCATATCAAGCTCAAGATTAGATTAGTGGAATTGGACATGGCAAAAGCCTTAATCCACCACGACCTCTTCTAGGAGGTCTATTGTGGGTCCTATATAGTCAAAGCTTACGTTCCAGCTATGTCCTTTTAAGCAGGCCTTATTTAGAGTTCTCTAGCGAGCATCCGGACACTTTTGATCCACTTATTATGTGTCCTACATTTACTATACTGGGAACCCTATTTATGAACGTGAAACATTGTTGCCCGGGAACGATGGCTTTTGTTTTTCCATTAAACGACTTGAAATTGTCAGTTAGGCACTCTTAATAACGGTTGCAAGAAACTGTTTACTACCGCTGTAACAGGAAGTATTACGATCGTGTCAAAATATTTGTATCCAACAAATAATGTATACAGTATACAGTATAATGGAGGGTTTGCAGATATAGTTGATGAGTGCAACTATATGGGTTTAGCAAACTCTAGCTAACTGCGAAAAACATACACACTATACAGTCTACCAAAACAGTCACTCCCTCTACAAACATCCAAAAACAAATCAAGCAACAAACACATGGACCTGAATTATGAGAAATAACATTATAATAATTTATTTATTAAACCGTTTATTATAAAAACGGTTATTGGTTACGGTAGTAATTGGTTATCGGTTATTGGTAGTAAACGGTTATTTGTTAAAAAACTATTTATTTATTTATACCATAAAATATATATATATATATATATAAATAGCAATTCTCCATAGAAAATATAAGAATAACTTTATTCCAAGGTAAAACTTTAATCCATAAAATTATTGAAATAAAATCGCTACAATTTCCTTGCAATACATTTGAATGTAGTTTTATTATCTTCTCGGAGATTTTAAATTACAGTATATTTTGTCTGAAAACTTAATTCTGACATAAAAAAAATAACGGTTGTATAAAAATTGTTCAATAAGAAAGTATTAATTTTAAATATAAAGTTATTACTTTAAGTGAAAAGATTATTGTAAATATCTTGATCTCCCTGAAGGGATACTAGACTTCAGGGATCACGGCGTTTATATAGCAATCGAACCCTGGCCTGGACAAGGTCTGGCAAGAACCAAGGACTGGCAAGGACAGCCAGGAAAAATTTTGTGTTCTTGCTAGCCCACCATCTACAAACTGTTAGTATTCCATCAGGGATATTTTCCGTGATAGCCGGCTTCTTTTCGTGGTCATCGAGCGGTTTCGGGCGCTCGCGCATCATCAAGATGTTTTGTCACAACAGTGTGATCAACTAAATTTGCTTTGTGCAAGTCCTATGTTACACAAACTCACTGTTTTGACAAAACATCCTGGTGATGGGCGAACGCTCCAAGCCGGACGATGACCAAAAAAACAAGCAGGCTATGACGAAAAATATCTCTGATAATAATATTTTAGCCAAAATCATCAAGCATCAACCTGAATTATTTTGTGATTATACTAAATAGTTAATTATTTCAGTTTTTCCCGATTTTCTTCTTTAACTATCTGCAACAGAAAAAAATATCCTATTTCTTTAATTAATTTTTACTTGCTGTTACTCCTAGTAAGAGGAAGTATTGTAATCGTGTCAAATTTTCGATGTCGAGTTTTCACCGGAAATATCCGTTTTGAGGTCCCCTGAGTCCAAAAAAGTTGTTTTTAGCAAATGGTCTCTTTCACTCAATCTCTCTCTGTGAGTGTGTGTGTATGTATGAGTGTGTGTGTGTATGTATGTGTGTATCTATGAGAACAGCATAGCTCAAAAACGACAAATCGTAGAAAGTTGAAACTTGATATTCCGTTTATATATCACCATGGGATCTGACTGTTACTTATCTGTCAGAATGCCTCAACCGGAAGTACCACTTCACTAGTTAGTTTTTTTACGTTTTTGCAATTTTCTGAAAAATGGTTCTGGCGATTTTCTTTAAACTTGATATATCAACTACATATACAAAGCGCTACTACAACTTTTATTTGAAATATTTCTCCGGAAAAATTCATTTAAGGGCACTTTTTGGAGAGGGGTGGGGTTAGGTTTTTATCTAAAGTACTATTTTAGTTTATTAAACAATTCTGTCATTTAAATAATGTTAATTAGAATTAAATATGTTGTCGAAATTCCAAGTTTCAAAAAAAAAAAAAATCAGATGACCGGAAGTGCGTTTACTTTACCACTTTACTAAATAATTTTTCCACTATTTCGCGATTTTCTTAAAAATGGCTCTAACGATTTTCTTGAAAGTTTCCATATAAACTAAACATACGCACTTTTAGGAGAGAGATGGAGTTATGTTTTCTCTTATGTGCTATCATAATTTCATTAAATTTGGTACACAAACTATAAAATTTGTCCATTATAATTTAGAGAACTGAAGTAAGAGAAAGTTGTGTGAGTGTTTCACACCAGATTTTTTTTTTTTTTTTAAATATTTTTGGTGGGAATTCTAGGGAATCTACAAGTTATACTTAACTTTGAAAACTGTCGGTAATTTCTTTTTACAAAGCTGACTGAGAGACGGTTTCTTTTCAATGTTTGCAAATTCAGGTAAAATTTATTCCGAATGACTAATAAATTAATGTATTATACGGCTTTCTCAAACGAGTTTCATTAAAACTTGGTATACTAACAACACATACAGAGACCTGTCCCTTTTGTTTCAAACAGTTTTCCTACTAAATGTATTTTTAGATAGATTATGGAGGGGGGAGGAAATTGATAGAAGAGAAAGTCGTGTGAGTGTTTCACACCAGATTTTTTGTTGTTTTTTTAACTTTTACTTTTTTAAATATCTATTTGAGAACAGGTAGTGTGCATAGTTATTTAGATTTATTACATTCCATTGCAAAATAATTGAAAAAATTATCTGCACAATTTATTATTTATAACACTTATTAGGAATTATACTTTGTTTCTTATTACTGTATAAAGTTTATTTTAAGTAGTAAATATATAACATTAGATTTATAGGAAGTATTCAAATCCTACACGACCATTTAGGTGAGTATAAACGTCTTACGTATGTAAATAGAAATAGTAAACGACATTGATTTCCTTATAATGAAGGCCTGATAAATATTGTCTTATTTTTACTTAAAGGTAGTTTTACATTTAAGGATTTAAATTATTTCTGGCTTCCTTGTAAACGTTTAGTAATCTTATTACAATTTAGGTATTTGAACTAGTTCATGTTTATGAAATTTCAGTTTTTAACACTGTCATTACCGTCTCTTTTTTGGATTAATAAGTAATTGTTTTTGACTTGTTTAAGGTGTGTTTTATGATTGTATAATAACACACAACCAATTTGTACCTTCTACTTATTGGGCAGCGGCAATGTTAAGCGAACTTCTTCGATACAATTAATGTGAAGAGATTAACTTAGTAAGACCTTAATCATATCACATACGTAACTTATTATAGCATTTTATATTAAAATAATATAAAAGATTAAATATAATTATAAATTATTTAATATGTAGTTGGGTCTTCAATGCTGGTTAACAGCTATTATTTTATCTACCGTAGCATAGCTTCATTGTTCCGGTTTTGACCGGTTTCGGATTTTCATCCATCGTCAGAGTAAGGTTTGCAATAATTCGTGTAGAGAGATTACTTCAACTGTATCTAATCATAAAACAAATCTTTAAAAAAAAAAAACCAACCAACACTGTCGTTTGTGATATAAACATATAGTTGAAGTCATCTCTCTACACGAGTTGATTGTAAACTTAACTCTGACGTTGGATGAACATTCTAAACCGATCAGAACGAAAACAATAAAGCCCATGCTACGATGGATAGAAACATAGATAAATTATGAAATTAGAAACATAGGAATTTCATACGGTTTTCCATTGCTGCATTTAATACAATTAAAAAAAAAAAAAAATCTGGTGTGAAACACTCACATAATTTTCTTTTCACTGCAAGAAAATACTTATATAATTTTGGTAGCTCTATTTATTTATATGGGTATTACCCCGTTACAAAGTTCACACACAACTGAAAATGTTCACATACAAAAGAAAATGTAATTAGGCAAAAAAAACGTCGTACCATCGATAAATCGATTTCTTTCCTTTAAACTAGGAATTTTGGCAACACATGATATGTCTTATTAATATTTTTTATCAGACGATTGAGAATCGTATAAAATTTTGAAACGCCACTTTAGAGGCAACTTTACTTCAAAATACTTGTAAAAAAAAAAAAAAATCAGGTGTGAAACACTCACACAACTTTCTCTTACTCCTGTACTCAAATTATAATTGATAAATGTTATAGTTTGTGTACAAAATATAACGAAAATCGTCAAAAACTGAAAAAACTGTTCAGTAAAAGCGCA
>JAAEAF010000841.1:0-238114 GCA_011037195.1 Triatoma infestans
TTACTCTTCCGATTATTTACATATCGATATATTTTTCTTTAAAAAAATTATGTTAAAAAAAAATATAAAAATTTTAAATTTTTCTCTGTTAATATTCAAATGTTATTTGTTATTTTACATTATATTTTATGCATATTATTTTTCAAACAGACCATAAACATTCAATTCTAAGTTGTTTAGTGTAAATTTTACTAAGATTTTAGAAGTTGGTTAAATTTAAATTTTAAATTTAGAAAATATTGATCATTTCATAAATACTTCCTATAAATTGGAACTTGTTGAATGATTGTAGTCAAATAGAAGCTCAATTATCCTGGTAATCGCTCACCAAAGAAAAATGCTACACGCGCCGAGCAACATACCTCAAGTTAGGGTGGAAACGGTTGTGAAGCGCAAAGAAACAATGAATTTATTACTTCAATAAGCTCTAATGAGAAGTTCCAAGTGTAATTCGATATTATCGATATAATGAATTGCATCTTACTGGGATAGAAGGGCGGGAGTATCGAGGTAAGTGAAGAACAGCGACCGCTATGATGGGGGCACGACTTACACTTAGATTAGATTAGATTAGATTCTTTGGGGGGATTGGCTCTTCAGCCTTCGCCACCGCGACCCCCGTGGGTCTACGACTTACCCTTAAAAAATCCCACTTTTGAACTAATATAATATAACTACTTTCGAAACATTGCACGAACTCAAATTTTAATATTTAAAATGTAAAATCATCTTATTTTTCAAAATACCCTTCAAAATCAATTGCTACAGCTTACTTTCCGGTAATGCGCAGGGCAATGTGAAAGCTCTGGAGGACACAAGAGTTCTTTCATCTCGCAGTGCAATATCTCCCATAACAATGTATATTTATTATTGTTATTCGGGTGCCTAATGGCGCGGGACCTAAGCCTATGTGGCCTTTATCCCCACGATACCCCCCCTATCCCCTTAATTAATCTCCCACGGTAGCTTATCGGTTAGTCTACAGTATCCCAAGATATCCCTAAACTCCAGCTCGCGCGGGCAATCTTGCGAGAGTGATGCCCTCCCAAATACACGAAACCTAGTTCCAGCGAAACGGGGACACTGATATAGGTAGTAGTACACCGTTTCCCTAACTCCGTCGTCGCAGTTCTGACAAATGGGACTGCACGTCCTCCCTATATTAAACAAGTGACTTGACATTCAAGTGTGTCCAGTCACTATCCCTATCGGAGTCCTCAGACCCGTCCTACTAAGGGACATGAGATACTCCGAAGTTCCCTGCTTACTTGTCTTTAGAAATCTTTTGGCTTGGCGGCACCCCTGCGTGTCCCCCCAGCGTTTCTCCAAAACTTTCGTCTCCCAAAGTCTAATCTGTTTGTCACGAAACGTCTTTGTGACAGCCAGGGCTGGTTCAGGACCGCAAAATGGTTGAGATGATCCCTCCCTAGCCAACTGGTCTGCCCTCTCATTCCCCTCTATTCCCGCGTGTCCTGGTATCCAATAGAGGCGCACCATACCCCTCCGAGCTAAAGCATTGAGCTTCCTCCGACATTCTCCCACCAATTTCGAACTCCACCAAGGCTTACTCAAAGCCCTTAGTGCGGCCTGGCTATCCGAGAAAATCCGCACTTCCTTGAACTCTCCCTGCCACTCCCCCACCAGGTGGCAGCATTCAATAATGCCCACCACCTCTGCCTGAAAAACTGTGGCCAAACCACCCAAGGCCACCGAACTCCCTCTATCCAACTCCTGAAACCATGCTCCCGCCCCCGACAGGCCAGTGCCCTCCTGCCTAGAGCCATCTGAACAGCAGCGAATAATACCGCTGCCCAACTCCGTTGGCCTCGTGAGGGCCAACACTACCAATGGTAATCTCATAATCTTTCTCAAATCCCCATTTCTTGCTCGTCTCATCAAGTTTGGATAGCAGAAATCGGTTCACTCGCCAAATTTCATCCTCGATCCTAGTGTGATCCCCCCGAAAGGTTCTCATCCATTCTCCCACAATCTATATTATATAAAATTTTAATGAACTTCAAGTTCAGTTTATATAAACACATCAGCTGTATTATGCAGTTCTAATTGCCGAGAGGTAATCAAAGGTTATATGGTAGCATTCATAGTGTTATGTTATATATATATATAAATATTGAACGTTTATTTTATTCAATTTAATTTTTAATTTTGTAACTGAAATTGATTTGAGATTAAAGTTGATGTAAAAACATGACACATGTCTGTTAATGGAATGATATTGAAGAGCGTTGAAAGGCCGGGTGGCAATGAGGAGTAATGGATTGGTAGTTAGAACTGTGTGCGGTCGGTCTGCCGCAGACGGTGCTGGATGAAAACTTTTTTCCTTACTTCCACCCTTAATGACTTCACAAGCGGGAAAAGAAAGGAAAGAAAGAAAAAGAAAGTTGAATTGTATGGACTTTAGGTAGGTACTGGCTTTAATGGCTATTTTACTGCATGGTCTTGTATAACTTAACGTGTTTGATTGCGCAAATTACATTACATTAATTTAATTACAGGTAAAATAAGTGAGTAAATATTATGTAAAAAAAACTAAAAAAATCTTGTTTTTCAAACTCTTTTCAAAGTGTTCATTGAATAAATTCTATTAATTGAATAAATCTTCAAAAAATACATTAGGATAAAACAATAGTTATTTATTTACAATAGTATAAAGTTCCACATTTACCAATCGAATTCAGTTTGCCCACATGAGCAGTGAAAGATAGTAAAACATTAGATTAAAGTTAAGGGAAATTATATTATGTGTTCTCATATTCAATTTGTTGTTAAATTGATTATGTAATTTTAAACAAATATTTAATTTAAGAACATCTACTTTTCTTTAATATTATTAATATACAAAATTTTTTAATATCATCCAAACTTGACAATTGTTTAATTAAAAAAAGGAAACACTGTTTTTTCTTTTAATCTCCAAAAATTAAAAACTACATTCAATCGTTACAGATTAAAATTACAACCTTACTAATTATTTTATTTAGCGGGATAAATAATTACATTATTATTTGCTGAAAAAAATAAACAAAAATTAACATTTTGGAATTCGTTATGTTGATTTTACGCTAAAGAAAAATATTAGTAACAAAACAAGAGATTCAGAAAAGTTTTGGTGCTTTTTTAGACTAGTAGTAGTGCAAACGTTAATAATAAACTTCCTATGCCCCCCTACTTCAATGTTCTTTTCGTCCGAGTTTCAATATGTTGGTGTAGAACCATTAAAAGTGGTTTTTTTTTTTTCCTTAGATAAATAATATCAAACTATCGTTACTATATCTGTGATCCACATTTACAAAACTGCATTTAATCTGTTATCGAACACACACAGCTGTGCTTGTCTCATAGTCAATTGGAGTATATTAGACAGTAAATCTGTAACTGAAACTTAAGTCACTGGATATGTGATATCCTTAATATCGGCCGGGGCTAGAGATAGTAGTAATTTGTTATATGAAAACAAGAATTTGTTGGCTTATCCACCAATTCAAGAATAAAAAACAAAAAACAAAAGAGTAATTTTGTAATTGTTTTTTAATTATAAACAAGTTCGACGTTTCGACAAACTTTGTTTGCCTTCTTCAGGAACAATACAAAAATAAAGAGAATAATTATAACACAAAACACAAACAAAAAACAAAAAATATAGTTGCGATTACTGTGGGACTGCTAAGTCTGTAATGAATGGGTGTATGTTGTAATGTAGAAAGCCAGGAGAAGGGGGGGGAGACCGTTATGTATGGTCCACATTTAAAAACAATTACAAAATTACTCTTTTGTTTTTTACCTTGACGCAACTATGTATTTTGTTTTTTGTTTGTGTTTTGTGTTATAATTTTTCTCTTTATTTTTGTATTGTTCCTGAAGAAGGCAAACAAAGTTTGTCGAAACGTCGAACTTGTTTATAATTAAAAAACAATTACAAAATTACTCTTTTTTTTTCTTTTCTTTTTCCCCTTGAATTGGTCGATAAGCCAACAAATTCTTGTTTTCATATTACAACTAACGGCCAACAAAGAAAATCATCTGATAGTAATTTGATTGAATTTCCATACTAACTTTTACCTAGCATCATATTATCATATTGGAGCTATGCTCTCCGTGAAAAAAACATGGCTCAACAGAAGTAATTTAACAGATTTTGCGCTCTGCAATCTGTGATGTCACACTGAAAATGTCTCCGAAAGCGGTCATACTTTTGACCAAAAATGAAACAATCAATCAAGGAAAAATTTGTCTGAGTTTCCCAACAATATGTATCCCATCTCACCGTCTGAAGACAAAGTATTATTCCAAAAAAAAAAAAATAATAATATTTGAACTAAATAAATAATAGTATTAAAAATCATTTTAAAAAATATTAGACTTTCCTAGCCTACAGATTGGCATGAATATTTCATGTTTATCTTACAGGATTGCAGAGTAGAGTGACTAGAGTAAAAAAAACAATCGTAGCTAGTAGTCATATTAAGTAACTCATCGCACCTTTTTTACAGTCGGATACATACATATCACATAGTAGACTTCGAAAGGATGAATAGAAAAGCTTTTCTAAGTTCCAGTAGATTAGTTTATCTAATAAAATACACACACACTTCCAGGGACCGCTTGAAGTCCCTGTGGTTTTTCAAGCTTTGATATCCTAAGTGTTCGGTAAATTATGTAGAACTGTAAAGCCTACATTATCAGCCGGACTTTAACTCCAACTACCGATACGCCAACGCCCCAAGAATACTGTATAAAAAGTTTTCAAAACAGAGAAGAAGTGATAAGAAACAATGAAGAAGGAAAGAAATCATGAAATAAAAAATAAATAAAAAACCACCTTTAAGTTGTAGAAAATCTGAATCTGAGAGTATTTATAAATCTAAAACATTTAAATATTAAATGGAGCTGTTTAAATATCGAAAACTTTTCGCGTGTCAAGTTAAGTTGAGCGAGCAGACTTACTAAACTGAAGTTTCAGGCGTTTAAGATTTTTATTATATTATATATTTAAAATTTAACTCGCACTTATAATATGTTTTTACACTGTTAATGTTTATACTGATAATATTGTTTACACTGATATGTTTTTTTTTTAGAATGTACCACTTTTATTTGAAACGTTTTCCTAGGCAACATTTATTTCTTGGAAGGGATTCTGAGGGAACGGTAACATTATGTTTTCTGGTTTGCAAGAGATCACAAGGATCAGTCAATAAAAAATATACTTATTTCAAGATTATCCGAATTTTCGAGAAAACATTTGGTGGAGAGGGATGATGTAGTTCAGTATTACATTTCATGTAACTCTTTTTTATTATGATAATTATTATGTGTAATCGTAATAAATTTGTCGAAACGTCGGATAATCTTGAAATAAGTGTAAGATCTCCTGCAACTACAATAGAACGGGCGAGAATCATTATTATCATTATGCTTTCTTCTATAGCACTACTTCAGCATAATGTATGGTACTGTCATCTAATACCCATTAGAAATATTACTAGAAATATTAAAGAAAATTGGTTAACTGGTAGTGCGACTTTATAAAATAGATTTTTGAGTTCTTTGGAATTTTCTCGAATGCGGCTACAACGATTTCCTTGAATGCTGATTGCACAGATAGAATTCTGTAATATTTATTTAATAATTATTTTTCGAAAATACTGAAAAATTTAGTGGGTGGTGCGGAATTTTGTGGTGTCATATTTCAAATATTATTTGAGTTATTATTATTATTATTATTATTATCGGAAACGGGTGCCCAAAGGCGCGGGACCTAAGCCTATATGGCTCTTATCCTCCCGGTACCCCCCGTAACCCCTTAATTAGTCTCCCCCGGTAACTTGCCGGTTAATCTACAATATCTCAAGATATCCCTATACTCCAACTCGCCTAGACAATCCTGCGAGAGTGGTGTCCTCCCAAATATACGAAACCTAGTTCCAGCGAAACGGGGACACTGACATAAGTAGTGATACACCGTTTCCCTAACTCCGTCATCACAGTTCTGACAAATGGGACTCCGCGTCTTTCCTATGTTAAACAAGTGGCTGGACACCCAAGTGTGTCCAGTCACTATTCCTACCAAGGTCCTCAAACCCGTCCTACTAAGAGACAGGAGATACTCCGAAATTCTCTGCTTACCTGCCTTTATAAATCTTTTAGCTTGGAGGCACCCCTGCGTGTCCCCCCAGCGTTTCTCCAAAGCTCTCGTCTCCCAAAGTCTAATCTGTTTGTCGCGAAACGTCTTTGTAACGGCCAGGGCTGGTTCAGGACCACAGAATGGTAATGATGATCCCTCCCTGGCCAGCCGATCCGCCCTCTCATTGCCCTCTATTCCCGCATGTCCGGGTATCCAATAGAGATGCACCTTACCCCTCCGAGCCAAAGCGTTGAGCTTCCTCCGACATTCTCCCACTAATTTCGAACTCCACCAAGGCTTACTCAAAGCCCTTAGTGCGGCTTGGCTATCCGAGAAAATCCGCACTTCCTTGAAGCACTTCCTTGAGTTACTTCAATGATATTAATACTGTCTTCTGGTCTACAAGTAACTACAAGTCTACGAAGGATGCCTACTAGCATGTAATCTCACATTCCTTTATATTTATTGTGATGGAATCCAAATCATTAAAGATTTATAGGATCCAAAGAGCGAGGAAGCACACATTAAATAAAATAAAACGTTAGTTACTCCTCACCTAGGCCAGAACTAAGGAGGTAAAGTTCGATTCATATAAATTGAGCGACAGCAGTACAGTTCAGGACAGTTAACGACCAGTTTACAACCAGTCAGCAACCTATCTACTATGTTCTCATCACTCAGCCAGTCTGTCTCTTTATAATTCTCTCGCTACCTTACTTCTATTTTACTGTAAAGTCCTTGCAGTTAGTGTATTCTATTCATTATACTGTAACCAGTGTTCAGCTCGTACAGTGTTCAGCGTATCATCTAGTTTATTTCTAAACCTCATTCTTAAATTCATTCTCTCTAATTCTCTCTCTCCTTCTCACATCCATTGTTACAGCTCTGGGAAAAAAATTCACGTTTAAAGAATACTTGTCAATTTTAGAATTGTACTAAAAGCTTCAGGAGAAAGTCACATGAGTGTTTCACAACAAAATTTTTTTGTTTTTATTTTTTTGGTATAATCAAAATAAACGTTACAGATTATTAAATGGGCTAACAACATGGAAACCAAAGTGGTAAAAAGAAAGGTTAATGATTGTGATGGGGTTTAAATAAGATTAAATGCACTAGTGATTTGTGGTTCTAGCTGTGAAGAAGTGAGGAGCGGTTTGAAATGGGAAACAGAAAGATGGTACTGTTGGTGATTTAGTCAGCATTGGTGAAGAATAAGAGAGTGGGAACTGTACACTGTGTATATGTGTATGTGTATGTGTGTGTGTGTGTCTGAGATGCTGCTATGGTGGTGTTACTATTACTAACTAGCAGAAGTTGTAATAGCAGCTACCTTCGTTCAATAGGACACATTCATCCCATTCCTTTTCTACAAAAGCAGAGATACTGAAGACTAGCTCTACCTCACTAATGGATGTAGAGGGTGGACTACAACGAATTAAGGGGTCTTCAGGGGAATAGAATGACTGTCGTCTTAAAAGAGAGATTGGTGCAAGTTAAGTTGTTCGAGACAGACTTGGGACTGAAGAATCTAACTGAAATTACTTTTACATGGGCAGTTTTCTTTCTAGCTGATTGCCAAAAGTAAGCACTATTTACTGCTGAGCTGTCATTAATGACATAATATTACAAAAGAATTATTTAGTTTTTTTTAAAAAAATCTTTAGGAAAATATATTTCATTTTATATCTAATATTATGATGGAGAATTTTTAGATGAATCAATTGAATTCCGAATAGAAAAAAATTCTATTTATAGCCCAGAAAGATTCTGAATTTATTTTCAATTCTGCAAATAAATAATGTATTTATTAGTATCACCGTAAATCTGATAATAAATAAATAAAATAATCCAAGAATATTTTTTTTTTTATTATCTTACAACCAAATCTCCTATTCTTTAATAAGAATTTATTAAAATAATAAACATTTGTTTAAAAATAGTCATTTTTACTTTCTCTTGAAATAACTGCGCTCGTTCATCCTTGCATTAAGAGAGGACTGAACAGGCAATCGTTTTTAATAATAGTTAAAATTTAATACAAATAGACAATGTGAGTTTATTAAAAATACATTTTATGAGAAATTATATGGTAATATTCCTTTAAAAAAATTAATACGGGGGTATCTGGGTGCGGCAGCTGTGGCGGGCGGGTGATGGTGTAGTGGTTAGGAGCTTGGATTGGTAACTGAGAAGTAGCCAGTTCGAGTCCCGCGTATAACTGCTAAATTTTATATTTGTTTAAAAAATGTTAATAGTAAAGTAGGTGCTTCCCCAACCCGTCTACGACACTAATTTGGTAGCTGGACGTTAAGCCCGCGTGAAAAACTGAGTGCGGCAGTCAACATGAAGACCTGCCAGGCCGAACAATCCTGTTCATTGAAGAACACTTGAATTTTCAGAGTAAGTCCACTTCAGTGGTTTGCCTAAAGTCGCTGACAGCCTCAATCCGCAAACTCAAGTATTTTTCATAAAAATGGCCACGGAAACCTAAAAGAACAAACCTATTCATTTTTATTTTCCGTTACTCTGGAAGAGGAAGTATTGAGATCATGTCAACTTTTTTATATTGTTTTTTTATTTTTTATTTAAGGCGCGTCTACATCTATGGTCATTGGAGCCCGGAACCTTCCTCTCGTTACAAACAATACTGTCCATCACCGGACAGTGAGCTGCAGAGGCTCCTAGGATTAGAAAAAATCTAAGGGCAGCACAGCTGGATTCGAACCCGGGTCCTCTCTGCATGGGAGTCCCATATGCTAACCACAATAGCTATTCCCTTCCCTCCAATACCCTTCCCATCTCAAAATAATTAAATTTTGCTTAACTTTAACTAAAGATTCAATCTTTAGAAGATAATTGGATATGTAGATAGGTCCGCAATGTTTTGATAACTTCTGGGATTTGATCCGCCGTAGCATGCATGTTTTTAGAAAATAATCTTCCATTTTCATCGGACATTCTCTTGTTATACATGTCTTACCTGGTTTTCTATACTTTTTCTTTCTCTTGAGTATTGCGGATTGTGCCAGATTTTTGAAATTTGAATATTTCATCGGAACTACTTGTTTTGGGGTGCCCTGAATACGAAAAAAAGTTGTTAGCGAATGGTCATTGCAGGTTATTAGGGGTGTGTGTGTTGGGGGGGGGGGGTCAGTCAGTTAGTGAAAATTTAAATATGCATAAGCTTTGTTGGTTTGTCATACCTTGCTCCACATTCAAGGGCACCCAGATGCGAATGAATCGCAGGTAAATGCATGGTTTACTATTGCCCAAAAACTGTTTATGTAATCGCCTGTTGAAACCTACTAAACAAAATGTGAATGAAACTTTAGAGTTTACCAGAAAAAATCGGATTCTCCACTGCTCTATTTTGGACAATTTTCGGCAGAAATCTGCAGCAACATGAAATAAATATCTATAACGCATAGTATGTACACGCAAATTAGTAACGTAGTCTGCACTATAAACATTAATTAACTAACATAAAAATTAGAACATAGCAATCCGCAATTAATGGATGTTACTGAATGAAAAAAATAAATGTTGAAAATATATGGGGTTGTTTTTATTAGATTACCGAGAGTGTACAAAAAACCGAAAAAAAAAAATGAAAGATTGTTGGTAATTACCAGGAATTGATTTCCGCCGTCGGTCGACGAGAAAGTACAGCTGAAACAGACAGAAATGAATTTCACACAGTATATAATGGAAGGTAAGAAACTGTGCTAGTAAGCTTTTTTTGCGAGGAGGCTGCGATTGAAAATAAGAATTTAAAAGATAATGAATTCAAAACAGAATTTTTTATAGTTTCACAGTATTTAATGAGCGTAAAAGAGAAGTGTAGTACCTAACTAGCAATTAACATGTTAATTGAGGGTCTGCAACCATTCTGAGCCTTTAATTTGGTCACAGATAAGCTTAAAACTAACGAAATGATAAATGAGATTGTAAAGTCACTTTGCCGGTAATATGCCTCCAAAACATGAGTTAGCATTAATGTAAGTCATGAATTCGCATAATGTAGAGTAATATACCTTATCTTTGCCTCTAGGATCTCTGCTGTGGTTTGAGTACTTTTGAAACGTCAGCTATAATATTAACAATTAACTCCTCTACGAAATGTCATTAATGATTTCAAACTATCGATTTAGAACACTCTCCACACGAAAATTGATCAAAAATTTTTTCTGGAATCAAGTGAGAACGGTAAAATTGTAGCCAAACCTGGGATTATTTTGAACTATTAAATACGTCACAAAATAATGCTGGTGCTATTAAATGACAAACGATCTAACCTAACACTTACTAACAAATTTCTAATCTATAAAGTCATACTTGAACCTATTTGGGCTTACGGCGCCGAACTGTGGGGTTCAACCAAACAATCTAATTATAATCGTATCCAAACACTCCAATCCAAAATACTCCGCAAAATCGTTTCAGCTCCTTTCTTTGTCTCCAATCATACAATCCATATAAATTTAAATATACAATACGTCCGTCAAGATATCCTATTCCATTACAACAAATTTCATAAAAGTTTATCCTCTCATGTCAATCCTCTTGTCCGTGAACTTGCATCCCTAACTAGTCCTATAAATTCAACAGGAAGACTAAAACGTCAGATGCCTCGTGATCTACTTACTGAATAACTCGGAGTTTCACTACTGGGTGACTTCTCCGTTCCTGTTTCTATGTGAAATGTAATTGGCATGATGTGCTGTAGTGTAGTGGTAGCTTGTAGTGGCTTGAGCGGTTTAGTGAAGGGGCTTGTAAGTATATATGTTTAAGAGAGAAGTGTTAGTAATAATCAAGAGAGCACCATTGTTTTTAAAATAAATATATTATTCTCTAAGCAAATTTAAGTACTTTACAATATCACAACTATATCTTAATAAATCAGATAGATATTTATCTAGAATAAAGGTAAATCTCTATCACTGGCACTGAGTTTAAGAGAGCGATTCCTCAAGCAAGTGTTCTGGCTTAAAGTGTCTGTTCAGACTGTGTTGAAGCAATGTCTTTCTAATTGTGCGTTCAAATCTTTCAAATAATGCTGGTATGTCTGGAGGGAGTTTTATTGTTTTACCCTAACTGTTTCTTGCCCTTTCTCTCTTGGTTTGCATTGACCTAGATTGTAGTACGTGGCTCTATCCCCATCACTAAAATACACTATTTGAACTAGTTAATTTTCGCAAAATTATTTTACTAAACTATTTTCCAAAACTATTATTTTTCCATTTCGTTCTTCCACTACATATGAATTGTCCACAATTAACAAATTTAGTATTATTAAGCTTTATAACAGGTGAAATATCAATTTAAAAAAAAGAAAACAAGTTAGTAACTCCAAAATTGTACAAGAGATCATGATATTAGAATACATGGACTTTTGAGGCAGGAACTTAGTTTTCTTGGTGGTCAGATCTTGTAAAATGTATTGGATTCTGTCCATCATTATGTTTTCAACAGTTGATTGAGTCGGGACAGCTGTTGTTTGCAGATGTGTCAGCTCATTTTACTATCTCTTTAAATAACAATAACCGAGAATCTAGCGCAATTATCTAGAATTTGAGACAATCTCTGATTTAGTGTTCATCCATAGTACGAAGGAAAATACTTGTCAAATTTAATATCACTCTGGTACTGAAAGATGAACGTATCTTTTGGAATTGAAATAAAAATTTCTAATCTATTCTAATCCTTTCACACTAATAAAAAACAAATTTAGTAGTTTAAAAAAATTATAAAAGTTAGAACAATAGATAGAGTCTAAAAAAACAAATACCAGCAAAAAAAGTAGAGTTTGAGAATTAGTGAAAATCTAAACAAAACAAAAAGAAAAATTGAAGAACATTCATTCAAACATTTTCTATTTGTGTCTGTTGAACATAAAATTTCTTTATATATACATAATAATATATAAAATAATAAAGAAGTGAACAATAGTAATATTCAAAGAAGTTCTTTACATGCAAATGTAGAGAAGAGAGTTAAGTGTGCCACTAAATGAGCTCGGCATTTAGTTCATAAACACTAAAGGAAGATGTTCTCTCTAGTTAAATTTAATTGTTTCTTCATACTTGTAACAAGTTAATTATATTTAACTTCTAATATCAAATTTTAATGAACAAAATTAACCTTATTCACAATTAAACGCTATTTATTATTCTCAATATTAAAATTAATATTTAAAATACTTAGCACGGTTTACTACGTTATGAGTTATTGATTTGTATAAGATTACTGTGCGTTTAACATATTTTGACTAGTGTCACTGTCCGTGCGGCACTCGTTCTGGTTAAATTATTCCATGCAAAAGGGCAGGAACTCTCAAAATCTCTTTGATAATAGATGATAAACAAGAAAACAAACAAAAAATACATAGAAATCGGATATGTCTCGTAACGCACTGGATGGGAAAAATCTAAATACTACGATAGTGGTCTGGCAAAGTAATTGCTGGTGAAACTGTTATTAAACTGCTGATACTATTAAAACTTGCTTTTGATTAAATCTATGTTTGTCGGTATTTTTCAATCATCTTTTCGAAGTTAAAAAGACAGAAATATATATATATATAATTTATTTTTTAGTTATCCTGGCAAGTCTAGTGTATTGTGGCCTTGAAGGATCTTTTGCAGCTCCAGATCCTCCTGAGTCTACTGCCGCTCTTCAGGCAGTATTCCCCTGTTACAAACAAACTGCTCGTAAGAATTGGAAATCTAAGAGCAGCATACCTGAGATCTCCGATTACGAGTCCAGTTTATACCATCCCTGTCGATTTTATTGTTACAATGGGCGAGCATACAAAAAAAAAAATTACTTTAGCAATTTGAGTTGAGCTTGATGTTGTTGACATAAAGGTGCGCTTGGTATTATAATAAATATGTAATCACTTCTGACTCAGGTTCGTATCCCCCCCCCCATATTGATAAGAACGTTATGTTAACAACCACTTCTCTGATTTAACCGAGTATACTCGGGCAAAATAAACTTACAAAAATGAATTTGGCCGAGTTAACTCGGGCAACCATTTTTCTGTATATTATGTAAATATTTGTCCTATTTATTATTTTGAACTTTATAACTTGCAAAAAATTATATTGTGCGCACTGATTGATGTGTATGAAATGTAGTGGAAGAAAGAAATGAAAGAAAATAAGCATTTTGAAAATAGTTTAGTGAAAGAATCTTGTGAATTTTAGCTAGTTCAAATAGTGTATTTTAGTGAAGAGGAAAGAGCCAGGTGCTACAATTTAGGTCAATCCAAACCAAGAGACAAAGGGTAAGAAACAGTTAGGGTAACACAATACACTCCCGCCAGACATACCAGCATTATTTGAAAAGATTTGTACTAACAAGAGAAGGCATTCTTTAAAACAGTCTGGTTTAGACATTCAGCCAAAACACTTCAGGAATAGAGTTATAGAGTTTAGCATTTATTCTAGATAAACAACTGATTTATTAAGATATAGTTGTGATATTGTAAAGTACTTAAATTCACTTAGAGAATATATTTATTTTAAAAACAGTGTGATCTCTTGATTATTTCTAATACTTCTCTCTTAAACATATATATTCACAAGCCCTTTACTAAACCGCTCACACCACAAACTACTACAAGCTACAAAACAACATCACACCAACTACATTTCAGAAACTATTGTTTAATTTCATTTAGTAGTGGTGGTAGCTTCACCAAGCAATTGTCACTTATATTATTGTTGTTATAAGTACTTTATTTTTGAAAAAATAATACTGTAGATGCTAAAATACTTAAGTACAAAAGCATGGCAAAGAGCCGTCTGCTAGAGTTTACAGCCATTACAGAAAAACAAAAAATAATACAAAAAAGAAAAATCATGAAAAACATCAAGAATTACACTGGAACTAAAACAGAACTGGGATAAGATAGCAAAGTAAAAAAAAGTATTAACACAACTAATGGTTAAATAAATCAAACATAGTTTTATAAATTACAATAAAAAACTGAAAAGCTAACCTAAAGAATCTGAGATCCTGAGGTGCCTAACTCTCCAAGCGTTGCGAGCGTAAGCAATTAAAGGATGACAAGGCCGTTGTCCGGATTGTCACTTATATTATGTGGATTATTTTTAGTTTCTCGGCTTTAGTTTTCGGTTTTGTTTTGTTTTTTCGTAATCCTTCCGGTATTTTATCATCAGTGATAGTAGACACTATTGAGGGTTAAGCTCGCTTAACTATTTTTAAGTTTTTTCGAGAGGTCCCGTTCGCTACAAGGTTTTATATAGTTACGTTAGATTTGGATAGTGATTACGGAAAACACTGTATTAGTATATCTGAAAGCAAAAATCGTATTAGTTCTATTCGGAAAGTGAAGATGATGCTCCATTATTACAAGAACAACTTAGGTGTAAAATAAATGTTACATTTGAGACAAATCAATTGGATAGAAAATTTCTTTTCCAAACTTATTTTTGGGTTTGATTTCATCAGAAAAATATGACAGGGAAGTGGTTAATGGAATAATAGAAGAAAATAAATAGTTGAAGAAAATCACGAAAGGGTGAGAAACTTTTCTTTAATGGACAACAAGGCACATAAATGTAAAATGGGCAGATATGTAAACTCCATGTCCAACCTAATTTCTTCCGAAAACCATCATCAATTAGTTAAATAGTTTAAAATAAAGTGACATTGGATGTTGATAAGAAATAAATTGTTGTGTAAATTTATGAAAATTGCTGTGGTAGAGAAATGGCTGTGAACGCGATGAATATATTAGTGTAAATAAATGTCAGTATGTATATCTTATAAACCAACATAAAGCGGTTGCGTACAAAAAAAATTATAAGCAGCAGTGAGTTATGCATTTTCACACTCCCATTCTGTTTTCAGGACTTGTTGAGCTCTTATGTGCTCAAAAGTAAAAAAAAATATCACTTTTCTCACTGTTTTGTAAATAACTATTTCTATTTATTTATTGAGTATTTTACACATAAAATATATAAAAAAAATGAAAAAACACAATAAAGGTCTTATGAAGTGTTTTTTCATAATACTAGATAATTCCAATTGTCAGTAAAAAGAAATTCACACTCATTCTATAACAATCTAAGAAATTTTCAACTCCAAGAGTGATGGCAAACATGTTCCGGGTTCATAAGAATGTGATCTTAAGTACGAGACATTTATGAATGCACACAATGGAAACTACAATGCATACAAAAAAGTAATGTAACGCCTACTTTTTTGAGGCAGGCTTAACGTCCTACTATTTAATTAGGTGTCGTGGACGGAGTGGGTCGAACCAATATTTTATTACTCACATTTTTTAAAGCTGATATAAATTTAGCTGTCAATGCACACAGTGGGAACCACTGAGAGATATATATGTACGTCTCGTAACGCACCTGGGGCCGGAATACTGAAAATCATTAACACAATCAACGTGTTAATATTAGCTGTATTTTAAACAGAGCTGTATTTTGAACAGAGTATATTTTCGAGGTGTTGCAGTAATTTAAGTTCACTGAATAGTAAAAGGAAATACTGGACGAGCTTTTAGTAAACAGAAATATAAGGAATATAAGGAAATAACTTCCTTTTTTTAAGAACTGATAAAGACAGACTAGATGAAGAAACATACAGGATTATAGGGGTTGTAACTCTAAAAATAAAAATTACATTCACAATTACATTTCAAAACATGATCTCTCTTGAGGACAAGATCGCTTCACTAGAAGTACCACTTTATTAAATGTATATCTTTCAGTTTTTCACAATTTTCCGGCAATAGATTCCCGATTTTATAACAAACTTAAAAGTAATCAATTTCGTTTGAATTTTTTTTGAAAGAAATTAATTTTTAAGAAGTTCTGGCTGAGCGGTGATAAGCTTTAAGCTAATATAGCTTCTTTCTGATTTTTTAATCTTTAATTAATATTTGAGTAACGCAGCTAGAGAAATAGTTATTTATTTAAGAAGGGAGTAAAGTGCAACAGTTTATTCAATTCAATTCTAAAAGAATGTTGTGCCTGTTGTAATGACATGGCAAAATTGGCAAAGTCATAGCAATGTCAAACCTTTACAATAATAACAAAGAAAGAATAATTTACAACTAGTGGCCTGGCCAGCTGCCTGGCTTCAAGACAAGGCCGCGGACAAACAAACAAACCAAGGGTAAATACCTCTACATCAAAGCAAGCACCGCTGGCCACTGACCTAAATCGGTAGCCAGCTGCTGTCATCAAAGCAAGCACCGCTAAGGCTGGGCACTGATCTAAATCGGTGGTCACCAAACCAACCAAGGTCGCTCAAGGTCGCACACTAGGACAGATATCTTGGTGTGAGTGTGGCCAACACTCAGATGTCTTGGTGTCAGTGTGGCCAACGCTAATATATAAACTTCGCCCGATTGGAAGAGGGGATCATGAGATTATTATACGATTACACTTCAGTACGAGCAGCAGTTTATGCGTCCCTATACAGTTTTTATTTACACTTATTAC
This sequence comes from Triatoma infestans, assembly GCA_011037195.1. Taxonomy (NCBI): domain Eukaryota; kingdom Metazoa; phylum Arthropoda; class Insecta; order Hemiptera; family Reduviidae; genus Triatoma; species Triatoma infestans. The sequence goes on from JAAEAF010000841.1 coordinate 16,639, forward strand.
TTTAGTTGTGCATCTTAGTTCATTTATCTTATTCATTCTAATTTATTAGTTATTTATCTTCTATTTATTTCTAAGTATTTCTTGTTAATAGTTACCATTTTTACGTTAAATTATTGTTCAAATACAGTCTATTTTTATAAAATCCGTGTTAATAATTCGAGCACTAACTTCCAAAAATCTCTAAACTAACTTCCGCCCTCTTCAAGACATCTACTACATACCTCAGGAATCACATTAAACGATTCCACTACATCTTGTAGTATCACGGTGGGATCAGATCATCACATAACGATTCCACTACACTGTCGAAAAGGAAAAGGTTATCTTCCGAAAGTTTGTAAAACATTAGGTTAAAGTTAAACAATACGATATTATGTTTTCTGATGTTTAATTTATTGTTAATTTTAAAATGTTAAAACAAATGAACGTATTCATTTGCGTCACTTTTTTAAGTGGTACTATTCAAATCTAATAAATAACACCTTAAAATTCTTTTCCATAATTATTAGCTTATTTAATCACTAATCATCCATATTCTTAATTAATTTCTTTTTAGGTTTCCATTAAAGAGTAAAAATCTCAAAAACTGGCAAATTATCAAATCTATCTTCAGCATGTGCTCTGCAAATAACGTGTCTTGCGCCTCCAAAAAAAAAAAAAAAAACCTTAAATCTCTGACTCTATATGCAGTAAGTAAGTATTATCAGCATTTCCTCTATAAATACACTATTTATTAAATTTAATATTTTTATTATTTTTATTTATTTAATTTACATCTATAAAATACACACTGGTACGTGATAGATGGAGAGTGGCCTGACATACTGACTATTTACATTCAGTAATTAGCAGAAAAACAAATGGAAGAAAAAAAACAAAAAACAAAATGAATGAACAAAATAAACAGTAAAATAAAAATTAATAAAATTAACAACCTTAATTTGACAATATCAATAAAGATAAAGCCAAATAAAACAAATATAAATTAAAAATTAAACGGTATCCATTAAAAATCTAAAAGAAACTTTCTCAATTTTAAACTGTTATTTATAAAATTATACAATTAAAAAATTAATTATTATTTTTTATAGAGAAAATACTTGTTGCAGTTAATAGGTAATATTTACATAAATATCTCTCTCTATATAAAGAATATACAGGACAGTCAATAAACACATGAGCCAAGGATTTCTGAGCCAAGGATACCTCATACTTAAAACCCTACTGTACACAATTAACCTTTTTTCAGATGACATCCTTATTGACTCACAATCCTAATTATATCTAATGGTACATTATATGATAAATAATCCTTGTTAACGAGCATAAAGTCCATGGTACTAATAGGAAGACTTGGCAATCCTCTCCAGTCCAAACGGATCAACTTATCTCTTAAACAATTCAGAATTGCGTTTTTTTTTTCTTTTTCAATCAATACAGCATCCTGTTCTATCCATAGCCAGCTAATCCGAGGTCATCAAAATACTCCTTCATTTGCAAAACCCAGTTGAATTTGGCACTATTACCCACTAAAGTGTCCATTGTTAACAACATTTGTAACAAATTTTAGGAATCCGATTATTGGGCATATTCAAAATTTTTATGAGAAAATGTATAGCTCTAATAAATACAAGATATCTCAAGTGGATGCTGCTCGTCTACATTCTCACCATATAGCTAGCTGTGCAATTCGGCCAGTAGTACAAGGATTTAAGAAATTTGGATCTGTGTTCCTTAATGCCCAAACCTCACTGCCAAACAGCAGCACCGAATATTAAATTTAATAATTATTATTACTTTTTTTTTTATCTTTAGTCGCGTCAACACGTATGGTGATTGGCGTCCGGAGACTTCTCAGTGCACTGCCGGCCTCCGGACAGTGTGTTCTCTATATACAGACAACACTGTCAATCACCGAACAGTGAGCTGTTGAGGATCCTAGGAAGACACAATCTAAGGGTAGCACAGCTGGACTCGAACCCCCGGCACCTCCGCGTAGGAGTCTAGTGTGCCACCCACTGAATTAATCTCTTCCCTATTGTTAATTATAATAACACATATAATTTAAGCATAATGACACCTGATTCTAGTCTATGTAGCCTGTTGTTTGAATGGACCAATAATGGAGAGATTTGAGAAATTGAAATTGATCACACATGATTACTAATGAGGGATACTTCTTCCGATAATTCAACTTGTAAAATCTTTTGATTTAGCTGGATTTTCGTATATCCAACTCAGCAACAGAGGAGATTAAAAGCATACCTCTTTTCTAACCAAAAATGTTGTTATTACATAGATTGATTACAGTTGTCTTAGATTATTGTGATATAGTAATATTTGTTGGAAATAATTATTGTCAGTTCCCAAAACTTCTGAATAATATTTGAGGTATTCGGAGAGATTATCAAGAATATAATAAAGTAGCTTTAATTTATTACACATACTACTTTTGTAGAATTATTTAATTTATTATTATTTTAATTATTATTGTATTGAAACATTTCAGCGTTGGAGTAAAATAAACATTAGGACTACAAAAGCATAGAGGGCAATTTTTTTTTTTCAAAGCTGTAAGCATAACACTATGGCAACCATTTTGCACTTTAATTTCTCCAGCAAAGAGGTAATGATATAAGGGCAACCTGGGAGCACAGCATACTGTATGAGTTATGAAGGGAGGAATGTGGACGATTTATTCGTATTAACAGACCTCGCACACGTGGTGGTGGAGAACAGTAGGGTGGCACTATCTACGAACGAAAATGGAGGACCCACTTTTCCTTAGCCAGGGGTTAAATTAGTCATAAGCCCTCTCCCTCTCTCTCTCTCTCTCTCTCTACTACTACCATTCATTTAATATTCCACCCTGTGCACTAAAAATACTTTCTGTAGGTGCAAATGAAGGCTAAATATATCACATTATTCTTTAATATTAACCCAACATTTATTTAGTCGCATTAATTTTATTTAATCGCACATAATATATAATATTGATTTAAATATGGAATTGATAAATATTTTATTGCTGATAAAATATTGTTGATATTGATTCAGAATTATGGATATTGCAGAATTACTTTATAAAATTTCTCTTATTCCGGGTAAGAGGAAGTATTGTGATATTGCCAAATTTTCATAGGAAATAGATGTTTTCAGTTCTCTTGAGTACGAAAGGAAATGTTTTAGCGAAAAAAATGTTTGCGTGTGTGTGTGTATGTATGTGAAAACACCATATTTCAAAAACGAAAGCTAAGTTGCGCTTATCACAAAAAAGGTGGGTTAAGGTTGTTTTTACACATTTATACACCTGAGTGTGACTTATGTGATAATTAATACGCTAAATACCTACTCTGTCTCAGCAGAAAAAGCTTTAGCGGCAATTTAAATTTAAATTTTTAATTGACATTTTTCCAGGAAAAGTTGCCAAATAAAAGTGATAAGTTTCTTCTATCCTCTACAGATATTGATTCTCCAGGTTTGAAAAAAAAATCGTTATAGCCGTTATCAAGAAAATTTCAAATAATCTCAAAATCAAATTCTATCTATTTAATGGCACTTCCAGGATTTACTTCAAAACTGGAATTCTAGCAATGCTTTCAATGTATCTTAAGAATCCCCACGTAAAATCAATTAACATAAAAATGGACATTTGTCCGGAAAAATGTCTTAAATGAAAGTAAGAGGTGATTTATGTATGTAGACAGCATAGGAAATTTATAGGAAATGTTGGAGTATTTTTTTTTTAAGAAAATTGCAAAAAAAAATTTAAACACACCTCACACGCATGCAAGGGACAAAACCGGTAAAACCTCAACTTTAAAAAATTCGACACAATCGTAAAACTTCCCCCTTACAGAGTATGAAATAATAAAAAAACAATAGGATTCAACATGAAACTTTTATACGAAATCCATCAACAGGAAGAATCACTTTATTGAATATTTTTAATATATTTCGCAATTTTCTGTTCGATGTTTTTTTTCTCAATATTATAATGGAGTTGTTGAGGAGAGAAATTAGTTTTGATTAAATGAACGAAATATGAAGACACTAATATAATGTAGCTAAGTTTACACTAACTACACTGGACTTTATAATGAAAATGATAGAATGAATGGTGAGAGTAAAGATATGACACGATGCGATATACAATTGTATGGTTCCATCTGATAGATACTTTAGATAGATTCCGACTGGCATATACACAGATTATCCCACTCTAGCCCGCCTAAGTCAGAGAGTAGTCTCTATTGAACAGAGAGGGCTTCTCTTCTCTCTACTGTATCTTTGCGGTACAATTACAATATTAGTGTCACTTATTTAGGATCTATAAGTTTTAATTGAATTTTTTTTCTGAATACTTGGATTCTAGGGCAACAAAGTTCGGCTTCCTAAACATATTAACTTGGCACTTCAGTATAATGAAGGGCTCCACTCTCAAAATTTTCTTATATTCAGAACAAGTGAAGGTTTGGTAAACAATCAGGTGGGAGATTATAGTTCAAAATACTTCAATTAACTTTTTATTTTAAATTGAAATTCCCTGTGTAAACACCTTGTTTATCACTTTCAGCTTGAAAATTAAATTAAATTAAGCTTGTTTGTGTTTAAGTTAGAAATTCTAATATTAGAAGTTAATAATCTATCTTGTCATTATCTATGAACTAGTTACTGTTAATGGATTTGTTTTCTAAGTAAGCTTTTCTAAAAAAAAAATTGTAAGTAAGCCGCCATAATTAGTTATGTTCAAATACAATAATATAAAAACAAGTAAATTAATTAATTAGAACTCCTTTTAAAGTTATTTCAAAATCTAAAACAACAAACATTTAAACTAATTCTATTCTCTATTCATAATAAACTAATTGTTCTTCTCCAAGGAGATAAGTCTAACTTTCCTCGGTGACCAGCCGGGTTGGAAAAAGTCACGTCAATTCTGTGTTTTTTGTAGTCTCAATTGTTTCAGCCTTTTCTTGACATCCTTCTTTTTCATTTGCAACTGACTTCCGCTTTTCCCTTCATTACCATTACATTCTCATTCTTTAACCAATCAATAAGTTTTATGCCCAACAAACTCCGTCCAATCTTCCTTTGTTACATATTACCTTTATTCTTTTGAGCTTGGATAGAGACTATATGTCTGGCTGCCCCAACTAATTATTGCAGAATGCAGTATCAAAGATTAATTTCTTGCTAAAACCAAATTATTGTTCATAATATCCTTCAGTGGCCATCTTTCTTCCAAGGAAAACTGATCTTCTTTTGCAGGTTAATAGTGGAACCATTTTTAAGAAAATATACAAATTACTCCTAAACGCTCCGATTTCAATTGAATTTAAGCACTAGGCTTTATTAAATTCATGGTGGAGATCTTTTAGCATAATAGTAGGCATTTGAAGCTATAAAACAAGGTTGTTAGTACACCTTTTAAATCATCATTTTGTCCATGATAGCCTGCTTTATATTATGGTCATTGATCGGGTCCGGGCGTTCTCCCATCATCAGGATGCCTTGATAAGCTGGGTGATTACACAGACTTACACAGAACAAAATCAGTTGGTACACTATTTTGGAAGTGATTTATTATTACCTAATTCCGTATTATATTTTTCTTTATATTCGACTAAAGTCACATATTATTTTCATTTTTAAAAAGCCTTGTGTTTTATGGTTCTTTAATACGATTTTTATAAGATAGTATAAATAAACAATAATTGTTTTACAATATTTAATTTATTATTTATTTTATTAGTTAACACTTACATTGTTGACACTCATAATGTTTCAACAAAACATACAGAATAAATGAAAATTAAACATTCGTTTTGATAATAAAAAAAACATTGAAATAAACAATAATAGATTAGTAGATTAATAGATGAGATAGTAATAATAAATTATTCAAACAACAACTATGTAAATTTACTCCATAATATGATTAACACTTCATATTTACACTATTTAAGTTTCCATTTTCATAGAACCAAAAATAAATGCTTTTAAAAAATGCAAACAACATGTGGCTTTAGTTAGTTATATAGAAAAACTTCTCAAAACAGTGAGTTAACTGATTTTGCTTTGTTCAAGTCTTTGTTATCCCACTGATTAACAAGTTGGGCGAACCCCCTGAAAACGGACGATAATCACAAAATGAAGTAGTCTATCACAGAACAAATCTCTGATGTTTTCCAGCTCTGTGGACCTAGGCACAACAAATTTAAACTGTAAATTTCTTCGGGTTGAGATTGCGTCATTCTTTGGTCTATCCTATTTACTTTTCTCTACAGCTGCAAGGAATGATATAGACCCCTCTTGTAGGGGAAATTAGTTCTTGAATCCTGGAAAAATTTGAAATATTTTTCTGACTCGTGTTTGACGTTATTGAAGAGAGTAGTTATGTATCTGTATCGATGTGGTGGGCCTATTGATGGTCTTGTCTCAAATTTCTTTTTCCAAACTTTTCTATATACGAGTTGACCGCTACCAGGCTTAACGTGGAACCCATAAAAGGTTACGAAACAGAAATATGTGGATTCCAGAAGATTCGTCCAAGCGAATGTAGATTTTTTTTGTGAAATGCTAAAAAAAACTACTTTCTATGTAAGAATATTATATTCTCTTCAAATAGTCAGTTAAATTGTGACCGTTTTATCAAACCATGATCGAGTTTTACGATCTTGGTAACCTTACGTCACTACTGGGAAAAAAAATGTGTACAGCTACTGAAGTGTCGCGTGCCCAATGTAAATTCAAAGAGAAGGATGTCATTGTTCAGCATACTGCCCGGCCCGTTCAAAAATAATTTTTATAAATTATTTATAAAAATGAGTTGTTGAGGCTTTACTGGATGCGGTCAAGTCAAATCAGATCGTCACAAATACTAGTGCTCTTGCTGCAGAATTGGCAATGTCTAATGACATCGTTAGCCATCATTTCCATACTTTGGAAAAGATAAAAAAGGAGGGGTTGGATAGTGCCACAAGTAGTTTCAGTTCAACAAGGCCGCTAGGAGAATAGATACTTGATAACTTCAGTGATTATTGGTAAACCAACTACCTCAGCGAATCAATCTTCAAAAAACAAACCTTTAAAAAATTGCAGCCAGTTGCACAAATTCAGTAATTTTTTCCTAAAATTTTCTTTTTATACCTTAAACAAACTGTCTAATATTTCCCTGCTCTTAATTTTCTTTTGATTCCCTTTACTGACCAATTTCCTACCAAGAGTATAGAAAAAAACTTAAGGTTATAAGAATGAGTGACTGTTAAAAGGGAGAAACATTTGCATTTTATAAAAAACTCTTAAATGATAAACATTATAGAAGTCTAGAACATTAAATATTTAGCAGGCCATGCTCTGATAAAATGCTATATGAGAATCTAGGAAATGAAAATAATGCCATCATTTTAGAAAATTCCGTTCCCATTGAACTTCCATGCCTGGGTTATAAAAGAATACATTAAATTTTTCATTTAGATTTAAACAACTCTTGAACATCTCTAAAAAGAAAGGAAAAAAAAAGGCAGATATTATTCAGCAATCCTTTGGTATATGTTCATTTATTTTTTGTTTTGTTTTTATTAGTATCGGTTTAAAGCCATTAACGACAATTTGCAACATCAAATACAGCGGTCTTAACGAACAACAAAATATTTTGTAATATTTAAACATAATTTTCTTCACGAGAAATTCAGTTAACAATCTCATATAATGTTACCTTTTTTTAAACGATCCAATGATGATTTATTAAAAAAGCACATTGAAACTTATATGACTTCATTTGAACCTTTATTTTCTTAAATAATTTATTCACATACATACACACACCCGTAACCAATCACAAAAACATTTGTTGATACTCAGAAAGCCGTGATATACCATGCATTTCTGGAGATACAAACTGATCCAATTTCCAGTGCAAATTAAACTTAAAAAAATTGACATCAGCACACAATATTATTAGCTCTTTAGTGTTATAAAAATGCTATAAAATTAAAATGATAAGCCGCCTGATCTTTCATAAACCAATTACAGATAAAGTGAACTTAATGAATTAATATAAAGGAAAAAGAAAATAACACAACCTTATTTCCGGAAAAATAATAGTAATAAATCAATAATCTATTAGTATTATTGATTTATTTATCACATTAATTGTATTTAGCAGTAAATATTACGTTAGAAATAACTGCATTTTTTTTTTTTTAATAAAGTTTTTATTGCACAATTTCGTAATTTATAAAATAATTACGAAGCGAAAATCAGTACAAAAAAAATTATAAACTAGTATTTTTAAAAAAATAATTAGGTATAAATAATTAGCCAATCACAGTGTAGAAGTAAAGGTGTCAAATGTGAGCATGGTGAAAATGATAATTGTAAAGTTCTGATTGGCCTAACATACACTCACATTTTAAACCTTCTATTCTACACTGTGATTGGTTAATTTATTTATGGCTAATTATTTCTTTGAAATAACAGTTCTAGTTTAGAATTTTTTTTACTAATTTTCCTTTCGTAGATATTTTTGATAAATTATCAAATTGTGCAACAAAAAAAAAATTATAAAATAAATGCAAAAAATCAAGTTATTTCTAGCATACTGTTTACTGTTTTATTTAATTGCTGTGAGCTATAAATCTGAGAATTTTTATTCCATTGCTAAAAAAGAAACAAACAGAATTAGGTAGAAATTCAAGATGCATTGTAAAACGCCATTTTATATTTGGCCGTTTATACTAATGGAGCAAAATAAAATTGATGTTAAACACCCACAAAAATTTCTTCAATGAATTCCTAATATTCAGTTGAAAATCTTTGATTAAACGTGAAATTTTTAGCTATTCATGAATAAGTTCTTAATTTTATGTAAGTGGCACTGCCAACAAATTATTGACAGATAATCACTAGATTGTTACATAGTCAAGATGGTATTTCTACATATAAGCTAATTCAATCAAATCTAGTTTCTTCTAACAACATAAACAACGGAATCAAATTAATTATTAGTGCAATTAAACATATAAATTATAATATGAAGGGTTCGATTCCAGCTATGCTACGTTTAGATTTTTTCTTCATAGGAGACTCTAAAGCTCATATCCGGTGATGGACATTGTTGTCTGTAATGAGTGAACACTGTTCGGAGGCCAGCAGAGCACTGAGAAGGCTTTGGGCGCTAATGACATAGATGTTGACGCGCCTTAAAAAAAACAAAAAAAAAAGTATGAAGAAGCGTTATATATGAGAATTCGAAAATCTACAGGCTATGTAACTATGTAAATTGAAGTAAGAGAAAGTTATGTGAGTGTTTCACACCAGATTTTTTTTTATTTTCTTATAAAAACCTTTAATATATACTTGTAAAATATACAAATCTTTTTATTTTTTATACGGCCACTGGCTTTGATGTTTCTAATTACACATTCCTAGTTTAAATTAACTTTCTTTCCTAATTACTTCTTCAGTTGTAATTCTCTTGAACAAAAGTTTTATTGCGCTTCAGATTCAATAAGTTAGAATCCTCTTTTTACTGGTAAACCCATCCCCACTTTCTTATAACTTATCTAACTTAATATTCTATGTCTTCACTTGCAATTTCTCTTACTCAGTTGTTTTCTTTTATGCAAAAACTACGTACGATAGATTGTTTTGTTAAGTGGGTTTGCTTTTCGTCCATGTCACTAGGTGGAGGATGGAGTTTAATCCTGTCTGGAAATATACGGATTAGTTTTTTGAGAGCTGAAAGATCTGTATGGCATTCTGGCAGTAATATTTCAATTTAATTTAATATTAATTTTACTTTCTTTCACAGCTGGTTGTATTGCGATAGGTCAAATTTTGGATAACAAATTTTAACCGGATTTATACTTCTTTGTGGTCTGCTGACTCCGAAGAGTGGTTTTTAGAAATTAATCAATGTGTGTGTGATTGTGTGTTCGGTCAACATCACCCAAACACGGAAAATCGCAGTGAGTTTATAGTTGATATTTAGTTTAAGTGAGTGCTGTCCAGCGGACCCGACAATAAGGTTATGATTGAAAACTGCCAATTGAAACTAACACTGTAGTGAATAGATTTTTTTGTAGTCATTTGCAACTTACTCAAAAATGGTTCCAATGAGTTTCTTTAAACTTGGAATATTGACTACACACATAAAAAGCTACAACTTTTATTTGAATCATTTTTCTGGGAAAATTCATTTAAGAGGGATTCTCAGTGGAGTATTGTTTTCTTGTTATTTCTTCAGTTTATTATATCATTCTATCATCTAAATAATATTAATTACAATAAAATTTGATGCCAAAATTCCACGTTTGAAGAAAATTAATGCACCGGAAATGCAACTTTACTTTACAGTTTTTACTTTCTCTTACACCTATAGTAAGAGGAAGTATTGTAATCGTGTCAAATTTTCGATATCGAGTTTTCATCGGAAATATCCGTTTGGAGGTCCCCTGCGTCCAAAAAAGTGGTTTTTAGCAAATGGTCTGTGTGTGTGTGTGTGTGTGTGTGTGTGTGTGTGAGAGAGAGAGTCTGTGTATATGTTGTGTGTATGTATGTATGTATGTATGTATGTGAACAGCATAGCTCAAAAACGAAAAACCGTAGAAAGTGGAAACTTGATATTCCATTTAGGTATCTCCTTGGGATCTGACAGTACGTTATCTGTCAAAATTTCTCAACCGGAAGTACCATTTTACTAGTTGGGTTTTTTACTTTTTTGCGATTTTCTCAAAAATGGCTGAGACGATTTTCTTTAAACTTGGAACATCAACCACACATACAAAGTGCTACAACTTTTATTTGAAACATTTCTCAGGGAAAATGCATTTAAGGGCACTTTTAGAGGGAGGGGTGGGGTTAGATTTCCATCTAAAGTGCTATTTCAGTTTATTAGACAATTCTGTCATCTAAATAATGTCAATTAGAATTAAATATGTTGTTGTAATTCCGAGTTTGAAAAAATCGGATAACCGGAAGTACGTTTACTTTACCACATTACTAAATGATTTATTCTCTTTTTCGCAATTTTCTCAAAAATGGCTCCGACGATTTTCTTGAAACTTCGTATATAAACTAAACATGCAAAGATCTACAACTTTTATTTAAAACATTTCTCTGGGAAAATTCATTTAAGGGCGCTTTTAGGGGGTGTTACGTTTTTCTCTAATGTGCTATCACAGTTGATTATACAATTCTATCATCCAAACAAAATTAATTAAAAATAAATAGATGGCCGAAATTCCGAGTTTTAAGAAATTTAGTAAACCGGAAGTGCGCTTTTACTGAAAAGTTTTTTCAGTTTTCGACGAATTTCGTTAAATTTGGTACACAAACTATAAAATTTGTCAATAATAATTTTGAGAACTGGAGTAAGAGAAAGTTGTGTGAGGGTTTCACACCAGATTTTTTTTTCATCATCTTAAACATTGGCATGGGACATTTCGATTTGGATTTAAACTGTCATTATAAATATATAGTATACTAATAGTTATTATTTAAGGGAAGGGAATAGCTAAGTGATTAGCGTACTGGACTCCCACGCGGAGAGGACCCCGTTCGAGTTCAACTGTGTAACTTATATTTTTTTCTTCCTAGAAGCCTCTACAGCTCACTGTCCGGTGATAGACAGTGTTGCCTGTAACGAGAGAACACTGTCCGGAGGCCGGCATTGCATTGAGAAGGCTCCGGGCGCCAATGATGACCAATGATTGACCATAGATGTTGACACGCCTTAAATTAAACAAAAAAAAAATTATTATTTAATTTATTGTTATTGTTACCATAGATTTTTAGGATATTTATATTTCAATTCAACTTACAGAAATCAAACCAGCTGGGAGAAAGTAATAAATTAATGCGTACATTTCCAGGCAGGCTTAAAGTCCATCTTCCACCAGGTGACGTAGACGGCAAGCAAATGTACTATTTACTCACATTAATATACCACATAAACATGGCCAAGATTGGGAATTGAACCAGTTTCAGGAATATACTAGCTAGGGCGAACCGCGTAGCTAACTTATCCGCTAATTTATCCCCCCCCCCTCCGGCCTAATATAAGTTATCTCACACTGATATAAAGCATTTTTTCATTCAGAATCGTTTCAATTTTTCAATGAAGTTAGAACTTTAATAAACAAAATTAATACATTTTTTTTTTCACCCAAATCTTAAAGCCTTTAATGAAACAAATTATATACTTTCATATATTAAACCTCAAAAGTGAGGTTAAACGTAGGCCGAGATAAAGTTGCTTTAGGTTGATAAAACTAAAAAATTCCAACCCCTAGCTGAAGTATGTAAAACCATAAACCATAAATATGATATAAATCCAAAGCTATAAATTATTTGAACCCATAAGCTAAAAAATGAAAAACAAATAAATACATTGCATTATATATATAAGCATATGCTGTATAATAATAATAATAATAATAATAATAATAATAATAATATAATAATAATAATACTAATAATAATATAATAATAATAATAATAATAATAATAATAATAATAATAATAATAATAATAGGGAAGGGATTAGCTAGTGGTAGCGCGCCGGGCTAGCAACGCGGAGATCACGGGTTCGAATCCAACTGTGCTACCCTTAGATTTTCTCTTCCCAGGAGCCTCTACAGCTCACTGTCCCGTGATGGACAGTGTTGTCTGTAAGGAGAGAACACTGTCCGGATGCCGGCAATGCACTGAGAAGGCTCCGGGCGCAAATGACCACAGATGTTGACACGCCTTAAATTAAAAATAATAATAATAATAATAAATTATAATTTCTTAAATTAAAAATTTGTTTTTCAATATTAAATAAAATAAAATAAATATTAGAAAACATAATACAATATTGTTAAAAATTGCACTTCATATTCTACAATATTAATAAAAGCTAATCTTCCATTTTTGTCATAGGAATACATTCGCAAAGTTTACATCTGGTAATGTTTTTAGATCCTACATTTAATAATTTAAAGTGCTGCGGACAAAATATATTTGATACGACAGTAAAATATTTTTGTAACTCTCCTTTACTTGCCACATTTTTCTTACACGTCACATGTGGGCGAGTCTATAAAAATATCACTCTGTAAATAAGTAACTTATTCTTTCCATTAATAAAAAAGTTACTGTGTTTATCTGTTCTATTGATAAATAATGTATTTTGATATATAGACAAGAAGCGTCACGATTAACATAGAATATTGTTCAAAACCTAAATCGTATTTGAAAGATAAGATGTATTTAAAATAGTTTTTAAGATATTGTACATTGATGAGTTAGTTCTGTCATGCTGAAATATTTTTAGATGCTTAAGTCCATTTGCCTACATCAGACACACGACTTTAGGACAAATTTTTGCATGTATAAGACGCCATTCTACAGGAATGAAAGGAATTCTCTCGCTCTAAATGGGTTTATCAATTTCAGTAAACAACCAGAAAATCTAACTGTGATTTACGTAAACATTGTTTTAATTCTCTTCAAAACTACCTGAAAAATCACCAACTTAAAAAATGTTGTTAATTTTTTGTAAAAATTTCTAAATTTTGTGATATATAATTACAAAATTTTCTCCTGAAATAAGAATTATTCTTGCCTCATGCAAAACCCCCAAAATAAAATAATCATTATTGCTAACCAATAGTTAGTATTTATGACATCTTGTTTATGAAAATAGTTTGCAAAAAACAAAAAAATATCATAGAATAATATTTACTCTATTTAAAAAGTTTGATTAAACTAAACAGGGACAAAATATAGAATGGGCGTTTGGAGTTCTACTGAGAGGTAGAGATCCAATTCAAGAGTTTTTCATTCCGCTATCATCTTAGATTATGAAAGTGTGCTTACGATGAAGAGAAAGCAGCCAAAGTAATAGTATGGTTAAGAAGCGTATTCAAATTCTTTTCTTATTAAAGTTACTTATTCATCAGAATTAATTGAGACTGTGGAATAATTAAAACTTGAAGTTTACTTAACTGTAAATATTCTTTTGTTATACAGAAAGCGGAATGGCTAGAAGAAGAAGAAAAAAAAAGGCAATTAAAGTTAAAACTGAAATAAAACAACGTTAAATTTTTTTAAAATCTAATTTTTTTTACTTTCTCTTAATATTGCGATCGTGCTAGATATTCGAAATTATATTTACACCGGAAATACATATTCTGTGATGCTCTAAATACGAAAACGATGTTTTTAGCGAATGGTCTGCTCATGTTCTTATGTGCACAGAATATCCCAAAAACGAAAAATCGCAGTAAGTTCAAGCTTTGTGTTCGGTTAAAGTTTAACTACCATCGCATCAGACAACTAATGAGCCACAAACTTTTATTTGAAACATTTCTCTGGAAAAGTTCATTTAAGGGGATTTTTTGGTGGTAGGATGGGGCTAGGTTTTCCTCTAAAGTGATATTTTAGTTTATTACACAATTCTATCATCTAAATAATGTTAATCAGAATTAAGTTTCGAATATGAAGAAAAACGGATGGTCAAAAGTTCATTTTTTACTGTAAACCTCCATTAGCTTTCATGGTGTAACGACCCTAAAGAGGCTCATTGCATTATGGGCGAATCATCAGTTTCTAGCCAACCACTGATGTACTCTCAACCCGGAAACTCAAGTGTCTTCCATAAAAAATTATGAGTTGGAAAAAAATTTGTCAATTATGATTTTGTAAAATGCAGTCAGAGATCGTCAGAACTGAAATAATATAACGTTAAATTCAAAACTTAATTTTTTTTATAATTAATATGAAATTTTGTAAAAATTAGAACAAATAAATATCAAAATCTATAGAGCTGTAAATATTCGCTTTTAAACTTAAGAAATCAGGGAAGGGAATAGCTAAGTGGTTAGCGTAATGGATTTCCACGCGGAGGACACGGGTTCGAGTCCAGCTGTGCTGCCCTTAGATTTTTTTTCTTCCTAGTAGCCTCTAAAACTCATTGGTCGGTGATGGACATGTTGTCTGCAACGAGAAAACACTGTGTGGAAGCAGGCAGTGCACTGAGAAGGCTTCGGGCGCCAATGCCCATAGATGTTGACGCGCCTTAAAACAAAAACAAAAATAAATAAATAAAAAACAAGTCTAATATATGTAAAAACGGATAGGCTGTCATTAATTAAAGATAATAATCAGTAACAGATTGGTCTCACTGATGTATTTAAAAACTCAACAGCAGTCTGCTAAAATGGTTGGAACAGTTTATGAATTCTTTAATGAGAATTAGTGCCCTTTTTTTTTTTTTATGGATATAATCAGGTAAAATATCAGGCGAGCCGATTAGCACCATCTGAGCAATTTTACCAATACGGTGAAGACGTTTGCATTGATAGTCATGGCCTGTTATTGTTATTAGCCGAAAAATGGCCAAATGTACTTTGCGAAAGAGATCTGATGGCATTTTAGCTTTTAAAATCACCACCCAACACTTTCCAACAGTTTACTTTGTAGCAGGTTATCAGTTGCTTGACCTGCTTTTAACTGCTACTGCTTGCTCAAAGTGGCCTGTTGGTTGCAAGCATAAAACCACTTTCATTCGATAGATAATTAGCATTTTTATTTCCTGAATTCCCGCATTATTTAGAAATAGATTCTTTGTGGTAGCTATAGTGGCCCAATGGGGCTTTCGATAATATGTTTGATCCCTCCTCACACAAGAATAAAAAAAGTAGGAATCCATTCGGATACCAATCGAAAGTTATGAGCATTCATTCTCTCTATACTCTTATCCTAATAAGAGCTAATGAGGCAAGAATATGGACAAGCTGCGCAGGATTCAATGAGTAATACGATATTCATACAGTTTAGACCATCATTCAGCAGATTGTTCGGTGGCTTTTAGACTAGAATTTTGTGGCCTTCGAAGTTTGTGTAGAAATATCAAGTGCTACCAAACCTTGAAAATGCTGGTCGCAAAACCGGAAGCTGTTTTCTTAAATAAATAAAAAAAAAAATATGAATCAGTTTAGTATTACATCACCAACCGACATTATACGAAAATTTCGGGAAAAAATATATCAACTGAAATTGCGACTTTATAATTGATTTTTTTTTTTTTTTTTTTTAATTTTTCGCGTTTCATTAAAGTTTCTCTGCAATATAATTACCTTTATCACTTTTATTTAAACTTCACTTTTATACTACTGGCTCATTATTAAAGTTGACCAAGTAAAGATTTAATAAATACTCCCAAACTGAAGAAAATTGTTCCCAATAGAATAGTGAGAAGAATGAGCAAATTTTTCACTTTATATATTTATTCATTTATTTATTTTTAATCAGCGTCGTTAATTCTCATCTTTATGATTCTCATCACTTCTTTTTTTTTTTTAATAAACAAAACAAAATTAAAATAAAAATTGTTGGTAGAAAAAAGAATGGTATATAAACTTTAAAATATTAATACCTCTGTTTTAAAATTACCATTGAATAACCACTTCAATGAAACACCATCACGTAATATTTCGGATAAGTTAGGAATGTCTGCAATTCTCAAAACATGTAAAATTATTGCATGGGACGAATGTACTATGTGTAGGGGTAGTGAACCCCCACCACTCATCCACTCTAGCGAGTGAACCCCCATCACTCATAAACAGCCCCTCGCGCACAGAGAGAGGAGAGGGTTCGGCGAGTGTATATATATACGAGAAACAGAGTCAAAGATATATGCTGTTCACAGTCTACACTTCAATTGTACATATCGTTTAGCCACGTCAGTCTGTCTGTTCAGTTCTTGTAGTGTAAAGTATACAGTCCTTGGTAGTCAGTCATATACATATATATCAATTATATATCTTATACCGATATTGAGGTGTTATTTATCCATCAACATCCACAACCAACATCTCCTCCTACAACTATTACATTGGTGGCAGCGCTATCGAAACCCAGCCATTTCTCATTAAAAGGTAAGATATAAATTTCTATTATTTTTTTTAATTATTATTCATTTTAGTTTTACACTTTTAAATATTTTATTTCCGCTATTTTTTGTAACATCTATTTGTATATTTCATATTTTTAAAATTTCGACTTCATTTTTATGAAAAGAGCCGAAATTATTCAAAAATTAAAACAACATAATCTTTCCACAAGTGGCAATTTGTTAATTTTAAAAGAAAGACTATCAAAAATCATGTCTACCTACACAATCGATGGCCAACAAAAATCTGCTGATGAAGCAATCGCGTACCTTCTAAACAAGTGCAACGCTCCAAATCCCGTAAACATCCGGAACTTGCAAATGATAAATAATTTACCAGTTTTCGACGGTTCCCATAATAGCGACATAAATTCCTTCATAGACCAAATTAATAATTATAGTGCGATTTCGGGATGGTCAGAAGCCGACAAACTGGAAATCCTAATTTTAAAATTAACAGGTGCGGCAAAAATTTTCTTTGACACTTTTAAAACGCAGTGTACAAATGATAACGTCATTTTAACATACCGACTAGCAACGGAAAGTCTAATTGCCAGATTTAAAAAAGAAAAAACGCCCGTGGTATTGTTGCAGCAAATAACGAGCTTGCAACAAAATCCATCAGAAACTCTGGAAGCTTTTGCTGACAGAATAAAGCACATTGCCACATCTCTCTTATTCAAAGCTCAACAAAACCCGTTACAAACGTTACAAAATCTAGTTGAGCGGCTAACAACGGACGCCTTCATAAAATCACTTCCAAGTTCCATGAAGGCCCAAGTCCAAATTAAACTCCCCAAAAACCTTGATGAGGCTCAAACTTATGCAACAGCCCTCAGGGACATACAAAGTGCAGAACCTCAAGGTTCGATATTTGCCATTAAAAAGGCAGATTCGCCAATACAGTCTTCTGACAAACCGCCATCACCATGCAAACATTGTTCCGGCGTCCATTGGAACTCAGAATGCACACAAAAATTTCAAGTCGTGAAAAATAAAAGAAGGCGAGTTTCTATTTCTAAACCACCTTCGCCTTGTAAATATTGTCAAGGCAACCACTGGAACCGCGACTGCAACAACAAAAATAATAATTTTAATAATAATAAACAAGCGCGCACTAATTTTGGCAAAAAGCCACAATTTAAGCCAGACCATCCTACCTTCAGGCAAAGTAGGCCCTATTTCAAAAAACAAATGCCCAACAATAATAATAATAGTAATAATAACAGCAATAATAATAATAACAAATTTAATACTGGCAATACGTCGAATAGATGGGTTCCGCCAACATGCCAGATATGTGAAAAACGAGGGCATACTGCAAAGGCATGCTGGTTCAATAATGCAAAAAACGATTAGGCGCTCAGCCGTTTTCACGAACGGCTACCACGGTCTTGATCCCGGCACTCAACGATTCAAATAATTTATTAATCAACGTCCAAATTAAAAACAAAAAAGTTAAAGCTCTGATCGACACGGGTGCTTCACACTCGCTCATAGATGCCAGTCACGTCAAATCGAGGCCCGAAAAATCTGGTATCATTTTAAAATCGATCACAAACCAGATTATCCCCAATTATGGCCTGTCAAACATTCAATTATCCATAGGCCATAACACAAAAATTCAAGGTAAATTCATAGTGTCCCAACTGAAAAATGAATTTGAAATGATCATTGGGAGAGACCTACTAACAAAATTTCAAGCCATTATTAATTTCAAAAACTCAAACATAATTATAAACAAAACAGTCATTCCATTCTTAACAGACAACACAACATCACAAATTAACAACATTCAAAACACATCTTTACCAGAAACATTATCAACCAGACACAAAATCAAAATTCCTGCACGATCACACATCGTCAATACTTACACGCTACATACAAAAATTCCAGACGGTTCCATACTATTGACACAACATGACAGTCTACCTACTGGAATTTACTTACCCCACACACTGACTAACGTACATAACAATGCTTGTGCCATAACATTAATAAATACAACACAACATGAAATCTGCATCACGAAACATTTTCCAATAGCACACATTCAATACAACCCTGAGACGTACAACTCATCAAACAAACATACCATAAATTCGATTCAACAACTCTCGCACGAACAAAAAACACAATTACAAGCCTTTCAACAACAATTACGCCAGAAACTAACTCATCTCTCTCCACAACAAGCAGACAAAATTGTTGAAACATTTTCTCCATTCTATAACACATTCACTCATGACAAAGATTTCAAAACAAAATTTACAGATATTACACACCACATAGACACACAAAATCATCCGCCTGTACACAGTCGACCTTACAAACTATCACATTCAGAAGCCCCCATACTGAAAGCACTAATACAAGATAATCTGGATAGAGGAATAATTGAACCATCGACGAGTAACTGGGCGCATCCCGTGATTCTTGTTAAAAAGAAGTCTGCGGATCACACAAAAGTTGATCCAAACGACATCACCCAGTTACGCAAACAGTACAGATACGTGGTTGATTTACGTAAATTAAACGCAATCACCACATCTGAAATTTATCCTCTTCCAGACATTCAACACATATTATCAACATTACATGACACAACATACTTCACAACACTCGACATCTCAAACGCATTCCACTCCATTAGACTTGACAAATCATCACAAGACAAAACAACATTCATAACACAATTCGGCACATACAAATTCTTATCTGTTCCATTCGGTTTAAAGAACGCAAGTGGATCATATCAGCGTTTAATGGATAAACTCTTATCGGGTTACACGGGTGACATATGCCACACATTCATTGACGACATATTAATTTTCCACGGCAAAACATTCCATGAACATTTAACATCTACACAAAAAATTCTCACACAATTACAGAAGGGCAATCTTTGTATAGACCTAAATAAATGTACCTTCTTCAAAGAAGAATGCAAATATTTAGGCTATACATTGAGCAAAAAAGGCATTTCTCCAGATCACGAGAAGTTAAAAGCTGTAGAAACCTATCCAATTCCGAAAAAATTAAAAGACGTCAGAGCATTTTTAGGATTTATAGGTTTTTACAGAAAATTCATTCATAATTTCTCGGAAATAGCCAAGCCCCTTACAGACTTAACAAAGAAAAATACCAAGTTTGTATGGTCTTCTCAATGTTCATCGGCATTTCAAATTCTAAAGCAAAAATTGATTTCCCCACCGATTCTAGCATACCCCAATTATAATTACGAATTCATATTGACTACGGACGCGAGCAACGTTGGCATATCTGCAATTCTAAGCCAACAAATAAACGGCGAAGAACGTCCAATAGCCTTTTCATCCCGCGTACTGTCTGAAACTGAAACAAGACTCTGCACTACGGAAAGAGAACTGTTAGCCATTCTCTTTGGCTGTAAACAGTACAGATATATCATTTTCGGCTACAAATTCAAAATAATAACTGACCACTCAGCTCTGCAGTGGCTTCAAAATTTAAAAGACCCGCATTCGAAATTGTACAGATGGTCACTGAAATTAAGTGAGTTCGACTTCTACATCGAACACAGATCGGGTAAAAACATCGCTCATGCAGATGCGTTAAGTAGATATATAGGCTGCATCAACACCGATATATCCCCAGAATATTACCCAACCATCGACTTATTAGAAATAGCTCAGCAGCAAGCTGAAGATGAGCAATGCCGACGTCTCGCCCAATCAAAAAATTATGCATTAAATGATTCAGGCCTTCTAATCAATGTGCTGGACAACAACATCCTTGTTCCAAGCAAAATGCGTGATACAGTTTTACAGCTGTATCATGACAACCCATTGTCTGGTCATTATGGCAGACAAAAAACATATGACCGCATAAAAACTCAATTCTCCTGGCCTGACATGACCAAAGACGTGGAGAACTATGTCAAGACGTGTCATAGTTGCGCCACTAGAAAAACCGACAACGCCTATAAACCACCAATAGGCACGTTTAGCGAGCCAACTAATGTTTGGCAAGCTATTTCAATTGATGTTGTTGGACCGCTAGAGCCATCAACAAATATTATAACAGGCGAAGAATACAAATACATATTAACAATAATTTGTCAATATTCCCGCTATTTGGAAATGTTTCCAATTACGAACCAAAAAGCGGAGACTATTGCTCAAATTATTGTTAACCATATCTTCACCAAGTATTTCAATAACATAAACAATTGGCAAAATAAAAACAAAATGTAAATAATTAATTTAATAAATGTAGATAATTTTCAAGAGCCAATTTTCACATATGTAAATAATTTTTAAATTTTCAATGGCATCTGGATTGCAAATGTAAATAATTAATGGATCTCTTAATATTTCTAAAACTAAAAATGCAGATCCAATATCATGTATTGAAATTATTAGTTTTTTTCTCAAATTATGTTAATGACCGATCGTGTAAATATTGTTCTTTTAATGTACATATTTAAATTACTGCCAAAGACTGCTCCAATTTTAAATACTCTATGACAGACAAGACAAAACTGGCTCTTAAAAACAGCATGCTAGTCGCATATCACTAGCCACATATGCTACAAATTCTGGCTCTCTTAAAAACAGCATGCTAGTCGCATATCACTAGCCACATATGCTACAAATTTAGCAGCATCAACAACATCATTTCAGCCAAGCTACCAACGCTAATTTTTCGCAAACGAAAAATTACTTCAGGAGGGGGGATGATGTAGGGGTAGTGAACCCCCACCACACACTCCACTCTAGCGAGTGAACCCCCATCACTCATAAACAGCCCCTCGCGCACAGAGAGAGGAGAGGGTTCGGCGAGTGTATATATATACGAGAGACAGAGTCAAAAGATAATTCTGTTCACAGTCTACACTTCAATTGTACATATCGTTTAGCCACGTCAGTCTGTCTGTTCAGTTCTTGTAGTGTAAAGTATACAGTCCTTGGTAGTCAGTAATATACATATATATCAATTATATATATCTTATACCGATATTGAGGTGTTATTTATCCATCAACATCCACAACCAACATCTCCTCCTACAACAATTACATTGTAGGGGTAGTGAACCCCCACCACTCATCCACTCTAGCGAGTGAACCCCCATCACTCAAAAACAGCCCCTCGCGCACAGAGAGAGGAGAGGGTTCGGCGAGTGTATATATATACGAGAGACAGAGTCAAGATATAATTCTGTTCACAGTCTACACTTCAATTGTACATATCGTTTAGCCACATCAGTCTGTCTGTTCAGTTCTTGTAGTGTAAAGTATACAGTCCTTGGTAGTCAGTAATATACATATATATCAATTATATATATCTTATACCGATATTGAGGTGTTATTTATCCATCAACATCCACAACCAACATCTCCTCCTACAACAATTACATATGGCACATAAAGAGTCATTAGAAGCATTCAATCGAACATTACAAGACTTGAGAGAATTTACTCGGCCTTTTGGCGGTTTACTTATTTTATTATCTGGTGATTTCCGTCAAACATTACCAGTTATTAATGTTCAACGCCTGCTGAGGAACTCAAGGCATGCCTAAAAGCATTTCATTTATGGGCACATGTCATCAAACTAAGTTTAACTATTAATACGCGTGTACACCTACAAAATGATACTTCAGGAGCGTGTTTCGCTTAACAGCTATTAGATGTTGGAGAGGGAAAAATACCAGTCGATGAAGCCACAATTACATTGCCAAACAATTTCTACAATTCGACTGACACTAAAGAGAATTTGATTCAGAGTATTTTTCCATTAATTGTACAAAATTGCAGAAATCATCAATGGTTAGCAGAATGTGCCTGCTAAAAATGTTGACGTGAGATGAATGGGTAGTGACAGAGAGAGACTGGCGATGTTATAGAACCACCTGAAATGGAAGAAGTAGAGGAGCTCATGGCAACTCTAAAAAACAATAAAGAATCGAGACTGAATTGCTGAAATGTGCAGGTATGGAGATAGGGAAGCGCATATATCGACTGATATGGGCAGTCTGGGAGCAAGAAAAAATGCCGGAAGAATGGGACATTGCAAGTATTTGCCCACTATATAAAAAGGGTGACAACCTTGTCTGTAGTAACTACAGGGTTATAGCTTTATTAAATCTCGGCTATAAAATACTATCTTGCTTAATTGCAAAAAGACGGATGGTTTATGCAGAAGGTATTTTAGGAGATTACCAGTGTGGTTTTAGAAAAAATAGGGGGACGGTGGATCACATTTTCACCATGAGAATGATTTTTGAAAAATGCTATGAATATGATGTTCCCCTATGGCTCCTCTTCATTGATTTCCAACAAGCCTACGACAGTATCAACAGAGTTAAGCTACTGGAAGTCTTAAAAGATTTTAATGTACCAGGTAAGCTAATTAGATTGGTTAAAATGACTCTGTTAGGATCAAGGTTTCGGGTACGTTTCAAGGGAACAGCATCTGAAGACTTCGCTACCACTGCTGGTTTGAGGCAAGGGGACCCCCTACCGCCGGTGTTATTCAACCTGTGTCTCGAGAAAGCTTTAAGAGGTATAGATATTAATCCAAATGGGTCAATTTATACCAGAATGGTCCAGTACATGGCATATGCAGATGATGTTGTTATTGTGGCAAGATCAGAGGTGGCTTTGATAGACACTTTCAGGAAATTTGTAGAGGAAGCAAATAAACTCGGTCTAGATGTCAACATTGAGAAAACAAAAGGTATGAAATTATCCAGGAGAGAAAATAGGCAGGTGACATCTATTAATTTAGCGGGTAGCACGTTCGACCTAACGGACTCCTTTACATACCTAGGTGCTATATTAACTGAGAGAAATAGTTGCGTCGAAGAGGTCAAAGCTAGATTGGCTGCGGGTAACAGATGCTTCTTTGTGGGTAACTTCTTTGTTAAAGTCACGGGCATTGTCTAGAAAGGCAAAGCTGAAAATATACACCACCTGCATTAGGACAATAGTGATTTATGCCAGTGAGACATGGGTGATGACGGGGACGGTAGAGAGATTGCTGAATACATGGGAGCGGAAAGTGTTGAGGAGAATATTTGGTCCCGTTCGCGAAGGGGAAATATGGAGATGCAGGACAAATAGAGAACGTGTTTCTCTGAGCCGGACCTAGTGGCCTTTATAAAAAAAAGACAGATTACGTTGGTTAGTTCATGTCCAAAGTATGGAAAAAAAGAGGGGTCCTAAGCGAGCTTTAGAGGGACATCCAGGTGGTAGTCGCCTTCGAGGAAGGCCGCGAGTAAGATGGCTTGATACTGTAGAGAAGGATTTAAGAACCTTGCAGGTAAGGCGCTGGCGCGTAAAGGCGGAGAACAGAGAGGTCTGGTCAGAGATTGTGGAGGAAGCCCAGGTCCTTCAAGGGCCGTAGTGCTAAAAGAAAAAAAAAAATGTTGACGTAAATGACATCAACATTAAAATTCAAAATATCATGCCTGGCAAAAAATTTAAATTCAAGTCAATAGATACTGTTATGAATCAGGATGAATCAGTTAATTATTACCGTTGAATTTTTAATATCGGTTGATTTGCCAGGTTTGCCACCTCACATTCTGCATTTGAAAGTTGGTGCTCCTATTATCCTTCTGCTAAACATCGAACCCACCATGTCTCTGCAATGGAACTGCATTTGCCGTGAAAAAAATAATGAATAATGTTTTAGAAGCAACCATTTTAATTGGCAAATTCAAAGGTGAAAACGTTCTACTGCTCCGTATCCCCATGATACCTTTTAAGTTTAAATGATTGCAGTTTCCGTTACGGCTCGCTTTTGCCTACGCGAGTAGGCACATCTTCCGCATTATATATATATATATATATACCCCAGAAGGCTGAACAATAAATATTGTGTATCAAAAAGCATTGCAATAAGAAAAGTAATTTTTTTCATTCGAAAAGCATTAATAATCAAAATATTATTTTTAACAAAATGCATGCATTTTTTCTTAAATTGTATTTCATTAAAATTTGTTATTGAAAAAAAAAATTAATTTATTCTTATTTTTCATTTCAATAAATATTTTCTAATAAAATAAATTAACGTTTCTGTAAAATAAATAAAATTACTTTCAAATATATATTAGGGGCCAGCAAAGCTGTGCGGGTACAGCTAGTGTTATATAAAAACAGAAAACAAAACAAAATATATCTGAAAATTTCAAAAGGAAAAGATATTTTCAAATTTTACAGAATAGTAATAGAAGATATAAATATTGAATTAAATATAAAGTTGATATGTTAATTAGATACATAGTGAAACTCTTTCATGCAGCAAATTTATTTGAAGATTTTTTTTATATTTTAAAGTAATTTTAAATTGTACAAATTATGTTTTTAATATCGATATTTTTATTAAAATTTCAGTTCAGTTCTTTTATTTAAAAACAAAAAACAAAAAAAAATAGGCAACATGGATAAATAAAAAAAACAGGCGAATAAATAAATCTGTTTAGATAGGAGGAGCTAAAAAATCCAATTATATAGAAAATTCCAATTTGTGTAAAATGCGTGATAATAGGTGCGAAGGGTGGGTGCAAAATGAATTTAAAAAGACGAATTGTTTTGAAAGAAATAGCATCGTGCTGCCACTTTGATAACAGTACAGTATCTACTACGTGTACTTGTAAAGAAGTGGGGAGAGGTGAGGGAGTTAGAGACTGGCTATAAAATGTACATCCCTTCTATTTCCATACCATTCCTCAGGCACGTATCAACAAGTTTACGTTGGCGCGACTTAAATGACCCCTGAAATTAGGGTTGACTCCTGGTATTGGTAAGAGTGTATTTATATATATATATATATACACTCTTGCTTCTTTACCCATCACTAAGGTTAAGAGAGCGCGGGAGTATCGCTCGGATAACATAGTGTAAATTGAGCCGCCAACCACCCCTCACCCCCCCCCGGGCGTCGCTCTATACTACTGTCTTTTCGCTCTGGGCTAATATCTAGAGACAATACTTCCTACTAACTTCCTTGTTCGGTCAGAGAGTGTAGGAGTAAGCTTAATACAAAGTAAGTGAAGAGAAAGAGAAGAGACATAAAAGATATGGGGGTGGAAATCGAGACGACAGAGGCAATTGTGAAAGTTTCAAAGTTTATTAGTATTAAAGCTCCTGGACAACTATAACAGGGCAACACTGTTCGTATTTCTCCAAGGTCTATACACAATATAGTGTTCTGTAAAGAGAAGGCGTTCCATGGTTTAATGAACTAAAAAAAAAAAAAAAAGTATAGCTTGCAAACAAGTTAGTCACCCCCACCCCCCCCCCCGAACCTATTTACTACATTACAAAGTTAGTCTTCCCCTCTCGTAATATATACATTCAGTGAATACTTAAATTGCAAAGTTTCATATATTGATTAAAACTTCACTCATTATCTGGATAACAAAAAACAAAACAAAAAAAAATAACTATAACGCCACTGGCGAAGAATATTTGAGATTAGAGAGTTATAAGATCAATATAGAGAAAGAATTATGATACCAGTGTTTCTGACAGCTGTGTAAGGGGGATACAGCTGTCGAGGGAAGTACAGTTATTGCAAAGTACAATTAGTGAACAAATCTAGATAAACAAAAAGGTGTAATAATTTCCTTTGTGCTAAGCAACATGTAACTCATAATAGTTAGAAAATTACTTCCTAATTGTATAACTTTTGACATACTTACTTGGATATATTAACGGGAAATTTTTACCTTGAAAGTAACAATAATTGGTAGTTCGAAAAACTCATTCAACTCCCCCTATAACTGAGATATGAGCATAATTAAAAAAAACGAATTCTGTTATACTTGAGAGAACAATGTGAGCTTAGTGTACATAATAAAATTTCTTGACCCACTCCATTTATTTATTTATTACTTTCTCTTAATCCCCTAGTAAGAGGAAGTATTGTAATCGTGTCAAATTTTCGATATCGAGTTTTCTCCGGAAATATCCGTTTTGAGGTCCTCTAAGTCCAAAAAAGTGGTATTTAGCAAATGGTCTGTGTGTGTGTGTCTGTCTGTGTGTATGTATGTATGTATGTATGTGAACAGCATATCTCAAAAATTAAAAACCGTAGAAAGTTGAAACTTAATATTCCGTTTAGGTATCACCCTGAGATCTGACAGTACGTTATCTGTCAAAATTCCTAAACTGGAAGTACCACTTTACTAGTTAGATTTTTTTTTACTTATTTGCGATTTTCTCAAAAATGGCTGAGACGATTTTCTTCAAGCTTGGAACATCAGCCACACATACAAAGAGCTACAACTTTTATTTGAAACATTTCTCAGGGAAATGCATTTAAGGGCACTTTTAGAGGGAGGGGTGGGGTTAGATTTCCATCTAAAGTGCTATTTCAGTTTATTAGACAATTCTGTCATCTAAATAATGTCAATTAGAATTAAATATGTTGTTGTAAATTCCGAGTTTGAAAAAATCGGATAACCGGAAGTACGTTTACTTTACCACATTACTAAATGATTTATTCTCTTTTTCGCAATTTTCTCAAAAATGGCTCCGACGATTTTCTTGAAACTTCGTATATAAACTAAACTGCAAAGATCTACAACTTTTATTTAAAACATTTTTTCTGGGAAAATTCATTTATGGGCATTTTTAAAAGAGGGGTGGGGTTATGTTTTTTCTCTAAAGTGCTATCATAGTTGATTATACAATTCTATCATCCAAACAAAATTAATTAGAAATAAATAGATGGCTAAAATTCGGAGTTTCAAGAAAATTAGTAAACCGGAAATGCGCTTTTAATGAACAGTTTTTTCAGTTTTCGACGAATCTCATTAAATTTGGTACACAAACTATAAAATTTGTCAATTATAATTTTGAGAACTGGAGTAAGAGAAAGTTGTGTGAGTGTTTCACACCAGACTTTTTTTTTTTTATAACAAATAAATTAAATTTATCAGATCTGCGAGTAGTCTGTACTCTAAACGAGCCGCTAAGTTCAATTCATTTTTAGTAAGAGGAAGTGTCAAATTTTCGAAATCGTGTTTTCACTAAAAAAAGAAGTTTTGAGATCCTCTGAGTACGATAACATGTTTTTAGCGAAAGATCTGAGTGTGTGTGAATAAAATATCAACGGAAAGTTGTAGAAAGCTCAAATTTGGTTTTGGTTTAGGTATCATCACTATCGAATGTGACTCAAACGCTATGATCGAAATCCATTAACTTTACTGTACTTTTATTTTTTTTTTTTTCCTTTTTCGCGATTTTTTTAAAACTTCGTATACTATCTATATATGCCTATCATTTTTATTTGAAATATTTCTGGAGGAAAGCTAATTTTTAAGGAGGTTTTGGAGAAGGGGGAGAGCAATTGTTTAGATTTCCTCTAAAGTACTACGTCAGAACTGTGTATCGTACTAGCCCCTACTGTAAAAATCTATGTTAGAATGCAGATTTGAAGAAGTTCCGGTTAACCGGGAATGCGACTATACAATGTAGAACAAATATCTATTTGTT
This sequence comes from Triatoma infestans, assembly GCA_011037195.1. Taxonomy (NCBI): domain Eukaryota; kingdom Metazoa; phylum Arthropoda; class Insecta; order Hemiptera; family Reduviidae; genus Triatoma; species Triatoma infestans. The sequence continues at coordinate 45,079 of JAAEAF010000841.1, forward strand.
GTTTTTTTTTTGTTTTTTTTGGGGATTTCTTGAAAATGCCTGTAGAGATTTCCTTTAAATTTGGAATGCTAACTGTAAAGATCAAATAAATCTATCACTTTTATGTGAAACATAAACGCCTTATATGACACTACCCTGAAGAAAGCTATTGTAATATGGACGGAACGTTGGCTTATAATCAAACCACAGATGCGATTTCAACCCGAAAGATCTCGGTATTTTACATGGCAATGGCCGTGAAAGCCATTATATTCAAATGTTTATTATGGGCTCTCTACAATGTAATCACCTGCCTCTGTTGGCAGGTTGGCACTTATCCCCTCCAAATGAATATGTTAGAAGCAAAAATTTGAAATTTTTATAGAGAAAATTTCTCATTATTTATAATAACTGTATAAAGAGAAATTAGAGAAAGTTACATGAGTATTACACGCCAGATTCTTTTTTTCCTCCAAAATTCATTTATTTAGTTTTATAATTGAACTTAATTAATGTCTTGTCAGTATAGTTTCATAGCCAATACATTAACTTTTTTTTATTGCTTAAGAAGAAGTATGGCAATCGTGCAAATTTTCAAAATTAAGTTTTTTTTATGGGATCCAAAGACGAGCATGCCTTGGTTCCACGGGGGCCATGAAGACCACCGCGACTGCGGCGTTGGAAGTCCTCCTCAATCTGCCACCACTACACATTCTCGTTCTAGGCGAAGCCAGAATGGGAATGCATAGGCTCCTGCAGGGGCCGCCTCCCATCACCTCTAGCATGATCGTAATAACCAGAGGTTGATTGAGAAAATCAAGGCGGACTATCTTCTGGGGATACCAACGGATAGGATGGTTCCTAAGTATTTCTTCGAAAGGAACTTCCATATTGTCATACCGAGCAGAGGTGAATGGGGCTACCCACCCCTGTTCGGTAACTCGATCTGGTATACAGATGGATCCAAAACTCCGACTGGGGTCGGAGCTGGGGTCTACGGGGGCAGGCCTAAAGTTAAAATTAAGGCCAGCCTAGGGAAGTACGCCACGGTCTTTCAGGCTGAAGTCGTGGCGTTACAACTCTGCGCTAGGGAGATTATAAGGCAAAGGATAGTGGGTAGAAGAGTGGCCATATACTCCGACAGTCAGGCAGCCCTGAAGGCACTTTCCTCACACCAAATAGTCTCAAGACTGGTGTGGGACTGCCTACTTGCCCTCACCGAGGTGGGTACTCGGAATAAACTGACACTCGCCTGGGTGCCGGGACATGCGGGGTTCCTGGGCGATGAGAGGGCGGATGCCCTAGCGAGGGAGGGCTCGCAGGATACCTTTATAGGCCCCAAACCCTTCTGCGGCTTGTCCAGGAGCCTCATCCAAACTTCTATCAAGGCGTGGATAGAAGATCAGCGTCTGCGTTGCTGGGAGGGAACACCAGGGCAGAGGCAGGCAAAACTTTTCATTAAAAGACATTTGCCTAAATTTACCAAAGACCTACTGAGACAAACCCGAAGGGATATAAGGTTAATTGTGGGTCTACTAACAGGGCATTGTAGGCTGAATAGACACATGCACCACCTACAACTTGCGGATAGTGCGGCATGCCGATTCTGCAAGGTAGAGGAGGAGACCCCGGCGCACATCCTTTGTGAGTGCGCCGGCCTGGCGAGGATTAGATTTCTTCAATTGGGGACGGGCAATCCCGAAGCTGAAAGCTTCATGACGGAGCCGCTCTTAGCTTTACTAGTATTGATTAGGAGGGCAAGGCTGGGGGCTGTTCTGTAACTTAAGGGGATCCACAATAGAACTCAATTTGTAGGTCGCAGTGGAATGAGGTTCTATTCTATTCCATAAAAGACAAATTAAAGTAGATCTTTATGTTGATGTAGAAATTGTTGTAGAGGATTATCACACTGCGACCTGAAAGATCTATTGTGCCCCCCGCAGCCTTCTCAGTGCACAATCAGAGAAGGCACTACCTCCAAGCAGTGTTCTCTAGCTACAGACAACACTGCTCATCACCATACAGTGAGTTATAGAGGCTCCTAGGAATGGAAAATCTAAGGGCAGCATGCTGGATTCGAACCCGGAACCTTCGCGTTGCTGCTAGGGGAGACCCTAGTTTGTGTACTGTGTTAGTTCTTGTCTCTAAAATATAGACTGTATGTAGTTTAAGTGTATTGTGTACTGTTCTGACGAAGTGCATGGCGTACTAAGCTGTGGTAACCCGTGGGGTCGCTACTCCCCAGTTATCTGCATGCAACAGATACCCCATTATGTTAATAAACCAAGTTTAAAGAAAATCGTAAAAAACCTGAAAAATCTATTCAGCAAAAGTGGTAAACTCGGTCGACCGATTTTTACCAAAACCTTATTTTTACATTCCCTTGAAAGAACCTAAATGAAATATCAAGTTCCAGGTTACTGCGATTTTCCCGTTTTTGAGTTAAAACTTTCACACAAACATACAGACCAATTCCTTTAGAAAAAAAAAAAAAAAAACTTTTTCAGACTCAAGGGACCTCAAAATGTGTATTCCTGATGAAAACTCAATTTCAAAAATTTGACATTCTTCTTAATTTGAAAATACCCAATTTTCACCATTATAAGTGAACTTTGTAATTGATTTCATTAATGTAACATAATTAAATTTCCTTATATTCTCTAAAAAGAAAATAATTAGTATAAAAAAAATTATGTAAATTGTAACATATTTAATGAATTTTTCTCGCTAATTATATAGCAACAAATTTAATTAAACATTAAATTTTCAACTTGTTTTAATGTAATTAATTATATGTTGCCTAAATAATATTAATTAAGATAAATATTTTATATTGATTACATTTGCTTTTAAATAACCATGATAATAATTTTGATATGAATTATTATTATTAAAATCAAGATTTATCAGTTAATTAATTTATTTGTAATTTCATTCCCAAAACTGAATAAAAGTGAAACTTCTCAACAATCAAGTCAATCTATAATAATTTCTCAAATAGTCCTTTTACCACGCCGAGAATAGTATTCAATCAGTTTCCATAGTTTCAAAAATTTGGTTCACGAATCATGAACGAGTTAAAAATCAGTTACTAGCCAGTATCGACAGTTTCTAGCAAGTTTGTCACACACTAATTTTTTTTACGCTACTATTTTTGTTATTCATAAATCAATCCAGAAATTCGAAAGTGCAGCTTCTTTCTCTTGTTCCTGCCAATCTCATTAATGTTTTATTTTTTTGGAAACAAGCGACATCATTCGTCATTATCTCCCAAAAAAATGTAATTGCTTTTTCTGCTGTTACTAATCATTTCTGAAAATTGTTACCATATAAACAAAAGAAAATAATATATTTCATTGTAAAACAATCTCTCCACCATAGTTCCTCTAACCTTGACCAACGCAACCACAAGACATAATGTTGGCTATGCTTAAAATAAATACTACAATTTTACCTTCAGTGACCTGGAAAAGTTAGAGAGCTTGGAAAAGTTCCAAGATGCTGCTATATAAATACAAAACGAAATTCTTAGTAAAATTTAAAAGCTAGAATAAATTAGAATTTTTGTTTACAGTTCTCGAAAGTTAAAGTCCACAATTTTTTTAGTAAATTTATTGGCGCAAGAAATAGGGTCAAAGAGGAATTACCAGTAAAACCAATAAAATATTAAACTTAGAAATTTAACATAGCTTATCCATAATAATTTTAGTCGACTAAACGGGATCCATATGTGTACTTAAAAGGTATTGAGTACAAGGGAGAAACAGAAATATTATTTATGTAAGTCGAAGGAATTATTTGCTGGGAAAAATCATAATTGAATAAATGATTAACTCTCTTAAAGTATTGATCCAAAACCAAATAAATTAATTGATAAAATCTGATTGAGAGGACGGTAACAAAGTGAATTATTTAAATCAGTTATTTTGAATAGAGAAGTCTGAAGTGGAGAAACTGAGGACAATGTTTTATTAATAAATCAGTCAATGAATATCCGTTTTGCTTGTTAACCTGAAGAGAATTGGCAGGGAGGTGTCTGAGCTTTAATAGTAAAGGTTGTTGGCTGTATTGTTGGTCTTGTTTGTTTATGTTTGGTCTGAGGTATAACTGAGGTTTGAACAATACAATTAACGGCTATCTAGTGTACAGTTTGTGGGGACAGGCAAAGGATATTATTGTACGTCCACTGTTAGGCTATGAGCAGACTTATTGCTATTAGTAGTTAACTAGCAGTAGCCTAGTCTTTGCTCTGTTAGAGATGGCTTGATTAGAAGCAAGGTTCTGACAACTTTGAGAGTAACTAACGAGACAATATGTTCCTCCATTACTTCGTATGGCTTATATATATATATATATATATATTCACACTCTCTATATCAATATGTCAACTACCACTATCCACATTATAATTCAAACATAACTTGCCTAAAGCAACCATAATCATTTTATGGCCATAATTTAATAAAATATCGTTTAATTTTAAAATATTCAGCAAAAAATTTACTAAAGTATAGCCTATTTCTTGCGTTTCTTTTTTTAAATTTGTTTTCATTAACGCTGAATTCAACTCATAAAGCTTATTCAACATCAGAGAAGATTTAGTTCCGTTAGAGCGCGTTAGGTTGGATCACATAGACTCAGCGTTCATTTAGGAGCACTGCTTTAGATTTCCTGCAACTCACTGTGTTAGGAAATCGATTCCATTACGAGATAATTGACCATAAACAAAAAAGTATAAAAATATTCCGTTTAAGCCAAAGTTTTAATAGATTGTCGGGGAAAGTGATAAACTATGGATGGGAGAGTAAAAACTCTTTAGATGGAATTAGCCATTATTTCAGATGGAACCAGTTCTTATCTGTGGTATCCCAATTTAATGAGACGAACATTGTCACCGACATCCAAACATACTGCACAAAACATATTTGCAAGGTAGATAGATAATGGTGCCATTAATTGGCTTTAGTGTACCCACGGGTCACGACTAGTCCCACCCACCACCACCAACACCACCACAAAGTTCTTCACTTCAATCTTCATATTTTTGCATATTCTTGCACAAGATACACAAAAATATCCGCACAGGAGAAACAGTATCTCTTCTAGGCAACGTTTTCTCTAATTGTTTTTGGTTCGACTTTAGCAAAGAATTTTCACGACTGCGTACAACGCGAACACTATATGGCCGCTGGCAAATGTAAAAGTTTTTATTAAAGATCTTATTTCTCAGGGAAAAATGGGGTGACTGAATCTCATGCACGAAGGCTATGGAACATAATATCATATTTAATAATCATACATCTATTTATTAATGATTTAAAAAACTTTTAACTGATAGAAATATGGATGTTTGCAAATTCATTCGAAGAGGCGGGTTTTAGCCGTAGGGATTAGTATGTGGAGTTAGAGATTCATGGATTTTCTTGATCTCTCCTTTCGGATAGTATAATTAGAAACATTGAATTAGTGTGTACATATTTTTACGGATTTTAGATTAAAATTATTGGTTTCAGTGAACAAAGCCGGATTTAGCTCAATAGTGGAAGTCTCGAGTTCAAGTACCGGCAGTGTGCCCTCAGATGTTCTCTCTCTTAGAGTCTCTGCAGCACAGGTAGAAGTCCTGAGTGCAGTGATAGGCAAAATGGTCCATAACGAGAGCACTTCGCCCGGAGTCCGGGCCATGCACTATTGAAAAATGTTGAATTGCCTTAAAAAAATATGCTAATTATGAAATAACCTTACTTACTTACTTACTCCTTGGCGCTACAACCCATTACTGGGTCCTGGCCTGCTCAAGAATCCTACGCCATGATTCTCTATCCTTAGCCGCGACCCACCACTTCCGGACATTTCAGCTGTCTTGCATCATTCGCGACCTGATCCAGCCATCTTATTTTCGGCCTACCAACCTTTCTTTTCCCTCTCGGTTCACCGAACAGCACTCTTCTGGGAATGGCAGTTTCTTCCATCCTAACAACGTGGCCTGCCCATCGCAGTCTTACCAAGTGGATATACTTAACAACATCCATTTCCGAATACAACCTTGCCAATTCCTCGCTGTAACGTGTCCTCCATTGTTCATTTTCCTTGACTGGACCGAATATCTTTCTTAAAATCCTTCTTTCAAAGACGTGTAGCTTTTGCTCTGTTGCTTTGGTCATGGTCCATGCTTCAGCTCTATACGTCAGAACAGGGCGTACTAGCACTTTGTACATGTACATTTTGTGGTCCTGGATAAATTATGGCTCTTCATGTACCTCAGAAGCCCATAGTAGCATTTATTGGCGGACATGAGCCTCTGGATTACCTCCTGTTTTACATCATTATCCGCCGTTATCACCGATCCCAGGTATTTAAATACGCGAACCCTTTCAAAGTTGTAATCGTTGACCTGAATGCATGAGTTATACACTCTCATATCCTTTGTAAGGTACTTGGTTTTATTCTCATTTACTGCCAGCCCCATGTTTTTTGCTGCCCGGTCTAAGGAGACAAAGGTTTCTTCTACAGCCGCTGAAGACCTTCCAATGATACAAATTTCATCGTCATACGCTAAGATTTGCACGCTCTTATTGAAGATTGTGCCTATGGTTTCAATTCTGGCATCTCTAATTATTTTTTCAATTCCCTCAAAAATTGCCTTAAAAAAATATGTTTATTATGAAATAACTAATTTCAATTAATTAATAATCATTTTATTAATAAATAATTATAATTGCCCTAATTTTATATGAAGCATGATTTGTTTTATATCTTAGACATTTCAATGCTGGGTCATTTTCCAAGGCCTCTGGATATTAGCCTAGATATTTCCATTAGCCTTTATAGAAGAAAAAGAAAAAGACTTATGGCGCAACAACAGCCCGTAAAGGCCAGGAATAATATCATCAACCCAGGAATAATAAACATTAATGGAAACTAAAGGTCAGCTCTTGCAGTTCGAAACATTAGTTCTCTTGAAGTTCTTGAAGTAGGAAATTATTGCATCCTAATCATTTTAATTCTCACCTTGAAAAATCTGGACTCTTTATAGTTAGAAACCTATTTGGTACATAAAATAGTCTTAAAGATTACAATTTTGGAAAAATTAATTTCTTTGAGTTAATTAATAATTTAAGAAATAAAACTTTAAATTTTTTGAATGAATACAATGAATAATTCAACATAAGTTTTAGTAAAATTTAATTCTAATGATAAATTTTGAACATCGTTTCTAAGGGAAATCTAGCAACATCAAGAGAAGAAGCGAGGTTAGTAGTTGTACGCTAGATAGGCTGTAAAAGTCAATTTATGTGCATTTATGATGGACTGAGGAAAGTCTATGAAATTTGCAATGCAGACAAGTAAAGGCTGAGGCACGCATACAGCTCAATCTATCTGTCTCCTCTCTCTCTCTCACTCTCACACACACACACACACATACACATACACGCCGAACTTAGCTACAAATTAATTAAAATTGCTAAATATAAAATATACTTTCACGCAAAGTCGGTAAGTTTTGTGCTTGCCGATTTCTTAATATGCTAGAATATGTGTGTGTGTGTGTGTGTGTGTGTGTGTATGTGAGAAAGAGAGAGAGAGAGTGAGTGAAAGAGAAAGAGAAATATTGAGAAAGTAAATCTCATAGGGCTTATTAAAGGAGTTGTAGTGGCTTTAGGATCTATAGTAAGTTGAAGAGAATTGGAAGGGAATGGAGAGAATAAGACTAAGGCAGGCTACTTAAGTAAGAGTCGAAACTTTACCGAATAATGTTCTACCAACTGTTCGATTGGGTTTCGCCTTGAGTGAGCTACATTAAGACTGAACAAGAGATATTCTCCTCATAACAGAGCCAACAGGAGTTTCGCTAAAGCCTTTTCTCTCTAAAGAAGCTTAACAAGCATTACTAAATGGTCGTCTGTATATATAGCCTATAGTAAAGAAGGTGAACTTTTTAAATTTATATTTCTAAAGATTATAAGAAAATACTTTTAAGAAGAGAAAAATACCATATCAATAAATAATTTTTTCCAATTAAAATAATTCGATTTTTAACCAATTAAATTTTTAATAGTTTTAAACATTAATCACATGAAACAGAAGTTTTTCATAAGATCCAATAATCTGTAATAACTATAAAAAGGGGCGGGTGTTGGTGTAGTGGTTATGAGAATGGACTTGTGAGTGGCAGGACCCCAGTTCGAGTCCCGCCGATAACTGGTAAATTTTATATTGGTATGAAAAATGTTAACAGTAAAGTAGGTGCTTCCGCCCCAGTCCAAGACACCTAATTTGGTAGGTCGACGTTAGGCCCGTCTGAAAAAAAATAGGCATTACTTTACTAATAACTATAAAATTTTGAAAAAATGATTCAATCAATAAAAATCATTGATTAAAAATAATACAATTCTTTTACACATGTGTAAATAAAACATCAATATTGTAAGAAAAAAAAAAAATCCGGTGTGAAATACTCACACAGCTTTCTCTTACTCTAGTTTTCAAAATTTTAATTGTATACAAAATTTATTGAAATTCATCCAATGATTTTTATGTAGAAAATCACAAAAATTGAAAAAACTTCAGTAGAAACACACTTCCGTTTTACTAATTTTCTTGAAACTCGGAATTTCAACAACATATTTAATTCTAATTAATATTATTTAGATGATAGAATTGTGTAATAAAGTGAAATAGCACTTTAGAAGAAAGTGTAACCCCACCCCTCCGCCAAAAGTACCCTTAAATCAATATTTCTGAAATAATTTTTTTAAATAAAAATTGTAGCTATTTGTATGATTAGTTGATATGTCAAGTTTCCAGAAAATCGTTGGGGCCATTTTTTAAGAAAATCCTAAAAAATGTAAAAAAAAGTAAAACAAAAAAACAAAAAAAAAAACAACTTGTAAAGTGGTACTTCCGGTTGAAGAATTTTGACAGCTAACCTACTATCGGATCCCATGGTGATACCTAAATGGAATATCAAGTTTGAACTTTCTACGTTTTTTTATTTTTGCAGCCAGTCTGTTCACATACATATATACATAAACACACACACACACACACACACATATATATATATATATATATATACACACACACACTATATATATAATACACACACACACATACATACATATATATATATATATATATTTATATACACGCACACACACATACACACATATATATACACACCACAGACCATTTTATAATAACCACTTGTTTGGACTCAGGGTACCTCAAAACGGATATTCCGGTGAATAGTCGATACCTAAAATTTGACACGATTGCAATACTTCCTCTACTAGAAATAAGAGAATTTAAAAATTCTAATCAGTTAAGTGATATTCTGGTCCTTGGTTCAGATCTTTGGACACATGATGATGTGGAACATATGTGTCCATATATTGATGCGAATTGATTTCTATTTGTTCTTTGTTTGAACTGATTAGTATTAATCAGTGAACACTGTCGTATTCATAAACATTTTTTTACGAAATATTCAATGAATGGAAAAACAACAAAATAAGAAAATAACAAAAAAAAAAGCATCAAGAATTAAAAACAATGAAATCATTAGGGAAGGGAATAATATGTGTAAAAGTGAATGTTCCTATTTCATCTGTGCCGCTTGGGTGTGTGCGATTAAATAAACATATGGTTTATAGTGAGTACTTTTGTATAAAGAAGTAGCCATCATTTTCTGTATTTTTAATTATTATTTGTTGTTTCACCGAGTATTATATTGTATTGACTATAAAAACCGATTTTTGTTTAAGGTAACTTTATTTCATAATTTTAACAATATTCTGTATTTTATTATAATGTTTTTGTATTAATTGATATTCAAAATAAAATTTTGTTTAAGGATCAATCGGTCTATAGTCATTGAGGAACCCAACCTTCCCACATTATATATAATATAATCATTAGGGAAGGGAATAGCTGAGAGGTTAGCGTGCTGGACTCCCACGCGGGGGAACTGGGTTCGAGTCCAGCTGTTCTTCAGTAGATTCTTTTCTTCCTAGGAGCCTTTACAGCTCACTGTGCGGTGATGGACATTCTTCCCCTCCTTAAGCCTGTTCCCGTACGGTACTGAGGGATCTTTTTAGACCGTACCGACCCTCACGGATATTGCAAGCAACGGGATCGTTTAACAAGAGAAGGCTGTCACTACCAGCGGGTGGCTGTAGTGCAAGGCCTCTCACTGGCAGAGGTGCCCTAGGGCCACCCCCCTTGACCCATTTAAGGGCAGGTTGAGATACGCTCAACCAGCGCGCAAAGTGGTCATATGAAAATCACACTTCACTCCCAGAAGCTCTAGAGAAGGCCAACTCTAGCAGGCTCTGGTAAACCGCGCACACCCAGCAAATGCGCTACCAACTTACGGGCTGGTTCCGGGGTTCCATTTTATATAGCGAGACTCCTCCCGCTCAACTCATGACCGCAGTCCTTGGAGCTGCTGTTTAAACCACGACCACTACGAATCCTACCTCAATTGCAAGCAATTGGCTCGGATTCAGTATTCAGGATTCTTGCGCCCGTAGTTCAGTATTTCAGCTCTAACGAGCTAGCGTGACTGATCGCACGCCTGATGGATGAGTCAGTCCATCTACTAATTCCTGTCCATTGCCTGAAGAACAGGGGTGTTAGTAACCCAGGATACTTACAGGCAACCCTGCAAGGGGAAAAGGATCAGGATTGGAGTGGGTTGGGTGAAGGATTCCCCAACCTGGAGAGCCAGAGGCTGATTGCACCCCGCAGGGTGAGCGATGGGAAGTGCCGGAAACCAACGCCATTTGTTTTTAGAAGTATGCAGTTCGAGATACTTCTAGATTTTTAATATCCGAACATGGGATTAAAGCATATTTTATCAGTAAAATACGTCAATTCCTTGGATTAGAGCATATTTTATCAGTAAAAATACGTCCGTTCCCGCGGTGATGGACAGTGTTGTCTGTAACGAGAGCAACACTGTCCAGAGGCCGGCAGTGCACTGAGAAGGCTCTGAGCACCAATGACCACAGATGTTAACGCGCCTTAAATTAAAAAATAAATAAATAAATAAATAGAAAAACAATGAAAAAAATCACGCATCTATTTTCTCTAGATAGAAAATACAAACTGCAAACTGGCAGTATTTTGTTGTGGTTATGATATTATTTTGACATTCTACGATTAGTTACCTAAAATTGAAAAGATAGAATTCAATGACCTGAATAAAATGCATAATAAAAATACCTTTGAGGTATCGATTTAGATTATTCACAGAAAACAAATTAATGTGAAAGACCATTCATTCAATTTAACACTTTACCTTGACGATATATTTAGAACATTTTGTATGTAGATCAATCTTATTCAGCCTATAGAAAAAAAAGAAAGGAAAGTAATTAACTCATTTATTTTATCTCACAATTTTATTTTCAGGACTTTGGTCAGAATCCATTTGAAAGAAATTCATTATTTATTTTGTTTAAATAAATGTTTTGATCTAGCATTAAAACAAAATACTAGACTCTACAAACCAAGATCTTCCGCCATATCGTAAACGCTTCTACGTCTCTAATATAACTATTAACCAAGACCCATCAAAATTTCCAATCTAAACTTGCCAAATCTCGCTGCAATAAATTCCATCAAAAGCGAATTTATCCTTCAAAAACACTTTTTCTAATCCTTCCAGACAATGGCGAGATGTGGTTGGCCACGCAACTAATTTGTTGACTAATGTTATAATTAGCAACATAATGTATCATGAGTATATCACATATTGTCATCATTGGATGAACACCATTAACGTTTAGCACGCTATTTTTGTAATTTTCTCATCAATTCATTTATTTGTTGTTCATTTAGAATAGTTATTTCACTTTCAATAATGATTTGCAACTTTACAATAGAGCCAATGTAATAGATAAAATAGAGGCATTTGTGTCGAATCTTTACCTGTCGCGAATTTCAAGAAAATACCCAGTGGGTATTAAAGGTATCAATAAAAGTTATATCAAAAAAATTAAATATACTCTAGCGTTTTTCCCTCTAAACTGCAACTAGTTTTAAGTGGGTTCGATTAGATAAAATACTCTAAACATCAATAAGAAAAACACCAATTTATTGTTTTACAAAATAAATTATAAATACAACACTAATAATAATTAATTCACAGTTTAAACCAACAAAAGTTCACTTTGTTCAATTTTTATACACTTTTCACAAACGTACAACACTTCGTTTATAACAAGAAAAACTCTGTAAATTAAACTCGACTTCAGCTGTGTTCATCTTTTATAGCGATGGAGAAGGGTTTGGAACTTTCTCGATACTTCTAAAAAGAACAAGAGCGTGCCGCCAGCGCTTTCTAGCGGCCACTAGGAGAACTTGAGGTACCTGCTTTCTCTCCTAGATGGCACCAGTGACAACACATTTTTAAATTGAAAAGCATTTTACCGAAAGTTAATTGTAGAAAAACTTGATTTTGGGAAAAACTTGTTTACTTATACTTAACGTCAGATATCTAAGTTCACCCGTTCTTGAAAATTAAATATTGCCAACCTAATGAAATTAAACTAATTATTTTCTCTGAACGCTGTAAGAGAAAATATGCGATCTTGTCAAACTGTTGAATCTGACGTTTTCACTGAGATCTCCTGAGTCAGAAAAAAGTGGTTTTGTTTATAATTGGTGTGTGTGTGTGTGTGTGTATGTGTGTGTATTTGTAATTGAGTCAACATAACTGAAAAAAAAAAAAACGGAAAATCGTAGAAACTAGAAGCTTGTATTTTGATTAAGTGTTTATCCGGTGATTTTGATCAAAAATCGGTCAACCGGAAGTATCATTTTACTGAACATTTTTCAATTATTCGCGATTTCTCTTGCAAGGTTCTAAGGTGTAACTATAATTCCATAGTTTAAGGAAATAGTTAAAGGAAACCGATAGTTTGTCTTTTTTTTTGACTAAATATATTTTGGATGTACATATGTCCTTTTTAATTATGTATGAAATTTAATAGCCTTATAATTCAATAAGTGAAGTCTATGTAAATTGGAAGTAAGGTAAAGTCGTGTGAGACGTGGAGTTTTTATTTTACCATCAAACTAATAGAGAACATATAGGGCTTTAATAAAATAAAAATGAAATCAATTTTTCATTCTTAAACAAACAAACAAAAAATATTGAAAAGGAACCATGCTTACAATATTGACAAAATTCTAAAGAAGACTGGCTCTAAAAAATCCATCTAATTTGCTATGTGGTTTCATACTGATGGTACAATTAAAAATTAAAATTATGCAAATTTTTGCCTACAGCAGTTATATTTAAACACAATTTAAGCCTTTTTTAGCTGACACAATGTTCACCTGTCACGGCTTTAAGCCAACACGTTTAGGCGTTCTAAAGACTGTAAATATCTCTTCTAGAAGTTTTAGCTTAGTCAGCAAATTTTTATAACCAAATCATTTATTATTATAGTTTCTATTATTATTTATTATTATTATTATTATTATTATTATTATTATTATTATTACGTATTCTCAGTGGATCCTGGGGATTATATAGCTGGTATTTTTTTCGAACAGCGATATAAATTAATTATTTTAGATTAAAAACCTAAAAAAATGTCGCACTATGTGGCATGTATCTAATATAGCTGACTTCTGCAGATTAACGTATAAATTTTCGTCAATAGATAGTGACTGAATATTTCTCCTCATAAAAGTAGGAATCACGCCTGTTTAATGAAAGGACAATAAGTAACTATCCTCACAATCACCACTTTCCACATTTGCTTAATTTCGTTAGAAAGCTGAATATATTTCTGAATTTTATCGTTGTAGGTGGACGACAAATTTCACTGTTAGAGACCGCCACATCTATTGAATGCACAATTTTCTTTTCTTTTTCTAATAGGATGATATTTGGTCTGTTGTCAATAAAGTCTGCAGCTGATAATTATAATATGGTGTGGATTCTTTAAGTAATCCATTATTCAGCGCTAGTCTTTGATGGATCTGCTTGGCGACATTATCGTGTCTGGCTTTATATAGAGTCCGCGCTATGTCTCGGCAGCCTGACGTCTCGTGTTGAATCGTCTCCCGGTCACTATGACATAATCTACACCGGTCATCAATAATGCTGCTATCCTTTAATATATACCGGCGGTAGTTCATTGTGTTTATTACTTGATCCTTGATCCTTATTACTACTTTGCCATCATAAATCCTTCCGTTTCAGGGAACAAGTAACCTCGGTAACCATGCGTTCGACGTTAACCTGTCGACTTCGGGCTTTCCAAGTTCACTCGCATACCTTCCATGTAGAGGCTTACTTCTCTAGAATTGTAATTTTTCTGCGTCGGTTTTAATTACGAAGTCTACGTTGCTGCTTCTTACGTTGAGAGGTGTGTATTCTGTGTCAGCACGACATATTGCTGCATGCAGTATCGATCTTTATTAAATAGTTATTTATTATTATTATTATTATTCCCAAAAAATGCATTACTGAATATCTTATCGCTTTGAGGCTTCATGTCACTTTTTGGGTTGTATTTACTAATTACATAACGTAACAAGATAATTCGACCTCACTATAGAGAAATGCAAGCTCAAGTCCAGCTATGTTAAGAAAGCGCCTTTTTAATACAGAGAACTTTTATAATATCCTCTGTATATTGTCGTTTATGAATTTCATAGTTGAAAAGATTTAACTTAAATTAAATATTAAATATTATTCCAAGTTTAATTTAATAATTATTCCTATTTACAGTATACTGCGGTTATAGGGCTCTTAAAACATTCATGCTTCAATTAAATTTTAGTCGAACATTCATATAAATTAATCCATAAATTTTGTAGTAAGGTTGGTGGTCGCCAATAGCGGCAAACCCAATCTAAATGGGTTGCCCTGCAGGCCAGAAACAATTGCACCATTAGAGGCAAAGTTAAAGGGCTGCAATTTTCAAATTAATTTAGGTTAGACTAATTTAAAATAAACATGCTTTACTATGTTGCTGATTACCATGGGATATTTAAATCAAGAGAAAGAACTGGCAAATGTAAAATTATACTATTTCTGTTGCTGTTGCAAAATAAATTGACAAATTCTTACAACATACTTGTTGCGTCATAAAGGTGGAAAAAGTATCGGCATAATCGTGTGTTAATATCATCTCGTCGTAGTAAGGGACGAGCATGATACTGTCTCGTGTAAAAACCAGTATTGATCTAAACCCTATTCTTTTGTAACCTATGTGATGGGTGCCAGAAATTATATCTATAAATATATTTTATTTGAAAAATATCATTATTTGAAAAATATTCTAACATTCGCTGGCAAAAAGGGTACACCCAGGTAGAAGACTACCGTTACAGAAGAGTTACAGAACTTAGTCACCTTTGTCTTTTGCCTTTCTTAAAGGGGAGAATTTGAACTACGAAGAGAAAGCATTCTTTCAAGAGAGAGAGTCTAAACTCTGCTTTAAAACAGGACGGTCTGAATTAGACATCCAACCAGAACATTTGTATCAGGAATCGCTTTCTTAAATTCAGTGCAAGTGTTAACATTTTTTGTTAAAGCAATCTAGCTGCTAGTTATTTGTTTCCTTGCAGTCATAAGTAAATTCAAGATTCAAAATTAATAATTATCTTGTAAATTTACTAATTTAATATATATTTAAATTATTTATTCAAATGTGGTTCTTATTCTCTATATCCAATACTTCTATCTCTATCTTAAACATACACACTCACAAACCCTTTACAAAACCGCTTGTGCTACTCGCTACTACTACACAAACATCATCCCCAACTACATTTCATTAGTGCCAGCTGTTTGGGATATTACCAACCTGAATCCACAAATTAACAAGTACGTACAGTTTTCAATTTACTAATTAAACAAATTACCCATCAGATAATTTTATTGCTTTTTTCAATTATCTTCTCAGCGGAAATATATATTGTGAATTTTGAATTTATGAGTGCTCTTAATAGATCGCAAATTGTAAAAATATTAAGGGACCCTAAACTCTCTCAAAAGGGCAACTTAAATCAGTTACGCAGACGCCTTGAAAAAAAGAATCTTTCCCAAAGTAATTCTCTTGTTTCCAAAATCTACAAGGTTAATGGACAAGATATGGGCATCGACGCTGCTGTTGAATATTTACTTGCTCAGCAGCAATTAGCCAATCCCACCGCTGCGAGACAAAGGTGACAAAGTTCTATGAACTCTTCTGTAAGTAGTCTTCTACCTGGAAGTACTCTTTTTGCCAGCGAATGTTTAATTTTCTTCAAATAATGATTTTCTTCAAATAAAATATATTTATAGATATAATGTCTGGCATCCATCACACCGTAAACTCGGATAACAAATTCATAACTTGCACCGTTCGCTTGGGAACCTTCTCACCTTCAAATTCGCCATACAAAAACCAAACACTCCTAACCAGAATCTCCAAACTGGAAGTACCGTAGAATGATTTCAGTCCAAACAATTTTTCGAAGCAACGGTGATTGAACCTTACCAATGCAATTGAGATAGCATTATAAATGTTGTATACTGACAATTCTTGGCTTTTTAATCAAGAACACTAATTTGAGCTTCTTTTTATAATAATTCTTCGCAAAAGTAATTTGTTTTTCCAATGTGACCCTCTTATCAGTTTATATTATTTTGTCTAGATAAGCTAGATAATTATATTGTGAACATTATAACGGCTAGTGATGATGATGGGTTAGTGTAATTTTTTGGCAGGCAGTGTAATAATGTGTGATAAATAAAAACAAAGAACATGAAAAATGATAATACATTTCAACAGTTACATTTGGAAAGGACACTACTAAAAGAAAATGAAGATTGGCCAGTGCGGGGGGAAAAAACTAAACATAGTATTAATATCAAGTCATTAGATAACATGGCGGCTAATGTTGTAGGTTTAGAAAAAGATGGAAACAAGTATCATCATCCATAATAGAGACAGAATGTGAAGATGAAGTTGGAACTGGCTAAGGAGTAGACGAAGTAGTAAGACGACGTTATAAAGACAAAGGAGGACATACATTTCTAGTTACTATCTTTATTATTCTCCCCATACCATTCTCTCCAAACACACACACACACAAAACACTCGCATATAACTATATATATATATATATATATATAAGCTTGACGACATAGATTTTAAAGTGTATATTATCACTTTCAAATTAATTAATTAACTCAGTCAACATTTCTTTAATCATTGTACTTTTAGTTCATCATTATCAATTTTACTTAATTAATTATGTATTTTAAATTTAGTTAAGATAATAGTGTGTTTCTTCACCAGACTAAAATTTAAAAAAAAGGGGGCTAAAATTTGAAAAATTCCGTGGAGTTTGTTTTCTTATTTTGAGAACCTAGTAATTTTACAGATATAATTTCGAATAAAATAGCGTTCAAAGTGGGTTGGTTTTATATTATAAAAAAATCTGGTGTGAAACACTCACACAACTTTCTCTTACTCCAGTTCTCAAAATGATAATTGACAAATTTTATAGTTTGTGTACCAAATTTAATGAAATTCGTCGAAAACTGAAAAAACTGTTCAGTAAAAGCGCACTTCCGGTTTACTAACTTTCTTGAAACTCGGAATTCTACCCATCTATTTATTTCTAATTAATTTTGGTTGGGTGAAAGAATTATATAATCAACTATGATAGCACTTTAGAGAAAAACATAACTCCACCCCTCCCTTAAAAATGCCCTTAAATGAATTTTCCCAGAGAAATGTTTTATATAAAAGTTGTAGATCTTTGCATGTTTAATTTATATACAAAGTTTCAAAAAAATTGTCGGAGCCATTTTTGAGAAAATTGCGACAAAGAGAACAAATCATTTAGTAAACACACACACACACACACACACACACACACACACAGACCATTTTGCTAAAAACCACTTTTTTGGACTCAGGGACCTCAAAACGGATATTTCCGGTGAAAACTCGATATCGAAAATTTGACACGATTACAATACTTCTTCTTACTTAGGGGAGTAATGAGAAAGTAAAAAAAATGATGAGCTGCTGCTATTAACGTACACTGGTTACAAAATTTACAACTATAAAGCTATTGTAAACCGGCCACATGCTGCCCAATAAAAAATGCTGCCTGGCAGGCCTTAGCCAATCAGTGAGACGGCTACTGGTTGTTTTCCCATAGAATCAGTTTTACTTTTTACTTTCTCTTACTCCCAGTAAGAGGAAGTATTGTAATCTTGTCAAATTTTCGATATCGAGTTTTCATCGGAAATATCGGTTTTGAGGTTCTCTGAGTAAATAAATGTGGTTTTTGGCAAATGGTCTGTGTGTGTATTTGAATAGCATAGCTCAAAAACCAAAAACCGCAGAAAGTTGAAACTTGATATTCCGTTTAGGTATCACTATGGGATCTAACTGTACGTTATCTGTCAAAATTCTTCAGCCGGAAATGCAACTTTACAAGTTTTTTTTTTTTTTTACTTTTTTGCGTTTTTCTCAAAAATGGCTCCGACGATTTACTTTAAAATTGGTATATCAACTACACATGCAACGAGCTACAACTTTTATTTGAAACATTTCTTAGGGAAAATTCATTTAAACGCAGTTATGAGGGAGGGGTGGGGTTAGGTTTTCATCTAAAGTGCTATTTAAGTTTATTAGACAATTCTATCATCTAAATAATGTTAATTAGAATTGAATATGTTGTTGAAATTCCGAGTTTTGAAAAAAATCGGATAACCGGATGTGCGTTTACTTTACCACTTTACTAAATGATTTTTAACTTTTTCGCAATTTTCTCAAAAATAATTCCGAAAATTTTTCTGAAACTTCATATATAAACTAAACATACAAAGATAAAAACATACAACTTTTATTTAAAACATTTCTCTGGGAAAATTCATTTAAGGGCATTTTTAGAGGAGGGATGGGGTTATGTTTTTCTCTAATGTAGCTATCATAGTTGAATATAAAATGCTATCATACAAAGAATTAATTAGAAATAAGTAGATTGCCAAAATTCCGAGTTTCAAGGAAATTAGCAAACCGGAGGAGCGCTTTTACTGAACAGTTTTTTTTTCAGTTTTCGACGAATTGCATTCAATTTGGTACACAAACTATATAATTTTGAGAACTGGAATAAGAGAAAGTTTCGAACCAGATCTTTTTAGTTTATGAAACCAAAACATACATTGCGTTTTTGGTTTGTTTGCGGTAATATTTTGCCATATCCTACAGTCTTTTTTTATACAAGTCTGAAAATTTAATTGAACTGAAATTATTTACTATATATATGTATTAGAAGAAGAAGAAAAAAAAATTTTTATTTTCCAAGATATTATACAAGATACTCTTATTCTCAAAACAAAAAACATTTTTATTTATTAATTATTATTTTTAAAAGTATAAAATTCATAAGAAATATACACTTATATATTTATGTACTTATACACAAAAAGAACAATGTATCATAATAAGTACAATATAAAGACAAATACACATGGTCCATGCCGTCAGTGTGGAGTCTGCAATACTAAACTCTTAAACTCTTAAAGAAATATAAAGAAATCTACTTAAATAATAATAAAATCAATACTTAAAGAAAATATATTCCTTTGAATTATTTCTGCTCAATACCGCTGAACGCATACAATTTATACGAAATAAAGAACTTAAAACATTTTAACAGTATAAAACAGTGGATTAATTATATACATATTATTACCTACATATATGTAGATTGGTGAAGGCCCTTATTATTATTTTATTATATATATTAGAATCAGTTACAAAATAAAAACTCTTTAGCAAGCAATTAAAAAATGGCTTCTTAAATCATTTTTGAGAAAAGTGCGAAAAACTGAAGAAAAAAATACATTCAATAATTTCACGTAATTTCGATTAATCAACATTTTTCATACTCATAATTTTAACCATACCTTTGATGGTACTTTTCCATTCCCACAACCCGTTTAAAATGAATTTTTCTGAAAATTTGTATCAAAGAAATGTTATAGGAATTTTTTTTTTTAATGGCTAATAGCGTTTATGACCCAAAAAAAAATGTCAAAATAGAACGGAGAAAACTTAAAATAAGAGTTGAATATTCTATTCAGATTAATTCATGATATTTTATTTTCATTTTACTTCCTCTTACTAATAATAGTAAGAGGAAGTATTGCGATAGTGCCAAATTATCGAAATTGAGTTCCCCCCCCCCCAAATACACGTTTGAGGTCCCCTGAGTAAAAAAAAAAAGTGGTTTTTAAAAAAATGGTCTGCATGTGATTGTGTGCGCGCGTGAACAGAATATCACAAAAATGTAAAGCTCAAATTTGGTACTCCGTTCAGGTACTATCACTGTTATCACCGTGTGTAAAGATTTCGGGCAAAAATCCATCAACTTTAAACATCACCTTACTGAATGATTTTTTTTTTTTTTTTACTTTTTTGCAATTTTCTCAAGATGGTTCCAGCTATTTTCTTTAAACATTTTTTTATATCAACAACACATAGTTTCTTCTAAAGTGATATTTAATTTTATTACACAATTCTATCATCTAAATAATACTAATTAGAATTAAATATGTTTTTTGAAATTACTAGTTTGAAGAAAACCGTATTACCGGAGGTGCTTTTTTACTGAACAGTCTTTTTTTTTTATTTTCGCGATTATCTCCGTTAAAAAACACCGACGAATTTCATTAAATTTGGTATAATAACTAATAAATTATTATTTGGTAAAATACTAATAATTTGTCAATTACAATTTTGTAAACTACAGTAAGAGAAAGTTGTGTGAGTGTTTCAGAACAGATTTTTTTAATGTAACAATTGGCTGGTTTTTATTACCATTACACTATCTCTCTAGATAGAAGTTCTCGCAAGTTACAAAGATGAAATCACCTCAACCTAATCTAAATCAGAACCTCCGTCACTCCATTTTTAAATAAATATAATTCTTCATAATCCTAATAATTTCTCATAAATGCAACCTTTAATATCCCTTGTATGATAAATTACTTTAATCCATTCACCATCCACCCCCATCCAATCCTTTATAAAGCACATATAATAAACAAACTAAGTGAGATTCATAAAACATATTTAGCGCAAAATGTGAAACTTTAAAACTACCCTCCAGCTACAATAAATTACTACATTACTCATTAATATTCTAAATGTAGTCGCTGAGTTTGTTGTTCTTGAACTACGTGAACTCTCCTCCCCAAAGGTTTAATCATTTGATGAAAGAAACCTGAGAACTTCTGTCAACAATAAATACAACGTTAAAACAGCTAAATATGATTCTTTTTTTTTCTTTTTTTTAAATAAATGCTACAAGAGATAGATTGATCATCAGTATGTAGTTAGAGACAGAGATAGATTAATCATCAGTATGTAGTTTAATGATTATTAATTATGTTTATATTTAATAGAACTATTCATGAAATTCTTATTATAAATAATAATAAAAATATTCTTATTTTACGTCCAATACATATTTACAATAAATTAGCGTGCCAGAAAAGGATCTATAATTCTAACTGAGATTCAAAATAAAAGAGTAAGCTACTTAAGATATACTTAATTCTTTTATGTTTGTAATGAATATTTACATTATACAGCACCTATATTTTTAATTAAATCATTGTTACTTATTTCTGAATTTAAGAAAAATCTATCTGTCGCTTGTTTTATGACATCCTTAATGAATGGTAAACCAGTCTGTTCATGGAGGGAACTAATCGGTGTGTACCTTGGAGAATCTGTAGCGAATCTCAGAAACTTATTTTGGATTCTCTGAAGTTTTAGCATATTGATTGGACATGTAAGGTTCCATGTTGCAGCGTCATAAGTTAAGACAGGTCCCACCACTACTATGTATAATAAGATTTTATTATTTGTACTCAGCATGGAATGTCTATTTAAAAGTGGGAAAAGTGAAACTATTAATCCTTTACATTTGTTAGAAATGGTATTAACATGCTGAGTAAATGTCAAATATCTGTCCATCACCAAACCGAGATACTTTACTTTTGTGGACCAGTCTATATAGTGATCATTAATTTTCAATTTATGTTGCAATATCGGCCTCCTTTTGGTGAATAAAATACTTTCGAGTTTTATTCTCCTTTACTTTTATTTTCCAACGAAGGAAATATTTATATATTCTATTAACATTTTTTGTTAGTCTATTTATTATTGTGTCTACCCGCCACGATGAAGCGTAAATAGCAGTATCGTTAGCAAATAACGTAAGGCTAATGTCCTCTTTTAGCGGCATATCGTTTATAAAAATCGCGAACAATGTCGGAGAAAATTACAGAGCCCTGAGAGACGCCTGCAGCTGAAGTATTTACGTTGCAAAATTATCGTTACCTATTTGCACTTTGAATGATCTATTTTGTAGATAAGAATATATTCATTTTATTAAGAAAACTGGAAAACCGTAAACTATTTCGCTTGCAAATCAGGCCGTTATGCCAGATGGTATCGAAAACTTTCTCTATGTCTAAAATGACCATTCCGGTATGTTTTGTTGTTGAAATTGTTAATCAGATGATCGGTCAGTCTTGTCAGTTGGGCTGTGGTTGAGTGGTTTGATCTATAACCGAATTGTTCATTAATTATTACCTGTTTTCCAATTAAATGTTCATTTAATAGATTTTTAGTTACTGAATAAATTTAGAAAGTTGATTGGCCGGTAATTACTTGGTTTAGTGTGATTTTTTTCCGGGTTTTGGCAATACTATTACTTTGGCTTGTTTCCATTGTTTTGGAAAGTACTGTAATTTATTAAGTAGGTGAGATATACATGGGCTTTCCTTGGTAGATTTTTCAGTATTTGCTTATTTATTTTATCAGGACCAGAGGTTTTTCTGTTTTTTTTAAGGATTTGATAATTAATTTTAACTGACATATTATAAATAGGTCTATTCAAGAGTAGATTAAAATTATTGTTTTTAGAATAATATTCTTTACGATACAATTCATTTGATGTCAAATATAAAAATTACGTATAGATAAACGAAAGCAGATTAAAGAAAGAAAGTACACGCTGATAGAAAATAGGTAACACCAAATATAGCAAACAAAGTCGTAGCAGAAAAAATAGTAAAATTAAATTAATAAATAAATTAATAATAACCTTCTGATTACAATAATTATAATTATTATTAGAAAAATTCAAGCAATAAAACAAGATTATAAATTACATACTCGTAGTTACTTGTACTTACCTCTAAAAACAGGATGAGAAAGTAAAAATCCAGTGTGAAGAGATTCACACGAATTTCTCTTACTCCCTTTAATACAATTATTTATAAAATCACGAATTTTCTGTAATCTCCAATATTACGTATTTGTTTAAACATAAATTTAGAAGAGGCGCAAAGGATAAGTATCTACCTACTAATATTCTCGCAGGTAGAGAAGTGATGATTATAGAATGGCCCAGAAGAGCGCTCTAAAAATACTTTTTGTTTTAGACGCTTGTAATGTTTGGGTGTTATGATGTGTATTTGTAGTAAGTAGCACGAGCGTTTTCCAAAAAGGGCTTGTATGTTTGCTTGAGATAGAGATAGAAGTATTAAGAATAATTAAGAACACAATGGTAGATTAAATTAAATATATTCTCTAAGAGAAATTAAGTACTTTGAAAATCACAATAAAAATCTTATAATAAATTCTTATAACTTGATACTGGTATAGGATACTGTGGTCTGATGCTTTCACCTTGATTTCTAGCACAAGTCTGTCCTTCTGAAGTGTTCTGGCTTTGGAAGCAGAATTGCGACTGTATTGTTTGAAAGCAGAAGTGAGACTGTGTACTCTTTGAAAGCTGATGGCAGTTTCTCTATTCTTTGGAATTGCTCTCTCTCTCTAGCGGGGGAATTTTCTTGTACAAAGATTTACCCTAACGGGATTTTGTGCCTTTGTTTTTCTATTTGCCATGATCCCAATTTACAGTACTTTCACTACACACTGATGCACTGAAAAAAACTACATATAAAATTTCAAATTAACTCCACAAATTCTAGCGCAACTAACCAAAATGCCTTTTTTTTTTGGTTTCAAATAAAAGTAATACGTTTTTCTTGAATATGTGGATGGATCCGCATTGCTGGATATAACATCTGGTACTTTATCCGTCGTAGCATGCATATTCATTTTGTTCCTGATCGATTTCGGATTTTCATCCATTGTCAGATCAAATTAACCAAGTTCGTGTAGAGAGTTCAACGTAAATTTTTTCTGTTACACTCACATTTGTTGGCTACTTGGTTGTATATGGTTGGTTGTATATATACAACCAACAAACCAACAAGTGTGATTGTAACAGAAATATTACGTTGAAGTGAACTCTCTAAATGTACTTGGTGAATTTGCTCTGATGATGGATGAAGAAAATCCGAAACCGGTCAGGAACAAAATAAATATCTTGCTGCAAGGGATACAATACCAGATAATACGTTTTTGTTTGTATAGTTAGCATACCAAGTTTTAAGGCAAACCGTTATAGTCATTTTCGAGAAACATTTACTATAAAGACGCCCTTCCGATTTATCGAATTTCTTCAAATTTGGCATTCAATATATATATACAATATATATTAATATTTTACAAGTTTTATATCATATATTATGCTGAAGTTGAATTTTAGTGGAAAGCATAACGTTCCTTCCCCCCCATCCCCCCCCCCAAATCACTTTATACTGGTAAAATATTTTAAATAAAAGTGATAGGTCGTACTTGTGTGTATGGTATACTAAGTTTCAAGATCCTTGGAGGGCTTTTTTCAAAAAAAATAACGGAAAGGTGAAAAAAAAAAAAAAAAATTCAGTAAAGTGGTGGCACTTCCGATGATAGATTTCGTCCGAAATCTGTGTCTGATCCGGTAGTAGTACCTAAACGGAATCCAAGTTTGAGCTTCTTGCGAATTTAACGTTTTTTGATATTTTTTTTTTTTTTAATTTACGGCGCGCCAACAGGGGTCATTGGCGCCCGGATACTTCTCAGGCTTGCCGGCCTCCCGGACAGTGTGTTCTCCCGGCGCGCTAAGACTGCACTGTCCATCACCGAACAGGGAGCTGTACAGGCTCCTAAGAAAAAAAACTACGGTAGCATGGACTCGAACACGGTTGCCACCGCGTGAAAATCCAACGCGCTAATCCTCAGCTACTTCCTTCCCTCGTTTTAGATATATGATAAACATTTTTTCGTATTCAGGGACTTCAAATCATGTAGTTTCGGTGATTCGAAAAACTCAATTTCGTAAATCTGGCACGATTGCAATCCTCATTGCTAGGAGTCAGAGAATGAAAAATAGTTCATTACAGACTACAATACTGATCATCATAGAGTGAAATATATAAAGGTAGCACACTGCCTGACTCGAGCCCTCGTCAAGACTTGCGCTCTACCATATAGAGCTAAACCCTGGTTTATTTTCCACCAAAAAAATCACTTGATTCTAAAATCGTTATAATAATCATTCATAATACCTTATTCAATATTACTAATTATAGATTCTAAAGCTTTTCAAAACTCATAATGAGGAAATGAAACAAGACATGATATCAGAAACTCCAATAGAATTCCATATCTCTGACATTAATCACTTAGATCGACTTTTTTTTTTTCTATGACATTACAAAAATTCTTGTCGACGGTTAAACGGCAAAGGCCGCCCGCTTATTGCAGTCTGCAAGGGACATGAGCAAGGGCGTAACAGGGGTAATTATTTTCACAAAAGTTTTACATTAATTGCTTTTACCGAGTTATCTATTTTTCTTTTGTTTTTTTTTTTTTTTTAATTAAGACCCTTCAACATCTATGGTCATAGAGCCCGGAGGCTTCCAGTTCACTGCCGGCCTCCTGACAGTGTTCTCTCTCGCTACAGACAAACATGCCATCCACCGAACAGTGAAATAGGTAGAGGGCTTTCTAGGAAAAAAATCTAAGGGGGCACTGGACTCGACGACCCGGGACCTCCGCGGGTAGAAATCTATCATATCATTTATAAATCTATTTTATCTATCCTATGATACCGAAGATATTTAAAAATGCTTTGACTTTACTATTCCAAGATAATCTAATTTTATTGATTCTAAAGCATCCTTTTTAAACTAAAAGTCTTGGGATATTTCCATTTTATTATAAACACTACCAGAGAAACTGAAATTCTCTTAAAAGAAATACTGACTTACTTGGAATGAATTTTGCAAAGAGTTTTAAAAAAAACATTAAACACATGATGATTCATACAGTTGTATAAAATTACGAGTATTGTTTAAAAAAAAACAACATTTTACACCGTAATCTCACCTAGGTTGTAAAAAATCAAATTTAGTATAAACGGATTTCAGTAAGTTTTATAGACTATCTGTAGATGTGATCAGAAGACAGAAAGCAAGAGCGGTTGTGGCAGGGGAGTCGATTCAAACAGCGAATTCCAGGGATAGCGGAGTATAGAAAAAAGGAATGGAAGGCAACAGTAGGAGCCAGTTAAAGCCCAAGTAGGGTGGAACTCCAAAAGGAAGAAGAATTCTCCTCTGGAGAGATATTTCTTACAAACACATTACATTATGGATCCTACCATCTAGTAAACTCCCGCTTTCCAACAACTTAAAAACGAAAATACCTTAACAATAGATTCGTATCATTTAAATATAATCAAATTTTGTATTCACTTTTTCAGTTTTGTAGACTATAAAAGAGAAGAATTTTATTACATAGGGTTTGGTTTTTTTTTTTTATTATATTTATGGGGGGGAAATGAATGAATTTAAACTTATTTCAGCAATATAAAATAGAACAAATTTGAACGGTGGGCAATTCTTTGGTTATCAGTTACTTTGGTTATTTTTTTTTTTTTTTCCGGCGCGATCGACAGCAGTGGTCATTAGCGCCTCTCACACAGTTTTCTTCTCGAACTTGTCCTCAAAAGCTGGGATGGCACTATCTTCATTACCTTATGGCAACCAACGCAATACCTTGTCTAGGCAAGGTAGGTGGTGCTTTCCGGTTATATCACAGTTTCCACAGCATCCCCTCTTGACTTCTCGAACCGGTCGACGAGGGGGAGTGCGGATGTCGTGGATTTGCCATCCCTTTATCTGCGAATCATTGGATGGTGTTTTTACTAATAAATAACGTGTATTAATAAAACTCTAATTGAGTTTCATTTCTTCTAACACGCTTTTATTGCATTTCACTTTTTTATTCAGATTTTCAGCTTACTTTTATCTTCTAAGATCTTAAACTTACTATCAGATGGACTCAACTCTTTTCCGTTTTATATTTTCTTTCTTATTTTCTAAAGGCTAATTTTGCAATTTAGGAATACTTTAGTAAATTTTCTTCTCCCTGAAAGTTTTCCTAAATCTTATTTTGGGTGTAGTACTCTTAGAAATATTCCTACACCCCTTTAAATGAATTAAATCTAAAAATATTACATTAGAGTTACACTCATTCACGAACAGTCATTTACGCCAATAATTTACATTCACACTAATAAATACCATGCAACACTAATAATACTATCGTACTAATAAAATACAAATACTAATAAAATACAAGCAAACTACAATCACACAGAGGGGAGAGTACTATTGTGTAAATAAAAAAAATAAAAATAAAATTATTTCAAACACGATTTGCTCTTACTGTAATTATTAACTCTAAACTTGAAATTTTTGCTCAGTTCTGCTGACATAAATATAGAGGCGGTGGTGGGGATACCTGTACCTATCCAGAACAGGCAGTAAGTATTAAATAGAATCTCGCACATTTCGACAATTATTGAACACCCCCCCCCCCCACTAATATTTGAACATTATTCACAGAATTTAATCAGAACTTCCCCAGAATTAATGTTTTCCCGGTAAAACTATATCAAAAATAAAAATTATACAATTTATATCTGGACAGTTTCCCATGTTTTAAAAAAGTCGTTGTAGAGCTATTTTCGACGAAATTCTACGTTCCGATTAACCTACTTTTTTCTTTTTTTTTTTTGAAACGGAATTTTTTGTATTGCTTGTAATATGTTTTATATTATGTAGGTGTTGGAATCATATATTGTACTGAACTGGTACTTTACAACTTAACGTTGACTTTTCCTCGAAAGCCCCTCGAATTTTCTTGTTTAAACTTTTTTTTTTTTTTTTTAATAAAATGTTTGTACGGCAATGGTCAAAGAAGTTTTTAAAGAAAAATCATTCTTTCCTCCTCTACGTTTCGGATACAATTGGTGCCCTTGTTCAGGAGTTCTGTAAAATTTATTGGATAAAATACACTATTGTACAGTATTGTAGTTACGAAAAAGTTCATAGATTTATAACAAAATTTTTATAATTGAAGGCTTCTCAACATCTGTGGTCATTTGCGCCCGGAGCCTTCTCAGTGCACTGCCGGCCTCCGGACAGTGTTCTCCCGTTACAGACAGCACTGTCCATCACCGGACAGTGAGCTGTAGGGGCTCTTAGGAAGAGAAAATCTAAGGGTAGCACAGCTGGATTCGAACCCGTGATCTCCGCGTTGCTAGTCCAGCGCGCTACCACTGAGCTAATCCCTTCCCTTTTATAACAAAAAGAAGAAAGAAAAATTTAAATTAAAGAAATTTACCGGAAGAAATTATAAAACAAAAGTGACAAGTAAATTAAATAAAATGATATTGTTCTGTTAATATTTCCTTAATTTAAATCTTTCGTTTTTTTTTGTTATAAATCTATGAACTTTTTCGTAACTACAATACTGTACAATAATGTACGTATTTTCTCCAATAAATTTTACAGAGCTCCTGAAAAAGGGCACCAATGCTACCCGAAACGTAGAGCAACAAAGAATTCTTTTTCATTAAAAACTCTTCTGGGCATTGCCGTACAAATATCTCATTGTAATTTTAAGGCTTCAAGATTTGAATACTTTTTATTATTATTATTTTTTTTTTCAGGATTTCCTCAATACTGAGGCTCTTCTCAACCAAAAACCATTCAATTTGATGGATTTTGTCCAGGTGATGCGTTTGGTTGTCGCTAAACAGATGGCCAAATTTGAGCGACCTACGATTTTTCGTTTTGAGATATTATGTACACATAAAATCGTACACATATACACAAGTGTACGCAGAAACTATTATCAACATTAAGGCTGAAAGCTCAATAAAAACTGTAGAGAGTATATCGATCTTATCTTGCAAATCTAAGCAATTTTTTTTCAGAATGTTGCTGAATCCTTCAATTACTTGATGATGCCCTTTCTTCATCACAGTGGTTAGGAGTATTTTGAATTATTTGCAGTGTTTGTCATTATCATTGAATACAATAATTATGAATCACATCATAAAAATTCATAATGTTTGTGGTACATTTTTTTTTTCAGTAAAATTACTAGACATTTATTGAATGAAGAAAATATTTAGAAGCAATGAACAAAACAACAAATTTGTAAAGGAAAAAATACGAATTCTGAAAAGGTAAAAATTTCTTGTTCCCAAGTAAATTCTTATTTAATTATTAAAAAAGTTTCTTATTTAATTTAATTTTTTTTTTTTTAATATATTAGGGTGGGAGGGAAATACTCGTATTTTAGCAAATAATTTTCATTAATTTATTAATGAATGAAGAAGCAGAAATGAAGAAGGATGTTGGAAAAACTTTCTTGATAATTTGGGGTGAAGAAATTAGGATATAAAGAGAGTTTCTAAAGGCAGTGAGAGAGATCGATATTCCTTGGATGGTAATTACAAAGTTATAAACAAAAAAGAAAAGTGTTTGAAGATGTTGGTATTAAAAGCTAAGTGCATTAAAGCAAGAAGATTGCGGTGTGTCACAATAATTAGCAAAGGTGCTTTATAGAACGGAAGGCAGGGGAGTTTGATTGGCCTTGTTATTGTTAGGATATTGTTGCTCGCTAATTATTACCGCTGGCTTCAATAAGTTGCATTACAGTTGCTATTATTCAAAGGATTCTTCCTTTAGGTATATCCGGTTATTCCGGTATAGTAGGTAGGTGTATTGGCTGCTATCCAAGTGATTAACTCCGCTACTTAGGTCTTTTGTGGTACTTTGTACATTTTGCATTTTAGTTGTCCATGAAAGCTCAGAAAGCATAATTTTATGGCCAGAGTTCTCCTTTGCGATGTGCACAGCTATATGTACGTAAGCACAGCTATATACATTATATACTACAGCAGGGTTTGTGTTTATGTTTGATAACTGAGAATGTCCCAGTGTATTGTTATGTTATATGGGGATAGTTGGGCCCACCGAGCTGGCAAACATCAAAATTTTTTTCTGCAATAGTACAATGGACTCCATCACCATCAGATTTTCCACATAAAAGCTGGCCTCATTAGTTCCATTAGCAGCACAGCAAATGTCCGCTTTGAGCAACCAATTACACATTAACTCCCTGTCACGTCCACTACAATATATTGGCGAATTGGCTTCAACTTCAACAGCGAATCTCCCACATAGAAGCTGTACGTGAGGCAGATTCATTCGCAATATCAACGTTGACGTGCTAACAAGTCTCAACCTTGAAACTTTACCAAACTAGCCGCCACAGTAGTTAATATTCCGTTAAAACAAGCAAAAGAGATCTAATTAGCCATAATCATTCCCCAGACCGACATACATCAGCCAATCATTCATCATGCCAATCATGCTTTCGTTCATCACGCTACCAACAATATCAACTCTTTGTTCGACCATATCTACTCTCATTATCTCCAATTTCCTTACTCACGCAAAATATAAATTATGAGCACAGACAGTGTCAGTTCGTATGTTTTCACTTCAACATTCGTTGAACTTTATCCCATATTAAACACCAACAATCACATCAACTTTATCCTGCATACAATTTGCTCTCCTCTTTAAGTGAATTTTAAATATATAATTATGTTAAATACAAGTAATCAGTAGTTGCACTTATCACCATTCATCAAACCACCAATCTGCTACCATTCTAATAGCCTGACTCTCATTAACCTATTTCTGACTTTCGATCATCTTCAAAATGTATTGGAAAAAAAATTAATGATTTACAGATTGCACAATGAAAAACCAGCATACCTACTATGGACTTAAAAACATTTTTATATTTTCACTAAATTCATAAACTAACCTATCAGATCTCTTGGAAAATCTGGTAGCATACCTATTTATTTTTTTTTTTTTTTTTTTTTTGCTATAAGTTTCAGATTATCTATTTGTGTTTTTTATGGAAATTCATATTTTGAGGTCCCCTGAATAGGAACAAATGTTTACTGAACAATTTTTTTCAGTTTTCGACGAATTTCATTAAATTTGGTACACAAACTATAAAATTTGTCAATTATAATTATTGAGAACTGGAGTAAGAGAAAGTTGTGTGATTGTTTCACAGCAGATTTTTATGATTAGAATAGAATTCTATTATATTTCATTCGATGAGAATTCATTCACTGACGAGAATGTTATGTGTTCCCCCCCAGGTTTTTTGTTTTTAAATTCTCTATTCAGATATAAACTCTCTCCCAAAACCAGTTTAAATGAACTTTAATGGAATAATGTGAATATACAACCTTCATAGAGCCAATTTTTGAGAAAATTGTAAACAACTGAAAAATTGTTTTCAGTAAAATAATACCTCCGGTTGAGAAATTTGGACAGATAACTTTACTGTCGGATCCCATGATGATGTCCAAATAAAATGTTAAGCTTGATTTTGTGCTATGATTTCGTTCTTGAGCTATGCTAAACGCAAATAGAATCACACACAGACCATTTTTTAAAAAACCACTTTTTCCGGTATTAGGAGACCACAAAACGTGGATTTCATTGAAAATTCGTATCGAAAATTTGACATGCTCGTCACAATACCTGCAGTAAGAGAAAATATTGTAATAAAATGTCAACATTCATAAAACTGAACGAACTGGATCGATGGTGAACTTCCTGCGGCGGGAGTCGGTTATTCTTACGCGCCTTAGAATTGGCCATATACGTGTGCCACATGGATATCTTCTGGTGAATGGTAGTAGACCAAAATGCCCATTAGGCAGAAAAAGGTTGTCAGTGGCACACGTGCTAGAAGAGTGCCAGGCACTGCGAATGCAAAGGCAAATAGCAGGCCTGTCACACGACTTGCGTATTAGGCAACTTGCGTTTAGGTAAGCCTCTATTGACGGGAAACGGAATATCAAGTACTCTCCCCAAGTGTGAATTAGTTATGTATGTAGTTATTGATATGAAAGTATTCATTAGCGAGAAAGTATTAATTAGTGCGAGTGTATTTATTAGCGAGAATGTTTGCATGATTGCTTTTAGAATAGTTATTTATTTTTTAGAGTCGATATTTTTAAAATGTTATATAATTTTATTGAAGTACTTCACCCTTTATTATTTTATATATATATATATATATATCAGAATTACAGAAAACATTAAAGGGCCAAGGAAATTTATAAATTACTTTCCCTATGATGCAAATAGCCCTACCTTGATGGCAAATTAATGTGCAATTTTTAAATATAGATGACATTCTGTAGATGGTGCTAAAAGTTAAAAATAGAAAATCTTTAACTATTGAATATGTGGATGGATCCGCAATGCTAGATAACATCTGGTATTTTATCCGTCGTAGCATGCATATTTATGTTCTTCCTGACTGGTTTAGGATTTTCATCCATCGTCAGAGCAAATTAACCAAGTTCGTGTAGTGAGTTCACAACCAAAGTGAACTCGCTACACAAACTTGGTTAATTTGCTCTGACGATGGATGAAAATCCGAAACCGGTCAGGAAGAACATAAATATGCATGCTACGACGGATAAATTACCAGACCTTTAACTATTATTTATTGTTAATATAAATGTATAAATATGAATATAGTGGCGGAAATATATCTATAATATATAAAAGCAGTAGTGGATGTTATACGGTCCCAATTCTGTTTCTAGTGGCCTAACAGGATGGCGCTATTCCTTATTTACTGACTCCCCCCTGTCGGCAAGTACGATGGTCAAGAGGGGAAGACAGTATAGAAATGAGCCCTTACCTCCCCCGCTCAATCCGCCTTTGAAATAAAGACGTTGTCTTGGATGAACATGTAAGCCGAGCGCCATCCCAGCTCTAATGGAAAATAGTTGTTGAAGAAAAAGATGAGGGGCGCTAATAACCAAGAAGTTGATGCGCCAAAAAAAAAAAATTCATAAAATTTATATCATCAAATTTTTGTAAATTTCAATGAATAGATACATAATATATAATCCAAATATATCAATAAAATATATTCGTCAAGAGAAAATACTTCAACGTTAATTTCACTAAAATATCCCAACAGGAATACAAGTTGAGAAATGTCAGTTGCTTTTTAATATAACAAACATTGTAATACTCACAGGGGACAGATAGACGGTATGTTATGGATGGTCTAGAACCACAAGAGACAAGGAGTTCACGTAATCTACGTGACATGAGAAGTAGTACGTGTCAAAATGTTCGATGGATAAAACGTGATCTATCAGAAGATGGCTAGATATGATGAACATACTTTATATCAACAGTAATGCTAGCATAATTATTTTAATCGTAATTAATAACAGACGATTTTATATTTAAAGCAAATTATTTACCTTTTCAAAGAAATCTTGGAAAGAGAAACTAATAAAGGCTTTTTTATCCCCTAACACGTATGTTACTCTACTTAAATCTATTTTTAACTTTATTCTGAATGCCCGAAGTATACCATTACTATATCAATAGGAAGAATATAGTTCAAGGACAACATTTTAACCTCTGTTTTCAATCTATTTGACTGGTGTTCTATACAGGTTAATTGAATATATAACTTCTTTCAGTTCAAATTGGTCTCTTCAAACTGGAAAATAGAAAATGTTACATCTTTATTAACTCTGCGCGATCAGTTTCATACACCATCAGGGATGGTCCCTCCAAAGCTCCATCTTTCTGTTTATTATATTCAAACTCAATTCCCTTGCCCAGAAATGTTAACCTTTCTCTATACGCTAATGACATAGCCATATTCACCATTTCTTATTGGAGAATGAACACAATATCTAACAGACTTACTGATGCCTAAACTAGCCAACTAAATACTGCAACAAATGGAAAATTCCACATCACCATGACAAGACAGAAGACATTATCTTTACAAAATGTAGAACCTATATCAACCATAGGTCAAAGGATCAAGTTATTGTCAACAGTACGCCAGTATCTTGGAGTGACAATATAAAATATCTCGGTTTAATACTGGACCGCAGACTGACCATCACTATTCACATAATATAAGACACAGTTAACAAAGGTTAGACAGCCACTTCCGCAACTTCAAAATGTCCAACAAAAATAAATTAATCCTAGTAGTAAACCGTCCTATGCTTACCTCAGCTTGGAGGTTTAACTCCTTACTTACTTAGTTTTACGACGTTTCCCTTTGATGAGTTCGCCCAAGTCAGTTGCTCTCTCCTAACCTCCTATCCTTGTGATCTCAGTCGCCTAGTCCTCTCCTTATTGCCTCCTCCTCTATCTCTTCCTTCCAACGACGTGCTGGTCTTCTTCCTGTTTTTTCTTCTTCCATAAAGGGCCCAACTGCATACTCTTCCCGGCCATCTATCTGGGGCCATTCGTCGCACATGTCCATACCACCTCATCTTTCATTCCACAACTTTTTGTTTAATCCTTTTCTTAATGCCCATTTCCTCCAATATAACCTCATTCCTTATCCGGTTAGCCTACGTTTTCTTCAAACATCTCTGCCAATACTCCATCCGTCAGAAAGCCCCAACTCCAAACTATCCCGAACTAATTCTTCCACTTCGCTACCACTTTACCTCGCTACACTCGCATTACACGCCTACATGACTTAACACAACTACTTACATCAAAAACAGACTGTTACCGTTCTTATCCGTTCTTGATATCCATTCAAATCCTCGCCACCAATCTACGAAAAATCATTAAAATATCAAACAAAATCAAACAAATGATAATAAATTATATGTCATAGGCTTTTTCTCCATTTTTTCCCCAGTTAATTGTACAAAATTATTTAAGTTATTAATGGGAACATAATTTTGACAATTTTACATACATTTTTACAAATTTTGTATATGTTTATGTATATAATTTGTAAATGAAAATTCTATCTATCTATCTATCTACGGCTAAGGAATTACCTTAGCAAAAAGCTTGTAATGGCAGTAAATGTAAGCCTAACTCATAGATCTATTTAAGCCTAACATTCTGGCTATGCTTGTAATGTACCATAATATTATATGGGTGGTAATATTATATGCTGTATTGAAGTAGTACTTTAAGGAAAAGCTTAACATTGCTGCTACTCCTTCAGAAACGTTCCCCTCCCCACCAAAAAAAATTTCCCAGAAAAATGTTTTAAATAGACACTTATGTGTATAGATAGTAAGAAGATTAAAGGAAAATGTTTAGAGCCGTTCTCATAAAATCGCAACTAAGAAGAAAAAAAACGTTCAGTAAAGTTGCAATTCCTAATCTGGCCGAAACCAATATCACATTTGATGCTGGTACTTATATCGACGTAAATATCAAGTTTGAGCTTCATTTTTTTTCTTTTTGTTTTTTTTTACACATAAACCATTCTCTAAGAACATTTATTTCTTACTCAGGGAACCTCAAAATATCCATTCGGTGTAAAGTTAATTTCGAAAATTTTGTACGATAGTAAACTCTCGATAGTAAAGATCACGATACTAAGAGAAAGTAACAAATCAAAGGAAAAATAAATTTCTAAATTTAATTTTCAGAGTAAGCCAGAAATTGCAACATTTACTTTTTCTTAAAAAGTAGGAAAGAAGTACACCAATTAGTTGGTTTTACCCTGAGGAATCGAAATAGTGTTTCCGAACGAAATACGCCAACCTAAAGTATTTACTGAAAGTTTTTCAGTAACTTTGTTAGTGTGAAATAGTTACAGCCTGCCCGCTAATGTTTTCTAAAAAGAATCGCTCTATAATGTATCCTGATAATATGGAGTTGATGAGGAGAGAAATTAGGTCGATTAATTAAACCAGATATGAAGACACTGTTAGAATAAAGGTAAGAGTGGAGATATGACACGATGCGATTTATGGTTGAATCTGATAGATAGATATCTAGATAGATGATGTTAGGTAGATTCTCACTGGCTTATATACAGGTTCTCCCACTCTAGACTGTTTAAGTCAGAGAGTACCAGAGAGGGTCTTTCTCTCTCTTAATTCTCTCGTCTATCTGCTTTCTCTTGCTGATGTAATTCTCTCTTGCTATTACATCAATGGAGTTAAAGAAAGAGGGAAATTAGGTCGATTAATTAAACGAGATATGAAAACACTGTTATAATATAGCTATAAGTTTACACAAACTGCACTGGACTTGCAAAAGATTTTATAGAATAAAGGTAAGAGTGGAGATATGACACGATGCGATGTATGGTTGAATCTGATAGATAGATATCTAGATAGATGATGTTAGGTAGATTCTCACTGGCTTATATACAGGTTCTCCCACTCTAGCCTGCTTAAGTCAGAGAGTACCAGAGAGGGTTCTTCTCTCTCTTAATTCTCTCGTCTGTCTGCTTTCTCTTGCTGATGTAATTCACTCTTGCTATTACACTGATGATAGTGCACACCATAAGGTAACTTTCGAACTAAGTAGCGACTTTTTATAATAACAAGCCAGTTCTCAGAACTTCAGCCCTCACTTATGGTTTTACATACCTATTTCTATAAAAAGGCGCTTCATCTTACCAAAATTTAATTCATTTTCATTGAAATACTCCGTATTTTTTCCTTGGAATTTCTTGCACGCGTAATACTCAGGACAATTTGAATTGTGCAAGGATACAAATTTGTTTACTAATGTTTAATAAGCACACAAATTTTTCATGTGAAGTTTATGACTGTGCATTAAGGCATTTTTAAAAACGTTAGTATTTTCTTATCTTTTAATGGTTTCTTTTTATTCAATTGTTTTGCCCAGAATTTATCGCTTAGGTGAAAGTTATCTTTCATTGATTAATAATCTTAAAAAACGATTTTTATCAATCATACGATTTTTATCAGTAAAACGTTTTCACAGAATGAAAATACTCTACAACGTTTGGTAAATGATATTGAATAATGATAAAATTTTCCTATATTTCGCTATCTTATTGTAGAGTTACAAACATACTTGTTTTTCAAAATTTCCCACGTCATTGGCGTTGAATTTAAAATAGTAGATTAAATTTCAATATATTATCGATAATGATTGTTTAAAGTAATTACACACACCTATTAAAAATAAAAATATTAATAATAAAATAATTCTATTTTTTTTAAAATAACTATTAAAAATAAAATAGTTTATTTATTCTCTCTCTCTCTCTCTCTCTCTCTATTTACTTATTTTCTCTTTCAATAGGGTATAGACAGATAGAGTTATAATGTTAACAGATCAAGAAAGTCAGGTCACGATGTGTGAACTTAACTTGATAAGGGGTGACTTTCGAGAAGCACATAACTTTTTCCTTGGTAAATATAAATTTATATATAAATATATATAGTTGTATATTTTGTATACGTATATATATAAGCTATCATAGTACACGCACGCATAAACAGGCTTTTTCTAAAAGAAAGTCATGTTAGATATTTACAAAAGTATCATAAGTAAAAAAAAAAACTATAAAAATATAACATATTACTTTATATTCTAATCTAGAAAATTATTCTGAAATCAAATTATTATCAAGGTCTTAATTTTAATAGGGGAATGGAATTCAATTAATTTACTTAATTAGATGACTCCATAACATTCAACCCAGTATTTAAAAAAAGACATAATGGTTTGACAGATTGCCTTTTTACATGTCAATTATTATTATTAATATTTATCTGACAAAAGTGGCCGAATTTGAAAAATTCTAGGCATTTGCATGACTATTAACGATCTATTCCCATGATATTTTTATTAACATGATGAATTATTAATTTAATTATTTCCATCGATAATAATTA
Source organism: Triatoma infestans (assembly GCA_011037195.1). Taxonomy (NCBI): domain Eukaryota; kingdom Metazoa; phylum Arthropoda; class Insecta; order Hemiptera; family Reduviidae; genus Triatoma; species Triatoma infestans. The sequence goes on from JAAEAF010000841.1 coordinate 83,092, forward strand.
CATTTTCAAAATTTCGCGAGTTAATAAGTTATAATCAGATGTTTCAGAACTACTGAAGCAATGATTTCAGAGTATAAAAACTGTTGAAAAAAAAAAAAAATGCCAAACGTAGATAGTGGTATAAGATAGAGTAAGAAGAGTAGTTACATGAAAATGTCTGAATTGATTTGTATTTTGATTTCAGAACTATTTAGGAAGAACTAAGTTACCAGGAAGAGGGTAATAATATAAAAAAAAGTTTTTTGAAGGAATTACTGGTAAGAAAACTAGAAATAATGATTAATTAAAATATTGTAAAAAGCCAAAAATAGCTTATCAACCCTATCGAGACCATTCCATGCATGGTTAATATTCAACGTTGAAGTAATTGAGTTTGGAATCTTGGTTAATCCGTCAAAGACACAAGTAATGAAATACTTTTTATAACGTGCCGTTCCTATCAGCCGACACCGTCATCTCAATGTTTTTTTTTAAAACCAGAAAAATATTTTGAGTTATAAAAATTTGTCTCTCCTCATCAATTTTGATCTTGTACTTCACAAATTATAGAATGAGAAATGTAAAACTCGAAGGAAAATAGCCAACCCAAGGATGGCTGAGTATAGTTGAAATTTCTTGTATCATAAAGATAGAAATGTCGATAAGAATTAATGGTGATAGAAAGAAGAAGTAGAATGTAAGTATAAGTAGTAAACAATCTACAAGAAATTGCAGCTTCAAAAAGGATAGGGTATTCAATAATAATAGACTAAGGACGTTACATATAAAGTTATAAAACTAAGTCTTATACTATGGTGGATTCGAGTTAGAACATTAGATTACAAATCAAACTTGATTCCATGCTTTAGAAGCAATTGAAAAACTTGAGATTAGTGGAAAGAGCTTTGTATTATAAATAGTTGGAATAGTGGCAACATAGCTGAAAAAGTGCAGTCTTTCGAATAAATCAGAAGCCCAATTCAGATGAGGGTGATGAGTATATTTTAAATTAAGAAGTGTTAAAAAATAGAGGCCAATTTAAACAGGTGACACACAGTCTATGTACAGCGGTAATTTTGAAACTGTAATTTTGTTTATTTCATTGAATTTCATTAAATAATAAGAATATAGAAGTGGTTTTTTTTTAATTTAAGGCGCGTCAATATCTACGATCTTTGGCACCAGAGCCTTCTCAGTGCATATTCTTTCGATACAGACAACGCTGTACATAACCGGACAGTGAGCTGTAGGGCATCATAGGAAAAGAAAATCTATGGGCAGCAATGGCTGGACTCGTAGCCGAGAACTCCGTGTAATAGAATCCTTAGAGAGGGATCTAAAGCAGAGAGAGAGAGAGACACAAAAATTGACAGTCTCATTCACTAGTTTAGGCCAGACTAGAGTGGGAGAATCTGTTTAAATATAGATGTGTTAGCCCGAGAGGGGGGGCTCTCAACGTCTTGTAACAGTTCATACAGCAGTCACGATGCAGCAACAACCTTTCTTTTTACTCACACCAAATCTCTCACTACCAATTTATATATTCGTGTAAAGCCCAGACAGTTTGTGTTACTTTCCTTACGATAATCAGTGTTCAGCATTCCTTCCAGTTTATTATCTCATAAACCCAATTTCTCTCCCTCTCATACCCATTATGTCCGCGTTGTTAGGCCAGCGCGCTACCACTAAACTAATCACTTCCAACTGTATAGTACCAAACAAAACAACACATTTTCTAAAGGCGCGTTCTCACGAGTCAAGTTTAGTTATCCGATTTTATTTGATCAGCAAAAATTGAATGCGACTTGAATCAGTTTTGGATCGTACGTTTCAACTGAAATCGATCAAACCAAAACACAGCATGAAAAACACGACACGGAGCACTCTATGAGTTGAAAGCAAACTGAGAGGCCAATTTGGCGATCCGGAGGTTCACAATTGCCAATACTTGAAAGATGACGGGTTCAGCTGAAAGATGCGTCATACTTGAATGATAAAGTTTGACTCGGTCAAACTTTTCTTGATCCACTAAAAAGTTGATCAACTTTATTGAAGCAAAAGATTCTCACTAGGTTTTTCATTCAACTTCTGTTGATCAACTAAAATCGGTCAACTAAACTTGATTCGTGAGACCTTAACGGAACAATTCAGTCCGAAACGACATCATTCCAGTGATTTACTTTAACTTTAACATAAAATATTAACAGCACAGATATTTTAATAGGATTCCATAGACATTCAATATTAAATGTTTTTTTTTTTAATTGAAGTTACATTAATTTATAATATCAATTAATTAATTATATTGTGACATGCTGTTATAAGTTTCACTTTATAAAGATGACGTGCATAAAGTAAAAACTAAATTATCAATAATAACAGCTTTGAAATATATATATATTTAGGCTGTGTGAACAGAAATACAGATGGTTTGGTCCATTTATACATTTATGCAAAGTTAGTGAACGAGATAAGTTAGTTAGGTGATGATTCAATAAACTGAAAGGGTAACATTATCACTTTCTAACAATACCTTTATGATTTAGTGAAATAATATAAATTATTTTAAAATCTTGAAATTATTGTAAAATATAAAATTACTGAACATTATTGAATATATAAGAATTTAATCCACCAAAGCTTTATTCCTTATCTTTGTTTTTGAGACATGTATTATTTGTCTGTGGGGAGGGAAACCCTACGCTATCCAAAGCCTCACTGGGCCTATATAGCTACCCCAAGAAAAACAACAACAAATCGGGTCTATAACCACACTTTACTAAAATCCAGACCCAGATCTAATCCATCTAAGATTCACCGCAGTCCGAATAAATCGAACAACAATCTTAAGCAGAAATAGCCTAAGCTCTTCCACATACATCCTATTCCGACCAAAGATCCTGAACCTTATTTCCTCACAACCCAAGCAATCAGTCATAAGATGGGTAGGTGTTTCCACCTCTGTCTCACAGACTCTACAAAGTGGATCCGACATGAGCCCCATTATGTAGAGATCTCTGCTTAAACCACAAGGTCCAGTAAGAGATCTAACCAGATGCCTGAGAGCGCTCCGTGAAAAACACAGCAACGTCTCACTAATGGCCTTGTCCGGATCCCCCATTTTGGACTCAAATGAGCTCATCCATAAGGATGAACGCTTTGAAGCTGTCCATGTCTGGAAGCCTGACAGACTTGTGCCAGAAGACATGCCAACAGCAGGCTCGGGACCAATGAAAGGAAGAGAGACGCCTAATTTGGCAAACCTATCCACCTCCTCATGCCCAAAAATTCCCATGTGACCTGGCACCCAGACTAGAAGCACATCCTTCAGAGAAGGAAACTCTTCCAGTCTTTTTGAACATTCTAACACCAACCTGGAAGTGAAGACGCATGAACTCAGCGCCTTCAGCGCAGCCTGGCTGTTCGAGCAGATACAAACACCTTTTAAGTTAGTGTTACGTACCCTCTCATCCAAAACACAACAAAGAATAGCATAAACCTCAGTCTGGAAGACCGTGGTCCATTCACCAAGAGATACTGCCAAATGATCTCCGGTCTCAAAATAGACCGCAGCTGCAGACCTACCACCCATTCTGGAACCGTACGTGTAACACCGGAGTAATTATCAGGTATCAAGCCAGACGGACCCAATCTTGACCATCTTCCCTATAGGGTATCCTGACACTGTAAGAATGCTCGAAAACAAAAGTCTTCAACATTCTATTAGAGGGAAAACCTGTAACAGGAACCTTGAAAAGCATGTCGCGAGTGACCATATCGCTTACCCTGCCAAAAACCTGCCTGTTTAATTCTATAACAGGCTTTCATTGCCATAGTTTTCATCTCCACAAAGAGCGGTTTTGAGACATATAAGTATATTTTAATAATAATTTTGTTCAACTCAGTATTCAATTACTGAAAGATTTCAATGATCTTTGAAAATATTGTAATTTTTCAAAAGAATTTCGTATGAAAATTTTAAAGAAACAAAGCAAAATTTTGTACGATTAATAGAAGTAGGTTGTTCTCATGTATCTGAAATTTGATTAATTTATGTAATTTTTATGTTTGTATTGTTCATAATATTTATTATTTACTATTCTTCTTATCATTATATGATAAGCAATGTTTCAATTTTTTCCATATGCATGCACTTACCACCTACTGTCTGCAGATTGAGTTTGGCATCATTGTTCTGAATGATAATGCTCTGTCATTCGTTGAAATACTTGAAAAATGTATAATACGTTCCTGTATGTGGTTTTATTACTATCAGTATTTCCTTTTTAACTCATAAAATAACGACACCGTCGCCACTTCTAGTATAGTCACGTGTTTGGAAAAAGCTTCCTTAGGTTATCCCAATGTATATAACAACCGCTTTTGCCATATCTCTCTCTCTCTCTCTGTTCTATATTTCTTACTAAACTAAATTATATATTAAGTTTATTATTTTTTAAAATTATAAGTTTATAATTAATTATAGTACAGTACGTTAATTAATTATACATAATATATAATTATAATTCTCTACTTTCCAAGCTACCGAAAAATATCCTTATGGTGGATGGCAGCGGTGAAATCCAAATTATAGTGGGATATTGTTCGTAGATTAGAAACTGATAGCATGCGTTAAAATCATCATTTCTGTACTGTTAACCGGACCGGTTTTTCTTTTTCGAAAAATTATTGACTCGAAATCATGATACGAAATATCTTAGTTACTATAAAATATTAAAAATCTAGAGTAACGAAAGAGAGTTTATGACTGAATATACATGAATACATTTAAAAAAAGCTGTAATAGACATAAGTTGCCAAAAACTCCCCTTGAAACAAGTTACGGAGAAAAAAAGCATACTTTTAAGGGCCCCTTTTCTGTTTTCTCTTTTTTTTAATTTAAGGCGTCTCAACATCTGAGGTCATTTGCGCCCGGAGCCTTCTCAGTGCACTGCCGGTCACTGGACAGTGTTCTCTCTTACAGACAACACTGTCCATCACCGGACAGTGAGCTGTAGAGCTTCCTAGGAAGAGAAAATCTAAGGATAGCACGGCTAGATTCGAACCTAGGATCTCCTTGTTGCTAGTCCAGCGCGCTACCACTGAACTAATCCCTTCCATTTTCTTTAAAAATTTCCCAAAAAATTTTAATATTTCGTAGTAAATATAATATAACGTTATGAATTTATCACAAACTATTTTGTTTCTCGATTCACGGTCTCGGTTATGTTTTTTCTACTTGATATGTTATCAAAAGATGTTTATAAGTATATTATGTTTGTGCCTCCACCCCATCGATTGATTTATTGATCGATTGATCGATTTATATACCTATTGAAAAAGATAGGCATTTCTTTAACTTTTACTATTCAAATGTAACGGAAGAGATAGAAATATTTTATAGAAGGAAAGTTCCTTATTAATAGATACTCAGTGATTGTATTCAATTATGGGGACTCCTTTGAAATAATTCTACATTTAAACAAGCTCTCAATATACCTTCAATCAGTTATTGGTAACTTCTTAACACAGAATTTATAATTCTCATATTCACACTTTCTTAGAGATCTCTGTTATTCTGTCCAAATATTATGCTATAAGTGATTAGTGTGTTAAATGCAACTAGATCTAAATTTAGTTCATTAATCTAACATTTACGCTAATTAAATTCACTATTACAATATTCCAGCTTTATATAAGTTAGCTGCTTAGTACCTTTAGCAAATTATATTACCATTATTATCTTATTGCTTATTATAGTAAAGGCGACAAATAATAATTGTATATGTATCTAATTTAAATTTAGTATTCTGGCATAGGAATATTTTAAATGAGCTGTAATTATCCGAAGTTTAGCTTATGTATAAATGTAAACCTTTGATGAATGAACTGAACAACTACAACCTACTACAAGTGGTATACCAAAGTGATTTTTAATGTTACAGATATGCCAGAAACAATTGAATCAACTTTCTTGGAATAATATTTCAATGAATGTGTTACCCTAAGAGAACGTAACATACTGGAGATATTCCATACTGGGAATTCCGGCGGACAAATTTTGACCAAAATGAACCAGGTGTCGATCCACCTTTAAGTAGATATCCGAACGATAGATAACTAAACGGAATATCATGTTTAAAGTTGCTGAAATTCAAACATGGAAATCTTAGTTCTCGTCTTACTGTTAGAACTATAGTGGAAGAACGAAATAGAAAAATAATAGTTTTGAAAAATAATTTAGAATATTTTATAGTTCGAAAAATCTAATTTTGTTACATAGTGAATTTACCTTCAAAAAGAGAGTATTTAGAGTCAGGTACTGCAAATTGGGGTCATTGCCATTAGGAAAACAAAGGCACAAAAACCCGTTAGGGTAACTCTTTTGTAAAAGAAAATTTCCCCGCTAGAGAGAGCATTCCTTAATACAGTCAGACTTCTGCCTTCAAACAATACAGTCTGCATTCTGCTTTGAAAGCCAGAACACTTGCTTCAGGAAACGCTCTGTTGAACTCATGCGAGATTTGCCTTTGTTCTAGATAGACATCATTTTATTGGGATATAATTGTGATATTGTAAAATAATTAAATTTGCTGAGAGATAATATAATTATTTTTATAATAGTGGTGACTTCTTGATTATTACTAATACTTCTATCTTTATCTCAATCATACTTACAAGCTCTTTTACAACATCGCTCAAGCCACTACAAATACACATCACGCCATTACATTATAGAACCTTTGTAGGAGAAGACTCACTCGAATTTTTTGTGGCTTTGCACAAATAATCATTGGATAACGAAACGCAGGATTCCCAACAACCATAATTTTTATTTAAGAAATTGTAGTGGAAGTACGAAATGAAAAATAATAGTTTTTAAAAATAATTTATCTAATTTTGTTATTATATTAGACTGTGAATTTAACTTCAAAAAGAGTTTATTTTAGTGTCAGGTACTGTAAATTGGGATCATTGCAAATAGAAAAACAAAGGCACAAAATCCCGTTAGGTACAAAATCTTTTATACAAGAAAATTCCCCCGCTAGAGAGAGAGAGCATCAGCTTTCAAATAGTTCAATTCCAAAAATAGTCTAAACTCAGCCTTCAATCAACTAAGTCGTAATTCTGCTTCCAAAGCCAGAACACTTCAGGAATTGCTCAGTGCCAATGATAGATATTTGCCTTTATTCTAGATAAACATCATTTTATAAAGATACAGTGTGATATTGTAATATACTTAAATTTACTAAGAGATAATATAATTATTTATAAAACAGTGGTGACTTCTTAATTATTACTAATACTTCATTCTCTTTTAAACTTGCATACTTACAAGCCCTTTTTCTACAACACCGCTCGTGCTACTACAATTATACACACAACACCATTTCATTACAAAATTCATCCCTGATGGTTTACCGTTTAAAACTAACAGGTTAATAAATGAAAAAATGCTTCTAACTTATACAAAATTACACTTACACAAGAGTTTCTTGAATCCTTGCCGAAATCAATAAATATATATTTCGGTTTTTGTGAGCTATAACAATCATGTTGCTTACTCCGCAATTTTCGCATAGCAATAAATAATAACTACCCCTAAATCTATTCTAAATTTAATATTAATTACTGGGAAATTAAATGTAATAATTACTTACGAGATATTGTACCTAACCATTTAAATATAAAATTTATATTTTCTGAAAGGAAAATTTAGTAAACAATACAAGCCTAGTGTTTTCTAACTTAATGGAGATTTGTTTGCTTCCGTTAGTGTAGAATCTGGTGGACAGTATTAAAGCCGGCCCCTTCACAATACCCACTCTATCCCTTCATCACAACGCAGCCTCTATCTTTGTCCCAAAAAAAAGCACATGTTATCCTAGTATATCTCACTAACTCACATATATATATGGTTGTGGCCAACGGTTGTGAATTATTGTTCTCTTTTCTAGTTATATACTAAAGCAAGATCCAACTCAAAATACTGGTGAGTTAACAGGCTGCCAAGATTGCAGTGGATATGATTTCCTTTTTACTTAATCCAAATTACAGTTATGTTTTCATAGTTATCACCTACAATAAATTCTGTTTTATTTTTACTTGCTGTTTGGCATTTAAAGAGATAAAACTTTTATTTGAAATATTTTTCCGAATTTATTTTACAAGTGTTTTGAAGAAAGGTGACGATAGGCTTCCATCTCAATTGCCATTTCCATATCATACGAACCTACATTATATAAATGAGAAAGTAATGCCAAAATTTTGTTCGAAAAAACCGGAAGTACAATTTATTGTTTGAATGTACTATTTTTACTTTTTATTAGTGCTGTCATTAAGTTTGAAGAGAATTAGGAACGAGAAATTTATTAATGCTTGAAGATTAATGGTTTTTGTACCGTCATTTGTAGTCTAGTGGTTTTGTTTTTATATTAACCAATAGTTATTTTGGTAAGTGGATAAAACCAATATATTGACTTTTACAATGCCACTATTTACTTTTAAAACAAAAAACGTCTTCTGATGCATGACAAAGTCGTTTCAATTATTTTTTTCCCCCTTTTTCTTTAGCGCATCAGCTGCTAAGGCTATTAACGCTTTACTTGGGGACTTTTTGGACTGCACAATTCACTCATATATGTATTCTGTATGCCATTTCGAGGCGCCAATCAATATTAGTATTATTTTATTATTTTTTTTAATTTAAGGCGTTTCAGCATCAATCGTCATTAGCGCCCGGAGCCTTCTCAGTGCACTGCCAGTCTCCGGACAGTGTTCTTTCGCTACAGACAACACTGTCCATCACCGTATCATGAGCTGTAGATGCTCCTAGGAAGAAAAAATCGAAGGGTAGCACTGGACTCGAAGCCGGGACCTCCGCATGGGAGTCCAACGCGCTAACCACTCAGCTAATCCCTCCCCTTATTATTATTATTATTATAGCCTTATTATTAGCCTGTTCTTAGCGGACGGTCTCGGAATTTGCAGCTCTGGGGGTGGCTGGAGTGATTCCGATCACCTTGTGGCTCAAGAAAGGAAGTACTCGGTGGTACTGAGGCGAAAGCGATAGACAGGTATTACACTATTCGGTCCTGGCATGAACGGTGACGTGCGGACAGCCGAAGAAGGTAGACAGCGAAGCTGATTGTGAGCCTACCTGAGTGGGCGGAAAAAAGGAATGGCGACGTAAATCACTACCTTACCCAGTTTCTTACGGGACACAGGTACTTTGCTTCGTATCCACATAAGTCGGGAAAGGTGGGTGATCCGTAATGTCTCTTCGGAGATACAGTTGTCGAAGACGCCCACCATACTTCCTTCGAGTGCGACAGATGGGCAGTTGAGAGAAATGGTTTGGAGCAGGAATTAGGACGTTTGAAACCCGAGTCCATCGTTGAGACTATGCTTTCCTGCAGGAATTATTGGGTCAGGGTAGCGTCTTTCGTCGAGATGGTGCTGCGGCGAAAGAAACAGGAGCTAGACCAACGCCTTACAACTGTTGCTTTAAAGTAGTTTAAAGGGAGAAGGAGCCTGAAAGGGCTTAGTACGAGGCACCACCCTGTTGTAATACGATAACTAGTCCCAGGGTGGGTTTTAATGCCTGAGTTCGGGTGTTTTAGTGGGTGAGAGACCCACATATCTGGAACGACTATCCCTGTAAAGACATAATGCATTTTTCATCTCCATTAAAACAAAAACAAAATTATTATTGTTATTATTACGCTCCTGCTACCCTCTACTGTTTATTTCTTCTCCATCCTTAGCGGTGACAAAGGGAAACTTGAGAGTTATAGGACATTGTTTCATTTACACTAATATATTCTGTTATTCAGTAAATCTCCGAAGCAATATCCTGTTACTGCAATTTAATATCATTGCCTTTTGGAACAGCTGAGTACTGAATTGTAAATTTTCTTTGTTAATAACTTTGATATCATTGTTTTAATTAATATCTTGAGAAAGTAATTTTTGTTAATGTAGATATGTTTAAAAAAAATAACCAAATATTTTAAAGATTATTAAAAGTGAAACATTTTTTTTCATTGTCTCCATTATTGTTTTTTAAAAAACCGCTTTAAAAATGTGATGCTTGGAGGTTATTGAACTGAAGGGAGATGAAGCTGAGTCAATAGAAAATGGAGCGTTAAAAAAAAAACGAATAAGCGTTTGGAAGACTCAGCTGTCGGTAGTATATTGTGGTCAGTCAATTCTAGACTGTAGAAGTGTTTCTTATTAGAATTGAGTTGGGTCTATTCCATTTTTACCAAAAACCTATATTTTCGCTGTAAAAAATGTAAAATATTTCATTAAAATGTAATTTTGATTTTCGTAATTACCATGCATTAAACAAAATAATTATCCAACTTGAGCAACAAAAAAATCTGTGTTACGTTCAGTGTATTTAATAATTTTAATAAATAATAAATATAATTCTAAGTTAAACGATAATCTAAAGAAAATTCATTTTCGCGTGATAACAGAGACAAAAATTTCGATTCTTTATAAAAGTAATGATTGCATATTTAAAAACCATTTATAAAATACAATTTTTACATTCACTGAATTATAGAGTACGAAATTCCAAAAGTGGTTCTGAAAATTAATAGAAAATATTTATCACAAAAATTCAGATTTTTATTAACAGAAATGATAATAACAATATGTAAGATGAATGTCAATATTTCTACTCTTTTAGCAAAAGTTTATGAATATCATCCATTAAACATACTTTTCTTGATTACAACTAGATACACTACAAAGATTTTTTTTTAACACTTAACTGAACACCATTCTGAACACAGTCAACACGGTTGATTTAAAAGACCTTATAACTTTAGAATGATGAAACTGTTTTCATTTAAGATAGTGGATCTAGTCATATAAAGCTTGCCGTGCTTGCAACACTATCAAAGAATTATAAACAGTCTTTTTACATTTTCATATTGCATTTCTATTGTTTCTACTTTTCTCAAAGCAACTTCAGGTCTCTGGAAATATTAATTTTCATATTTTTATATAACATGAATTAAAAAAAAAAATAATAAATTAAAAGTTCTAATAATTAAATTATAATTACTTTGTAAAGTTTTTAGCGAAATCCATCGAACCGATAGTGCGAATTTGCTGAATGTTATTTATATTCCGTTTTGGCTAATTTTACGTCAACAACACCCACAATTTTCTTTAAATTTCATACACTAACTACACAAATGAATCGTGTCACTTTTATTTGAATCATTTTCCTGTAAGAATTGATTTTTTAAGTGGTTTTGGATGAACAGTTAAGCTTCCCTATAAATTACCACGTCAATACAATGTATGCATACCATTTATATAATATTAATATATATTAGAAGCATTGCTGGAAAACTAAATTTGAAGAAAATTGGTTTACCGGAAGTGCTATATTACATAATTGGTTTTTTTTTTTTTGTTTTCTTTTGCATTTTCGTCGACGCCCTATAACGATTTCTTTTAATGTAAGCTTACTGGTATATAACTGAACAGATATAAACGATCAGAGACATTTTCCGTGGTAGCCTGCTTCATTTTGTGGTCATCGACCGGTTTCGAGCATTCGCCCATCTTCAGGATGCGTTTTTTAGACAGTGTGACAACACAGACTCGCACAGAGCAAACTTAGTTTCACACTCGATTGTTAGTTTCACAGCCAACAAGGCATTGTAGGCTGAACAGGCACATAAAGCAATTAGTACTTATAGATAACGTGGTATGCCGTCTGTAAGGCTGACCCCGGTACACATCCTTTATGAGTCGGCCGGTATGATGAGGACAAACAATCCCGACGTTATGAGCTGTATAAACGGAGCCACGTTCAGCTTTGCTAGGTATTATTGAGAGGGGAAAGCTGAAGGATGTGTTATAATCTTAGAGAATCTCTTAATAGACCTCTTAATGCAGGAATCGCAGTGGAATGAGGCTCGCCCTCCATTCTGTCAATCTAATCTAACCTGTAATATTTGAAATTTAACTCAGCGAATGTGATAACGCTATATTAATATTAATAAACAAGCAATTTTTTTTTTTTATAACTGTCTCAAATTAAAGTGATTCGTTTATATCTGTTGTGGTGGTTGGTTCCGCAGAGCTGGAAAGCATCAGAGACATTTTCCGTGGTAGCCTGTTTCATTCTGTGGTCGTCGACCGATTTCGGGCATTCGCCCATCTTCAGGATGCGTTTTTTAGACAGTGTGACAAACAGACTCGCACAGAGCAAACTTAGTTTCACACTCGGTTGTTAGTTAAAAAAATTGATTTGAATGAATTGAATTGAATTGAAAAAAAAATTGATTGTCAATTAATATTAATATAGCGTTATCACATTGGCTGAGTTAAATTTCAAATATTATAGATTAGATTAGATTGACAGAATGGGAGGGCGAGCCTCATTCCAGTGCGATTCCTGCATTATGAGGTCTATTAAGAGATTCTCTAAGATTATAACACATCCTTCAGTTTTCCCCTCTCAATCAGACTTAGCAAAGCTGAACGTGGCTCCGTTTATACAGCTCATAACATCGGGATTGTTTGTCCTCATCATACCGGCCGACTCATAAAGGATGTGTACCAGGGTCAGCCTTACAGACGGCATACCACGTTATCTATAAGTACTAATTGCTTTATGTGCCTGTTCAGCCTACAATGCCTTGTTAATAGACCTACTATTAGGCTTATGTCCCTTCGGCTAAGGCTCACCAGCTTCCTGGTAAATTTAGGTAAATGTCTTTTAATACAAAATTTACCCTACCTCTGCCTTGGTGTTCTTTCCCATCATTGCGGACGTTGATTTTCTATCAAATCCTTGGTAGAAGCTTGAATTAAGAACCTGGGCAAACCGTAGCAAGGAGTCGAGACCTATAAAGAAATCCTTCCAGTCCTCCCTCGCCAGGTTGTCCTCCCTTTCGGTGCCAAGGAATCCCGCATCTCCCAGCACCCAGGTGAGTGACAACCTCTTCAAATATTATGTGTAGTTGGATCAATGTTTTCGGATTTAAATAGTATTTATTATACAAAAGAAAATAAATACAAAAACTGACATATAAGAATAAGTAGGCAATAGGAATGGCTAAAGCCGTCTGTCGGATCAATGTCTTTGATGCGCTCTACTGGGCCTCAATATAATCACTTCTCTATATGCTAAGGTTAGGTAGGTACATTTACCTCTCCTGCCCCCCAATCGCCACCACTACCATATTCATGTTCTGACAAATATGAAAATTTGAGTATAAGAAGAAAACCAATTTTAAATTATTTATGAAGAAAACCAATTTAACGTTGTTTTTTTTCTGATGATCTTTGCGACCCTAGCACATGTAATTAGGTGTTCTAATTCTTTTCCATACATTACTTATCATTCCTTTTTGGAAATTAAATCAATCTGAATTACATCTATGCCGTTAGTGTTCAGTGCATATTAGGCAAAGATCCTTACAAACATTTCTCTAGTCTGCATTAGAATGCATCTGTTATGGGCGTCATATATAGGGAAACTGGGCAGATGAGATTCTAATAATAATCCTGACTTCGTTAATCTAGATTTGAGACGATTTCTCAAGAGAGATCGAAGTTCAAAGAAGTTTTTATAATTGTAGAAATTTTTCGACTTATTTTCGCTGGCCATTTATCACGGAACCAAAGTAATTCATTCACAGATTTGTGGGTCCTTTGGTAGGTCGAAAAGAGAATATTATAAAGTAATGCCTATTTTTTCAGGCGGGCTTAACGTCCAACTACCAAATTAGGTGTCGTGGACGGGGACGGAAGCACCTACTTTACTATTATTTTTTAAACAAATATAAAATTTAGTTATACGCTGGACTCGAACTGGGGTCCTCCCATTTACAAGTCCATGCTCATAACCAATACACCAACACCCGCCCCAAGAGAATTAAAAAATAATAAACTGACTTCTTGATAGTAAGTTCCAATGGAATAGGCATGCTGAATTAACTGCCAGTAAGGCTACTCGCGCTCTCATGGTGTGTAGGAGGAGGGCGGGCAAGTCCTGGGAATGTCCTCCTCGCATTCTTATCTGGATGTACACTATGATGGTGAGACCCATCATCACCTATCATGGTAGCGTGGTATAGCAGAACAAAGTTTGAGACGGTCAAGAAGATTCGTGACAAAGTACAGCGCCTTGCATGCCTATGCACGACGGGAGCCATGAGGACGTGTCCCACGGCCGGGATTGAGGTCATTCTCAATCTCGCACCGCTCCACCTAGTGGTGGAAAGGGTAGCGAAGGGAGCCCTCCTCAGAATCTGTAGGGAGGGCGTGGGGGAATATGGGCTAAGTCTAGGGAGCGGGCGTTTCTTTCTGTCGGCTCCCTTCCCTGGAGCCTTCCTAGAGACGGTATGACTAAGAAATATAGTTAGTTATAGACAGTAGAAATATAGAAGGAAATATATTTAGTTATAGAAACTATGACTTAGAAATTTTTCTACGAAGTTAAGCAAGAAAAGGGAGTGGAGCGAAGGATACGCCCTGGCTAGTATTAGCAAGCATGCCACTAAGTGGTATACATATGGGTCTAAAACCCTAGAAGAAAACGGGGCAGGGGTGTTTGGGCCTAGAACCAAACACTAGGAACCCATGGCAGGTTTCCTAGCATCTTCCAGGCGGAAATTCACGCTATTGGAAGGTGCGTTCAGTTGAACCTTTGCAGAGGATATCGGAATCAGGAGATAGTTATCCTATCCGATAGTCAGGCTGCCAATAAAGCATTGAGTTCTTATGTCTTCAGTTATAAAAAGGTATGGGAATGCCTAAGAAAGCTCAACGACCTAGGTAGAAGAAATAAAGTTACCCTATACTGGGTGCCTCAGTGTGGAAGGTAATGAGTTAGCCGATACCCTGGCAAAAGAAGGTGCTGTATTTCCTCTCATTGGGCCAGAGCCCTATCGCGGAGTCAGCGACCAAGTATTCTTAGAAGACATCAAGAAGGAGGAGGTGGCGAAAAGAGCTCGTCTCTGGAACACCATCTGTCTGGGTGGATATAACCAGGAAAAGTCGAAAGCCTGCATTAATCTGAGTAAGAACAGGATTCGTATTCTTACGGGATTCCTTACGGGGCATTGCAGACTCAGGAGACACCTGAGGAAGCTTGGCCTAGAAGATGATGATAGCACATGCACATTCTGTGGGGAGATGGAGGAAAATCCAATACATCTCCTCACAGACTGTGATGCCGTCATTCAAAGAAGATTCAATAGTCTGAGCTGTTACCAGATAGGGGAGGAGGAAATACCCACCCTAAAACCTTCCAGGATTTTGGGATTCCTTAGGGAGCTCAACCTGGAACGGGTGCTGCAGATGAGCTAGCTCATCCTCGGCCTGAACAAGAAGTCGAGGCCTATAAAGAAATCCTTCCAGTCCTCCCTCGCCAGGTTGTCCTCCCTTTCGGTGCCAAGGAATCCCGCATCTCCCAGCACCCAGGCGAGTGACAACCTCTTCAAATATTATATGTAGTTGGATCAATGTTTTCCAACTTTATTAAACTTTATTAAATAGTACTTTATGCTAGCTCATCCTCGGCACCAGAGGTGGTACCACAGCAGAGAATGGTCGCAGTACAGAACCCTCGGGGGAAAAAAAAAATAAATAAATAAATAAAGTGACTTCTGCTATGATTATAATTAAATATAAACTATACTTTCACACACTAAAGGACTTAATATAGAGACAGGGAAATAAAGAAGTTAGATATATATATATATATACATAGAGAGAGAGAGAGAGTGAGAGAGAGAGAGAGCGGTAGGTATTGTAGAGACAGAGGCGACATTATTATAGAATTGACTTCAGCTTTTAGACTGGTAATAAAATTTGTCGTTTGCACTCGCATCGATCTTTTCAAATATATTTAATATAATAAAATAATAAATATAACATTAAATGGGGGAAGTTTGAACGGAGCTTGTTCCCTAAATGAATGACCTAGTCATTAGGGTAAGGGCTGTCAAAGTAGGCGTTGTATTGCGGATTGGAATGCAATTGCAACCATCACAACTTCAACAATGTAGCAGCCGCCTAACACTTTTTCTTGGTAGACAAGTTTTCTTGAGACCTTGTGTTTAGGACTGTCCCTCACTAAAGTGGTTTTCTTATCCTCCTGGCTTTAGCAGCCAGAAATGCATATATTACGGCTCTGAATGATCGCCCAAAACACCGATGTTGCCAGCATACAAAAGCAGTTGAACTAATTTATTAAAAATTATGCCAATTATCATTTACTCTATTCTCTACTTTCTCCAGGAAAGAGATATTAAAAAAAAAAAAAAAAATGAAATGTAAAGTCGGTAGAAGTTTTAACTTATCGCATGAAACAAAATATAAAAAAAAATAATAAAAAAAACAACAAAATGGTTCAAAATCTTTTATTATAAAAAATAAAATAAAAGAACTGAGAAGACAAAAGTATAAGCAGGATTATCTTCAAGCTAGTGCAAAGAAAGAGTTTCACTGAAACAATTACGTGGAACACCCTGTCAGCCATCAGTTACTTGTTAACTGTGGTAATTGTCAGTCCCCACTAATTAATTCTTGATCATAGAGTGGGTGGAAGTGGCACAGTGGCATTTTCTCTTTACGAGTTATTATAGTAGTATAGTAGCAACGAAGTTGTATTATTGCGAGTACTTGGAAATAGGAGTAAGACGATAATGAAGGCAACAACCTCTGTACAGCTCTTCGGCGCTCCTTCACTTAGACTACAGAAATTAACCTAATGGGCAGCTCTCTCTCACACTCTGTCACTCTTCTGTCTGACTTGAACAGACTTGTCTCCTCTTTCACTGACTGGCTTTTCATGTTACCTTGTTCCTGACAGAAAAATCAATTATTTATTACAGTTTTTTTTTTAACTTTCTCTTACTCTACAAAAAGGAAGTATTCGCGACCGTGTCAAAATTTTCAAAATTGAAGATTTTACCGGAAATACATCTTTTGAGGGCCCTTGCATACGAAAAAAAGTCATTAGCTAAATATTTGTGTGTGTTTCAATGTATGTGTGTTTATGAACAAACCGTCTCAAAAACAAAAAATCGCGGCTAGTTCAAATTTGATATACTGATATTAGATACCAGCATCCACACTAAATGCTCCAATAAAATACGTACGAAATAATTGCACATATCCGTTCGGCAAGTGATAAATTCCCTAGAATAATAATAGGAGATAAAATATATGAATTCAGACCAGAAACCTGCGGGTGCGTTTTGTAATGATAACTCGCGTGATTCTATTATACACTTTTTGTTAAGATGTAAGAACATGGATGCATATAGAGTCAAATATTTCAGTAAATTTATATCGATAAATAATCAAATTGAATTTGATATGCTAGAAAATATTTTAAATTGTACTAATCTATACTATATTAGAAATTTGTATAATTATACAAAAAAAGTGTTTGATGATAAGAAATAATTTAAATCAATGGCTATAGGCATGTAATAATAATATAGTAATGACAACACTGAATAAAAAATCTTGTGTGAAACACTCACACAACTTTCTCTTACTCCAGTTCTCAAAATTATAATTGACAAATTTTATAGTTTGTGTACCAAATTTAATGAAATTCGTCTCAAAACTGAAAAAAACCTGTTCAGTAAAAGCGCACTTCCGGTTTTACTAATTTTCTTGAAACTCGGAATTTCAGCCATCTATTTATTTCTAATTAATTATGTTTGGATGATAGAATTGTATAATCAACTATGATAGCACTTTAGAGAAAAACATAACCCCACCCCTCCCCTAAAAGTGCCCTTAAAAGAATTTTCCCAAAGAAATGTTTTAAATAAAAGATGTAGATCTTTGCATGTTTAATTTATATATGAAGTTTCAAAAAAATCGTCGAAGCCATTTTTGAGAAAATTGCGAAAAAGAGAATAAATCATTTAATAAAGTGGTAAAGTAAACGCACTTCCGGTTATCCAATTTTTTTCAAACTCAGGAATTTCAACAACATATTTAATTCTAATTAACATTATTTAGATGACAGAATTGTCTAATAAACTGAAATAGCACTTTAGATGGAAACCTAACCCCACCCCTCCCCCAAAAGTGCCCTTCAATTGCATTTTCCCGGAGAATGTTTCAAATAAAAGTTGTAGCTCTTTGTATGTGTAGTTGATGCAAGTTTAAAGAAAATCGTCGGAGTCATTTTTGAGAAAATCGCAAAAAAGTAAAGAATCCAACTTGTAAAGTGGTACTTCCGGTTGAGGAATTTTGACAGATAATGTAGTGTCAGATCCCATGGTGATACCTAAATGGAATATCAAGTTTCAACTTTCTACGGTTTTCGTTTTTGAGCTATGCTGCTCACATATATACATACACACCACACAGGCACACACACACAGACCATTTGCTAAAAAACCACTTTTTTAGACTCAGGGGACCTCAAAACGGATATTTCCGGTGATAACTCGATATCGAAAATTTGACACGATTACAATACGTCCTCTTACTAGGAGTAAGAGTAAGATCCCCGAGAGAGCTAAACCAAGGACGAAGAGGAACAGGAGAGAGAAAAGACCGCCGAGAACGCGGCCGGACGCGGTGCTAATTAAGCCTGCAGAGGGCAAATCATATGCGGAAGTGTTGAAAGAATTCAGAGAACGAATAAAACCGGAGGATGTTAGAGCCGAGGTTAGTCGCATCAGACAGACTAGGGCAGGAGATATCCTGGTAGAACTAGATGCCGAAACTAAAGATAAGGCAGCTTTCGGGGCAGCCCTTAATGCTGTACTCCAGGAAAAGGCAACGGCTACTTGTCTGGAACCTAGAACTACAGTAGAAATACGGGACTTGGATGCCCTTGCAGATGAAGAAGAGATTAGGCATGCAGTTGAGCAGCAGGTAGGCGGAAACCCAGGCGATCTTAGAATTCACTTGACGAAGGCGAGTAGTAGAGGTCTGAAGGCGGCGATTGTCCAGCTCAGTGTAAGAATAGCGGACAAACTGGAAAAAGAAGGCATACTTCGGGTAGGCTGGGTAAGGTGTCGAGTGAGAAGGAGAATCACAGTCTTGAAATGCTTCAAATGCTTGTCATATGGTCATATGTCGGCAGCTTGTACGGGGCCGGACCGCAGCAATTTATGTTATAAATGTGGTAATGAAGGGCATTTGGCGGCTGTTTGTACGGCAGATATTAGTTGCATGCTGTGTCGTAATAGGGGTTTGGAGGATAAAAAGTGCCAGCACATACTAGGTTCAGGTGACTGTACTGTTTTTCGGCAAGCATTGGAACAAGCTAAGAAGAAATTTGCAATGGTATGAGAATCCTTCAAGGGAATCTCCATAGGAGTAGGTTAGCTGATTCGCTTTTGGATCAGCTGGTTGCTGAGAACGAAGCAGACATATTACTTCTTTGTGAGCAGTATAGAGTTAGGGACACCGGTCTTTGGTATAACGATTTATCAGGCACAGCCGCAATTTGGATTCCTAATCAGGGGAGTTTTCCAATTGAGTCGGTCGGTAGAGATAACGGATACGTGTGGGCGCGGAGTCGGAATATCACCTTTATCAGCTGCTATTTCACTCCTAATGAGAGCGTACATGAATTCAGGAGGAAGTTAAACTCCTTGGAGGATGATATCCGAGAGATGACTGGCCAAATCATTGTGGTCGGCGACTTTAATGCTAGGGCGGTAGACTGGGGTATGCCTGAGACGGATATGAGGGGTAGAAATATTCTCGAAATGATAGCCAGAACGAGACTGGTTGTGCTTAACGAAGGGAACGTGTCTACATTTAGGCGTCCGGGTTATTTAGAAACAATTCCCGATATCTCCTTAGCTTCGGAGTAAGTTTCAATTATTGATGAAGAAAAGAATATCATTATTTTATTATTGTTTTATTCATTGAACTCGTGCTGAATTTTTGATATTAGATACTAGCATCATATTGACAAAGTTTTGGTCAAAACCAATAAACCGAATTAATATTAATTGAATTTTTTGCAATTTTCTCGAACTCTTCTTCAACGAATTTTTTTTTTTACTTTTTTTTTTAAAAACATCTTATACTATGTACACTCCATAAATACTTATTTTTTTTTCCAGCCGTGCTACTCTTAGATTTTCTCTTCCTAGGAGCCCCTACAGCTCACTGTCCGGTGATGGACAGTGTTGTCTGTAACGGGAGAACACTGTCCGGAGGCCGGCAGTGCACTGAGAAGGCTCCGGGCGCAAATGACCTTAGATGTTGAGACGCCTTAAATTTAAAAAAAAAAAAAAAAACTTATTTTTTTTATTTCAAACATTTTCTTGGGAAATTGACTTTTGGAGGATTTTGGGGAATCAGTAATGGGGAAGCTTCCCTATAAAGTATCTTCAATATATACATGTTCAATATATGGTTCTACCACCTATACAATATTAATATAATTAAAGGCATTGCTAGAATTCCAAATCTGATTGGTTAAGCGGAAGTGCTACTTTACTAAATAGATTTATTTGATATTCCGTTTTTTTTTTGTTTTTTGTTTTTTTTTAATTTGTTCTAAAACGACGACTGTAGATTTTACTTTGAACTTCATATGCTATTTGCACATTGTAAACATATCACTTTTATTGAAAGCATTTTCCCTAGAAACTTTGATTTTATGAGATTTTGAATAGTCTGTGATGTGAAATTTCAAAAGTTATGTGTTGTAGGTTTGTTCCATGCTATGTAGTTTTGTTCGATGTTATTGAACAACTCGCTTCCTGGATTTCAGTGTAAGCACTTCAATTATTATCTCTCTTCGGTCAATATGTATATTCCCACAATCATTTTTTTTTACATTCTCTTACTCCTAGTAAGAGGAAGTATTGTAATCGTGTCAAATTTTCAAAATCGACTTTTCCCCGGGAAATATCCGTTTTGAGGTCACCTGAGTCCCCAAAAAGTGTTTTTTTTAGAAAAGGAGAAATTGTAGAAAGTTCAAATTTAATATTTCGTTTAGTTATCACCATGAGATCCGACGACAGTAGGTCATCAGTCCAAACTTCCTCAACCGGAAGTACCTCTTTACTTAGTGTTTTTTTTCACTTTTTTTTCGATTTTCTCAAAAATGGCTCCTATGATTTTTTTTTCAAGCTTGTTGTTCCAGCTACACATATAAAAATCTACAATTTTTATTTGAAACATTTCTCCAGGAAAATGCATTTAAGGGCAATTTTAGTGGAGGGGAGGTTTGAGGAGGTTGTCCTCTAAAATGCTATATCTGTTTACTATACAAGCCTGTCATCTAAATAATATTAATTAGAATTAAATATGTTGTTGAAATTCTGAATTTGAAAAAAAAATCGGATGATCGGAAGTGCGTTTTTACTAAAATGTTTTTTTTTCAGTTTTCTAGTATTTTCTCAAAAATGGGTTGGACGATTTTATTTAAACTTTGAATATCAATTACACATGCAAAGTTCTACAACTTTTATTTAAAACATTTTTCTGGGAAAATTCATTTAAGAGCACTTTTTGGGGGTAAGTTTTTCTCTAAAATGCTATCATAATTGATTATACAATTCTACCATCCAAAAATATTAGTTAGAAATAAATAGATGGCCAAAATTCCGAGTTTTAGGAAAATTAGTTAACCAGAAGTGCGCTTTTACTGAACTTTTTTTTTTTTAGTTTTCGATGAACTCCAACGAATTTCATCAAATTTGGTAAACAAACTATAAAATTTGTCAATTATAATTTTGAAAACTGGAGTAAGAGAAAGTTGTGTGAGTGTTTCACAGCAGATTTTTTTTTTTCTCTTTTATTACGTTTTAGGGTTATGTAAAAATATCAGTGTTCAAAAAAACACTGATTTATTAATTTTATAATTGAATTAACTGCACTATGAGAAAGCCGTATGAATGAATAATTTACACTAAATATTTTTAATTAAAAAAATAACAATAGGAAGTTAATTCACCAATATTTATTAATATTTCGCTAAATTTCTTTATTCTGAAAATTCCATTCGAAAAAGTTCATTGTCCAAAAAAATAGCTAACATTCTCTAACATGAAGCAATTTTTCATTGTTGCAATGTAAACACAAACTCTTTTCACACATTTTCAACATTCCAAACTTAATAAATATACATCAAAAATTTCACTTTTACAAATCGATTGACCTGAATTGATTTGCCAAAGTTAAGGAATTCTATGTGAACAAGACTGCATTTATTTTAATCAGTCACAAGTAGTTGTCTTACTTTCATCTACTTTATAAATGTTGAAAAATAAATAAAATAATTAAGTAATGAGAGGTCTCACTAAATATCAAAAAATTAATTAATATTTCTTCTGCTAATGGAAATTTCCATCCATCCTCGCGCTATAAGCTAGTCCGTGCCTTATTATTATTGCGGCAGAGGGTGAAAAGAATTAACCCCTAATATAAATGACTTGCTAAATTAATACCAAATTTAAAATTTAGTTATAAAAAGTACCCTTCAAAACATGCTCTTTATTATACACAATTTTCTAATGTCTAATCATAATTTATAATAATTCCATTTTGTTATTAAACACACACACACACACATATAGTAACATAACCTTATAATCTCCCGCACATACAAACCACAAGTGTCGAGTGAAACAAAAACATTGCGTATGAAGTGAACTCTCTGCACGAAATTGATAAATTCATTCTGACGATGGATGAAAATCTAAAACCAGTCAGGAATGAAAATAAATATGCATGCTACGACGGATAAAATACCAGATATTATCCAGCATTGCAGATTCATCCACATTTTCAACAATTATATATAAGTATGAGTTAAACTAAAGGATAATGCAGGATATGTAAACGGACAGAAAGATTGCAGTAGAGCACTCTGTAAAAATAACGATGTGAAGAGTTTGAAACTTCTTGAAGAAGCTCTCCGTTTGCTTTCACTTTGGTCTTATATACAAATATAACCTCATACCCCCGTTTTTTTTTTTTTTACAATAGAGTTGGCCTCGTCTTTTGTCTGTCGCTAACGGTTCTTCGTTCCCCCTACTAGCCAACCGTCCAATTTTTGGAATTTGACCAAAACTTTATAATCAGATACAGTGGTGTTAACTAAACGGAATATAAAATTGAGCTTCTTATAATTTTTCATTTTTGAGATATATTGTTCATACAGAACAGACCATTCGCGTAAATCTTTATTTCATATTCAGATTTCACAAAATGTGTATTTCCGGAGAAAATTTAATTTTGACAACCGGACACGATCATAATACTTTCTCTTACACCGTAAAATTAAGATGATCTAGGAGCTCGTATGAATCAGCAGTTGACTAGCGAAGTCACAATTCAATTCGATTCGGTACGATTGCGATGCGGTAAATGTAGTTGCGTTGGATTCTTTCATTCTAAAACTTATAATTTTCTCTTGTATTATAATTAAAATTTTTAACTCCACAAAAAGCACAAATCACTCAAGATTCAAGAAGAGGTTGACGCAATATTTTATTTTTATAACATGGCAGGAAAATAGTTGCATTTTATTCACATACACTTTACTTAAATTTTATCGAAACATCAAGCATATTAAGATGTTAAAATATTTGAAATTCATTAAAAATCTTGAAATTATTAATTAATTTTTAAAATAACATGTGCTTTTTCTACTAGAATTTCCCAGTTTTCAAATTGTGCTAGCCACCGTTTTAAATAGCCCATTATCGAAAGGTCAAAAGCGAGTCTGAAACAATGGAAGAGACAAAAGGCAGAAATGGACTGGACGTTATCAATTTTTACTATTTGAGGTCGTCACTACAATGGTATAAGCCGTTTTAATATGAAGCTTCATAATATTACAAGTGAAACATTAACATACAAGTAGATTAATACATTTCAATAATAAAAGATAAGCAGAGTTTGTTCTATAATTTTCAAATAGAGTTATTGACATTAAGAATGAATTGAGTGAATTGGCAAAACTTGTCACAAAATCGTGGCACAATAAGATAAGTAGTCTAGTAAGTAGTCTTATTTCTTCACTAGTTACCTTTTCAAAAAAAAATTGTTAATCTTTGAATAATTTAAATAACATTATGGAAAGAATTCAGTTTTATTTTCAGAGTGTTGTAAAGATAATGCTTATATTATTTAATCTCTTTTTATGTGAATGTGATTGGTCAAATGGTAAACATTTTGGAAAATGTCCCTCTTTCTCTCTTCACCAATGGCAGCTTAAATGGCATAACTACAACAGTTATTTGTTTTTTTATCGCTGCAGTGAAACTAATTTTATTCTGTAAATTTTATATAGGGGTGGGACTAGCTAAGTGGTTAGCGCGTTAAACTCCCAGCGGAGGTTCCGGGTTCGAGTCCAGTGCTGCCTTTAGATTTTTTCTTCTTAGGAGCCTCTACAGCTCACTGCTCGGTGATGGGCAGTGTTGTCTGTAGGAAAGAACACTGTCCAGAGGCCGGCAGTTCACTGAGATGTCTCCGGACGCTAATGATCATAGATATTGACGCGCCTTAAATAAAAAAAAAAAAAATATATATGTTTTCATTTAATGGTGAATTATTATGGTGTTTGATCGTAAATGGAGTCTCTATAAATGGTGATCTTTTTAAATTTCTTGTGTATCCCTCCATCTTCCGGTTTTATAAAAAATGATTCTTTTTGAGGAATTATGTAGAAAATACGAACGAGCAAATAGTAAATTGAATGCAGTTCTCATTGCTAGAGTGCTAATAATCCATGTGAATAAAAGTTTTTAAAAATGATTCAAATAACTTTTATTATGATTTTTCATTTTGTGGAAAATCCAAAGATCATTGCCGTCACGTGTTGGTGGTCTAGTGCAGAGGGTCGACAACCTGCAGAACCAGAGCAGAATATAGCTGTTTTAATGTATAATTGCGGTTCTTTAAATGTTAATAAATAATATACCTAAATAAAATAAAATAATTTTAAATTTAAGTAAAAGTAAAAGATAAACTGGTAATCATATTTCAATTGATTTCACAAATTTTGCGTAAAAAATGGTAAATATGAAATCGGAAATTGATGAGAGATTTAAAGAGTGTAGAAAGGAAACGACAGAAGAATTATAATCTTCTCTGACAGCCAGGCCGCACTAATGGCCTTAGAGGCGAACTGCATCAGGTCGAGGATTGTTAAGGAATGTCGCGAACAGCTAGAATCTCTGGCAAACCATAACAGCCTTCGGCTGGGTTGAGTGCCGGGAATAAAGACATTCAAGGCAACGAAGAGGCAACGCCCATTGGTACGAAGCCTTTCTACGGCATCTCGTACAGAACTGCCCGTGGGGCCATTGAATCAATGGCTAACACGCAAACATGCAATATATTGAAAAAAATATTGCGGGGCTGAGGCACTCTTAAGATTTTCCTGGAGGACCCCTCAAAGACTCGCACATACTATATCCTCGACAGAACGAAAGTGGATCTAAGGAGACATACTGCCCTAGTTACAGGGCATTGCATTTTATTAAGGAACCATATGCATGATATGGGTCTCTCTGAGGACCCACTTTGCAGGAAATGTGGACAAAAGGATGAGACACGTTTCATCTTCTTGGAGAGTATCGTGGACTATGCTCGCAACGATTTTTGAAATTTGGCGTCCACAACTTGAAGTCAAAGGTGAGATTAGAAATTTAATTCGCCTCAGCCCTGGCATGTTTTCAATGATACAGGGCTGAAGTGAGGCACTTATACGGGTGCACAATGGGCCCAGTTGAGTTCTAAGTGCTAAACCTCCTAGGAGGCTCCGAGTTTCTGATTAGATTAGATTAGAAGGAAATGGCAACCATCCCTTTTCATTAAGACCACTCGAAATAAGTTCTATCGATTCGAATTTTTCACTTTTTAGTGATTTAGATTTTTTTTTTAAATCAAGGAAAGTTCACAATTTGTAAATTTTAAAAGTGATGTAGAAAATTTAGAAAGATAGAAATCTATTTTTACTGCCCAACATTAGTGGTCTGAGATAGAAAATCTTAAAAGCAACGATCAAGTTGTTGTTGATACTGGAACAGTTTGTCTGGTACTTATATTCAATAAAAAACTTATGCATTTGAACTTCTGTCGATTTGCCATCGATATATTTTGGAAAGTAATTTTCGAACATGAATTATAATTAAACTAAACTAAGAAATCAGCCGAACAGTGTGAGTCTGCCATCTTGTTTGAAAATAAAATTAACGTTATATTAACCGAATTTTCACAAACTTTCTCGAGAAATTTTCATTACAAATACAAAACACTCATTAGAAACTACATATTATTGTTCAGGTAAATATTTTATGAATTTTTATTTTAATGAACTTTGTTTCATCCTGAATACTGGACAATATTTACTATTAGTTGTTGTGGTGGTTGGTTCCGCAGAGCTGGAAAGCATCAGAGACATTTTCCGTGGTAGCCTGCTTCATTTTGTGGTCATCGACCGGTTTCGGTCATTCGCCCATCTTCAGGATGCGTTTTTCAGACAGTGTGACAAAACAAACTTGCACAGAGCAAATTTAGTCTACACACTGACTGGTGTTTTTAACTGTATTAAACTCTACACTAAAGTTTACACTACTATAGTAAAGTTTAATACAGTTAAAAACACCAGTCAGTGTGTAAACTAAATTTGCTCTGTGCAAGTCTGTGTTGTCACACTGTCTGAAAAACGCATCCTGAAGATGGGCGAACGCTCGAAACCGGTCGATGACCACAAAATAAAGCAGGCTACCACGGAAAATGTCTCTGATGTTTACTATTAGTTCTTACTTCATTTTCCAAGAGTTCATTTCGTTTATATATTTGTAATGAAATCACTGAACCAATAATAATCAAAAGTTTAATATAAAAACATTTAATCCTTGAATTCTAAGGAAAAGAAAAATGGTATGAGGTATTACTTTTTGTTCCATCTTTTTTGAAATCAGGGAAAAACTGAAACAGAAAGTCCAGCATATGAATTTAATATGAGCATATTAAATATTAATAAGGTTTTTACAATATTAAAATTGAAGAAAGGTGAAAATTGACGATAAGAAAAAGCTAGAATAGTAGACGGCAGGTTGTAGTAAGCTGCATAGAATATTCTATCTACCGTACATATTTTCTTTATGATGTGTCCCAAGAGTGAAATGTTAACAATTCTTCCAACCAAGTTTTCTTTTGGTTATCTTTCTACTTTTCCTTCATTCTATTCACTACTTTGTATTGTTTTTGTTTTCTTTAGCAACTGTGATATTGATTGATCCGAAAAAAGAACATCTGAACACAACCACAGAGAAAAGTGAGCAGCTTGAATTACACACATACACTGCCCAATGTAGGCGCAAAGACATTTCTCTTATTGAAGAAGCTATATTTCACTTAAATATTTTTCTTAAAAAAAGGAAGACAATAGAATAAAACATCCATCCATTGGACCAAATGTTTAGTTTAACATATTCAGAGCAAACCTTCCAGTTTAATAAATAAATTAAAAAAATAAAAAATAAAAAAAGGTAATAACTGTAAAGGTAATAAAAAAAGGTTAGTGGACTGTATAATATAAAATTAAAATTAAAATTAAAAATAATATATTTAATGATGAAATTCAAAATAGATATGAAAATATATAGCAAAGAAAAAATTATCTCTTTCTTAGGTTTTGTACAATAACTAGACAGACAAGACAAAAAGGGACCAATTTAATTAAATTTGTTATTTGAACGAGACAACAGAAGACGATAAGAAGCTCGCTTAACTTGTAACCAAGTTTTCCTTGTCCGTAGTGTTCAGAAGACCTCAAGTGGCGTGGGCTCATATAGGATTAAAAAGCAAAAGAGAAATAGGATTTACGGAATTAACCCATGTAAGCATCCGAGTCCAGACAAATCTTCACTACACACTGCAATCCTTGGCTGATGATTGTGAATAATAAATTAAGAATAAGCCAGACTTGTACGACATTCCAGAGAGAGAGAGAGAGAAAATACCTGAAGTAACATACCATGCGGTGTCGCATATGGTGGCAGGCACACCTGGACGAACTCTAAGACTGTGTAAGTCAGAATATCTTTAGCGACCTAATTAACAGCACGGCCAGGACGTACATCATTAACAAAAGGAATCCGGGAATAAAAACCACCTGATTTCACAAGAGGCCGGCACAGCTGGACCGTACTGTATAGGCCGCCATTACGACCATTACGACTTACTCTAGAAGTACGACTCACTTTAGAGAAGCCAACTTACCAAAAGTTTACATCCTGTCAACATTTAGGTCACGACCTAATACATTAGACGATATGGAACCCCCTCCTAGAATAAAATTATTATAAAATAAGACGACGGCAAATTCAAATACTACATTAAATAACACTTTCAATCAGAAATATAGAAATTTCAATCCACAGTTTTGCAAGATCTACTCTGTGCTATTTTATTATTATCTTTCATACCGTACACTACTTCTTAACATAACTCTTTTGGTCAAAGATGTAATACACAAAAGAAAAAAGTGACCCACAATAGTTGCATATTGATAGAAAAGCTAGAGGATTCTTACACCAAATTATGTATTTTTACCTATAATGTAAAAGGCACGTCTGCACCTGTGGTCTTTGATTGTAGGCTTGAGTCTTTCTAGTGCAATATCGACATTGTAGCGTAGACCTCGCAGCTGAAAAAAGCAGACAACTGGGCAGTGAGCTGTATCGGCTTTTAGGGCAAGAAAATCTAAGATAGTGCTACCAGGGCACAAGTATGCTATCGATTTTGAAGCAAAATCTTTAATACTCGTACATTAGAGAAGGCGTGGCAAAGGGTGTAATGCATAGTTAATTTGCGCTTGGAGGTTCAATGATGGCGCCTGCTGCGGCCTTGCTGTGACCAGCATATGTGTGTAACGAATTTGCTGTCTTGTTTCTATTCCTCACCTCAGCTCAGTAAACAGACTGAGTGAAAGGAACATTGTCAATTAAGGGCAGAGTGAAAAGTTTTCTTACTTCATGACTTACCAGTTAGTCTTTCAAAGTGGAAAATCTACACCAATAGTTCCAGTACTGCAGAAGTTCAGCACGTCAATAAATTCTTTTTAAAACTGAATATTCATAATATATATTTTATAAAACACAAAAAGTTAATAAATGCCCTAATTTTCTTTCATCCTTGTTCTAAGTAAAACAGGTTTATTAACTTTATTTATTTTTTAAGAAAATAGATTTCTGTGGGCGTTCGGGGCAAGATATGATGTCAACTTCCACTTAAAGTGTGCCTTTTTTTTTTTTTTTTTGTTTGATGCAGCATTAACCATGTTAAAACTGGGTACATTATCACACCAATAGTTCACACATTAAAGTACCTTCTAAGATTACTTGTCTAATAAGTACGACAGAAAGTCGAGAGAAGGCTTTCCTAGCCAACTTTCTCTGAATTCTAATGCAAGTAAAAGAAACCGAAATTCTGAGTTTGTGAGGGTAAAGTAAAAATTTCGGGAAGGTAAAAATATATTTTTTTTTTATTTGTGCTAGACGCCAGGTAGTGTAAATCTGCCGCGATAAGGTATAACTAACCGGATCTACAAAAGAAATGGGCACGTAATTGTACCGCCTTTCGGCTTACTCAGGGTAGGAAGGCGGGATCTCTTCTACACTATATTCCCCTATTTCTCTCTCCGACTCCATAAGGGTTGATGCGGAAATCAGGCTCTACTATGTGTCAATAAATAAAGTAAAATTCTTTATTTATACAGAAAAAAGGCAATTATAAGTAAAACTAATCGAATTGAATAATAAGGTAATTATTAGTAATAATAGACAAATATTAAAGGAAATATCTTAATATCTGGTATTTTATCCGTCGTAGCATGCATATTTATTTTGTTCCTGATCGGTTTCGGATTTTCATCCATCGTCAGAATGAATCTATCAATTTCGTGCAGACAGTTCACTTCAAACGCAATGTTTTCGTTTCACTCGACACTTGTGGTTTGTATGTGCGGAAGGTTATAAGGTTATGTTACTATGTGTGTGTGTTTAATGACAAAATGGAATTGTTATAAATATTATGATTAACCATTAGAAAATAGTGTATAATAAATAGTATATCTTGAAGGATACTTTATAACTAAATTTTAATAGTGTTGTTAATTTATCAAGTCATTTTTATTAGGTGGGCGACAAGAAATTTCAGGTGTACACTAAAGTAATAAGAACAGATAAAGTTGAAAGAAAGACAATGCAAAGTTTAAGGATAGTCAAAAGCTTGTAAAAATAATAGATAAATATGAAATCCAAGCAAATACGAGTATATAAGTAAACTGATATGTAACAAGGTTGTCAGCAAACGGCAAATTAGAGATGATATTAAATTAAATAATAGAGGAAATCAAATGTATTCGTTTTTATTTATCATGCTCGTTTTTAAATGATATTGATTTGGTTTAAATTATATTTAGAATATGTTGAATGGGATGTCTTGGTGGCAAATTTTAAGGTATTTTTTTTTTGATAGGGGGCGATAGGAAATTTCAAAAGTGCATTAGGCAATCTGTATTTTAAACGAGGGAAGAAAAACTTTGGTTCCTGTCATGTCTGGTTTGGTTGTCATGTGAATGACAAGAACTTCTAAGGTAAGTTCATTCAAATTAATTGCAAATGTGGTAGATGGAGAGGGAGATAATTTAGGAATGTGAAGAAGAAAAAACTAGATTCACTGAACACTGTATTATGAATTAAATATATAATAACTGCAAAGACTTTACACTGTTGAGTGATATTAGAGAATAAGGTAGCGAGAATAGTAAAGAAAGAGATAGACTGGCTGAGAATAGAAAGTACGTAGGTTGATGTGGACTGACTAGTGTCGATAACTGTTCTAAAACTGTTCTCTGTATGGATGGCTTTCTTCTCTTTTATGTGGAATTCCACTCCCTAGTTTGGCGTAAGTAGGGAGTAACTAATGATTTCGGGTCCTTGGTTCTTCGGATATTCACGACTCTTAATGATTCTGATCCCATTACACAAAAACATAGTTATCGTTCTTAGGGAACCATAAACTTATTTTTGAAGAAATTAAAAAAATATGATATGAGCGCAATTCAGTGGTAAGAAGAAGTAAAAATTCACACAACATTCTACTTAGTGCAATAATTACAGTTATAACTATAAAGTTTCTTTAAGTTTTAAAACCTAAAACTAATTGACCTAGCCAGGAATTGATGGTGATGATGAACACATGAACTGACTATTTGCAATCTAATACAATTCTGAAATAATTGTTACCGAACGAAGAGAGTTAATGATGTTTGTTGGTTGGTGGCTTGGTGTTAGAACTATTGTTTGTACCAACAGCGGTGAGCTAGTTTAGTAAACATTTCATGGTGAGATTGATTGGTAACTGAACGCGAACTTTTCCGGAATGAATTGTAAAGCTCCTACTCATTTAAATAAACCTGGTAGCTGATCTTAAGCTCCTGAGTAGGTCAGGTTACATTCGATTCTCTTACCTGGAGAGAGCTTCTAGCTGAGAGCTGAAGCCCATTCCGCAATACACTCTTTCGAGTGTGGCAGAGGGTATAATGCTTAGTTGACTTGCGTTTGGTGAGCGGTGGCGGCGCCCTGATGCAGTTGCTGATAGAACTCATGAATCCAGGATTTGGGTGGCGAATTCGCTGACTATAGGTTCCATTTCGAAACCATTAATTACCCTTTGTTATAACGCATATAAGCATATACGTATTTTATTGCTAAATGAAATTGATTACAACATCGACCATCCGGAGGAGCTTTATCTCAATTCTTAGCAATAGTGGGTTGGACAGTCTAAGGTAAACCTAAAGCCACAGGTATTCCAATTCAATTTCTCCGTATGAGAGTACCATAAAAGTGATAGTCCTATATATGTGTAAATTTAAAGATGATCGTTGGTACAGTTTTCGAAAAATCGTGAAAAATTAAAAAAAGAAAACAATAAAACAAACACCCGATCATTTAAATGTTAATTTAAATTAACACAATAGAAAATACGTAGCTCTAAAAATCAATAAGATTTACATGAATGACATAATAATCCAAAATTATTATACAATTTCATTAAGAAGGTCATTCTTTTTGTAGAATATGCGGATAGGAGACATAGATATAACCCCACTCACTGCACTAAAATGGTTACAAGGCTATTTGATTTCCACAAGGAACACGTTTCTTTGCTAAGAATCCCTAGGATAGAAATACTAGGCAACTGACTAGGCATAGTCATGAATGCCTTAAGTGCGCACATTCCAAACCACATCATTTTTTCTGGCCAGCAACATCGCAGATTTATTGGAATATAGTTATTTTCTATGAGGTTTGTGTAAAGAGAGATATTTATCGTCTACAAACTAACGTTCCAATTGAATTTTAACCTAAAATAAAAGTGCACGAGTTCATTGGAATTATTTAAAGATAAATGAAAACTTGCGATTTAGTTTCTTAGACGAAATAAAATAAAAAAGTCTTTGCATTTTTTGAGAGAATCTACCATTGTGATCAGTGATGTAATTATTTTCATTTCAAAATTTTCAGCTTCCCTAGCGGACCCTTCATTAATTATTAGTAAAAGGTTTTTTTTTCCCTCCCCTTATAGAATCTTGTATTATGAGAGTATAGAAAACAAAGAAAAAGGGAAAAGGCGTCTTCAGTTAAAAGCATCAATATAATCAGAAGTTGTATTATCATTTAGGGAAAGAGGACCAGGTGCAATTAGAGAAACACCCCAACCCCTTAATCTGGAGGATTGCTTGTTGCTGCCAGTTATACTGTGAGCCGCCATTGCTTGTAGGTTAAACTTTTTCAGTACAACCAACATACTCAGTTTCCCTTCTATGTCTAAAGCTTATTCCATCTACAAACAGGCCTCAGGTTTTTAGTTTAGCGCCAAGACCCCTCTCTTCACAAAACTCTTCCTACCACACTTAACGAAATTGAAAACATCCCAGGCAGGTGGTTTAACTTCAGATATAGTCAAGATTATTCCTTACCATTCATAGAGTAATCTCTCTAACTAATTATTGATGATTGAATGACTAGCTATGTTTAATCACAGATCAAAGTTCAAAGAGCAAAAAACGCTGATTATTATTTTTATCTTTGATGCCAATTTTGGTTTAATGATTTTTGCAATGAGATAGGTTTCATAAAGTTTATAAAGACTGCAGAACATATACATGAAAAATAGATAGTCTAATGTTACATGCTCTTTCATGAAAATTCGAATAATGTATAAGTATGTCATCAATTTGTTCTTTCTCTTGGCGCTCTAGAAGAAATTATTGCATCCGATATTGAGTTTTCATCGAGAAAAAAAAAAAGGTTTTGAATCCCTTAGTACGAAAAAGTAATCTTTAAAAAAATGGTCTATACATGTGTGTTCGTTTGTATGGTGCATAGCACACGCCCAAAAAGAAGAACACAGGAAGCTAAAACTTGTTATGCCGCTTTGGTATCTTAAGGTAACCGACAGATGTTTTTGGCCCCCTAGGAATGTCAATCTATTGGATACAATAGATTTTTTTTTTTTTACATTTATCATAATATCCTTGAAAATGGCTCCCAAAATTAAAAAAAAGCAACAGGTCTATTTAGAAAAAAAGTAGGCCTATTAGTTTTATTTGAAACATTTTTCTGGGAAAATTAATTTTTGATGGGAAGTGGTTAGGTTAGACTCTATATCATGGACTCTATACCATTCAGTATTTTGTGTTTTAACCGAAGTTAAAATAAATCAGTTGGGCCAAAGTACGGCTTTGCTTAAAAAGCATTTTTAGTTGTCACGCCTTTTTCCAAAACGACATCACCAAAGAGGATTCTTTTTATTAAATTTGGTTTACTAACTTAACGTATTTACAACATTTCGCTGTTAAATTTTTTTCCAAAATAAATTTTTTTTTTTTATATATATATACGTAGTTTATATTTATTTTTGTATTATACATTTCTTTATCATGACAACAATAATCTCTATCAGGTGTCTTGTGTTATGAGAGTACAGAAAAAAAGGAAAAGACGTCTTCAGTTAAAAGCAACAATATAATCAGAAGTTGCATTATCATTTAGGGAAAGAGGACCAGGTGCAATTTTGAAAAACACCCCAACCTCTTAATCTGGAGTATAATAAGGTCATCCTTATTTCGTAGACATTCTCAATAATGCCACACGAAAGAAGGATTCAAGAAAAATCAGATTTTATAAACAGTTGAACAGTTTACTAATCTTATTTCCATTTTAATTGATTAATTATCTTTAAAACCTGGGATTTTTACTGATTACTTACCCTTAATATAGTAGTAGGGGATCTCAAGTCGATATATTAGGTCCCGTCAGTACTGAATGTGATCATATTGTATGTAGACTATATGACAGTTCTATCTCAAGCCCCAAATTTTATGAGTCATGCTACTTAGAGGTAAATCTAATGTCACGGGTTCCACAGTATCTCCCCTTTAAAATTAATATTTCCGATAAAAAAGATTCAAATAAAAATGAATGTGCATAAGCATTTTAAAGAAATTCAACGGAGCGTTGTGGAGATAATTCCAAAAAAAGCTCGGAACTTATTCTGTTAAATCACACTACCAGTTTATGAAAACAACCTGATGAAAGGCGAAAATCCAAATACGAGATCAATGACCACAAAATGAAGCAGTATATCACGGAAAAAAACTCTCGAGTATTCCAGTTCTGCGGATTCAATCACAACAACTTTTGACCACTTTCTTGGTTTTCATCAGGGTTATATTTAGAAACAAGAAGTTGGTACAATCACTATAAAATATATGTGTTAAATGTAAATATATATAAATACAAATATATTTACATTTTACACATATATTTTGTAGAGATTGTACTATCTTCTTTTTTCCCAAAATATATTCCTGAAGAAGACTAAGAAATTGGTTAGAATAGCGTCAAGAGTTAAAATATTTCACCTGACTGCCTATCCCTTCTAAAAATTGAAAAACATTGGGTATACTAATTATCACGGCAATTGGACAAGTTCATAATATTTTACTATATATAATAACATATTAAATGAAATCCAAGGCATGTTGTGTGGTCTTCGTCTCTAACCACTCAGCGTTATCATGGCGCTTTTTGAAAGGAATGTCTAGTTGCGAGGTTTTATAATTTTGGGAGGGATATATTTGGCTCTCTCACACAAAAAACACACACACACACACACACACACACGCGCAACGGTTTACTGAATAGTAGATTACTACAAAGAAAAAATAATAATCCAATAGAAAAATCGTTGCAGAATAGAAAAGAAAAGTCAGGAAAAAATACTATGGATTTGATTAGACGAATTAAAGTATCATACTAAATGTAAATCAATAGTAGCTTAACTTAGGAATAATCCTGCGGTTATAAATGTTCACAGTTCACCATTACCTGCAGAGGTACCTCTCTCTAGGCAGAATATTAGTCCTAATCATGTTATCAAGTAGAGAACATACAGTTCCATAAAGTAATCATATGCTCTCAAATGAAGGGTTTTGATTTTATTGGTTATATTCTAAATCATGGGTCGGCTACGCGCGGCCCGTTGCAAATTTTTGTGCGGCCCACCAAGCAATATAACTGTTATATGGTAAAGTAAAAATAAGCAAGGCTTTTTTATTTTTTATTATATTATTATTTGTATAATATTATGAAATATTTTTTTTTTTTTTTAATTTAAGGCACGTCAACATCTTTGGTCATTGGCGCCCGGAGTCTTCTCAGTGCACTGCCGGCCTCCGGACAGTGTTCTCTCGTTACAGACAACACTGACCATCATCACCGGAGAAGAAAAGCCGTAGAATCTCCTAGGAAGAAAATTACTTTCTCCTAGGAAGTATTGTAATCGTGTCAAATTTTCGATATCGAGTTTTCACCGGAAATATCCGTTTTGAGGTCCCTTGAGTCCAAAAAAGTGGTTTTTAGCAAATGGTCTGTGTCCGTGTGTGTGTGTCTGTGTGTGTGTGTGTCCGCGTGTGTGTGTCCGCGTGTGTGTGTGTGTATGTATGTATGTGAACAGCATAGCTCAAAAACGAGAAACCGTAGAAAGTGAAACTTCATATTCCGTTTAGGTATCACCATGGGATCTGACACTACGTTATCTGTCAAAATTCCTTAACCGGAAGTACCACTTTACTAGTTGGATTTTTTACTTTTTTGCGATTTTCTCAAAAATGGCTCCGTCGATTTTCTTTAAACTTTAAACATCAACCACACATACAAAGAGCTACAACTTTATTAGAAACATTTCTCCGGGAAAATGCAATGAAGGGCACTTTTGGGGGAGGGGGGGTTAGGTTTCCATCTAAAGTGCTATTTCAGTTTATTAGACAATTCTGTCATCTAAATAATGTTAATTAGAATTAAATATGTTGTTGAAATTCCGAGTTTGAAAAAAATTGGATAACCGGAAGTGCGTTTACTTTACCACTTTATTAAATGATTTATTCTCTTTTTCGCAATTTTCTCAAAATGGCTTCGACGATTTTTTTGAAACTTCTATATAAATTAAACATGCAAAGATCTACATCTTTTATTTAAAACATTTCTTTGGGAAAATTCTTTTAAGGGCACTTTTAGGGGAGGGATGGGGTTAGTTTTCTCTAAAGTGCTATCATAGTTGATTATACAATTCTATCATCCAAACATAATTAATTAGAAATAAATAGATGGCTGAAATTCAGTTCAAGAAAATTAGTAAACCGGAAGTGCGCTTTTACTGAACAGTTTTTTCAGTTTTCGACGAATTCATTCAATTTGGTACACAAACTTGAATTTGTCAATTATAATTGTGAGAACTGGAGTAAGAGAAAGTTGTGTGAGTGTTTCACACCAGATTTTTTTATAAATAAAAAGTAACAAAAAGTAGTAAAAGTTTTTATTGCTGAAAGATTTTTCTCCACCGCTTTTAAATAATCGATAATGATAGTGAGATTCGGTCTTTTTCAAAAATAAAAAAACTTATATTTTTGCCAACGTTTCGCCATATATATTTTTTTTATCAAGGCATCAAAATAAGAAATTATAAAACTTCAAAAAATGACAACTTCATCTTATATTTTAGGAAAATAAAAAGCTAGGAACAACTCAACACCGGTGTCGAACATTACAAACTTACTTCAATAAATTAAATATAACATTGTAAGGCGAAGGAAAGTTAATCAATGTTTATTATAAATTGTTTATTTCTGAACTTGAAAAAAATAATTATTGCCATTTTCCTACTTTGCAAACGTATTTAACAAACAAAATGACAAACAGTGTCCATCAAAGAATATTTATATTGATTCACTAAAATTATTGGACAAAAATTTTCGTTATCGCTTTCAAGATTTTTAGGCAAAAGAAATGGAAATATTAATATTTGAATATCCTATTAAATTTGATATTTAATCCTATTAAAAGGACCAGATAATTTACAATTAGAGTTAATTAATTTACAATCAAACAATGTATATATAAATAATTAATTTAATTTCTTTCTATCCAGATTTTCCAGAAAATAAATTTCCTAATTTTACAAAATTTTACAAAATCAATGATTCGCATTTTTTCGAGCACTTATTTATGCGAACAAATTTTTTCAAGAATGAATATAATAAAATCAAAATATTCGAGAACGAGATTTTTAGGCAAAAGAAATGGAAATATTAATATTTGAAAATCCTATTAAATTTTATATTTAATCCTATTAAAAGGACCAGATAATTTACAACTAGAGTTAATTAATTTACAATCAAACAATGTATATATAAATAATTAATTTAATTTCTTTCTATCCAGATTTTCCAGAAAATAAATTTCCTAATTTTACAAAATTTTACAAAATCAATGATTCGCATTTTTTCGAGCACTTATTTATGCGAACAAATTTTTTCAAGAATGAATATAATAAAATCAAAATATTCCAGTACGAGATTGAGCGATGAAAATTTGCAGAAAACATTTTGAGGATTTCAGTTTCTCAAACCAAACCCAACATCAAAAAACATTCAAGAACAAAAAAATCGCGCTTTAAATTTTAATGTTATTTTTATTTGAATAAAATAAATTATTTTCTTTTTTTTTAAGAATTGTCACTTTTTTTGTTCTCCGATGTTATAAATAAAATTGTTACTAATTTTTATTTTATTTTTTATTTTTACAAATAATATTTATATTTGATTTTATAAAAAGCCTATTTAAGCTATATACTACATTACAAAACATCTGACTGTGCGGTACGCATAAATTTATTTATTTTTTTAAAGTGGCTTGCCTTCCAGAAAAGGTTGCCGACCCCTGTTATATGATTAATTGCTGAAGAAATTGTTGACATTTTGAAAAAGTAGGGCACCATTAACTTAAATGTACACCCGCCCGGGACCTGGTTATTCTAGGTCCCTCACTGAGCACCCTAAAGAAAAATTTGATTCTATTCGAACAATTTTGTGATTCCAGAGGTTGAGTTAGTCAGGGGGTTGTGATATTTCCAGGATTTGGCCGAATTGATAAAAAAAAAAAAAAAAAAAAATCATATTTTTAACTAAATCCTGAACCACCAAAAGTTTTTCAAAATAATTCTTAATAAGTATAAAATAATATTATATCTAAATAATTCACGAAAAAATCAATTAATAAAGTAGGCTTTAGCTTTAGCGTGAGCTTTTCATGTATACCTATTCGTTAAATTGTAAACTTGAAAATTATGTTATGATTTTAACATATTATGTCCACATAAAATGTTAAAATATTAATATCAAATAGACAAGATAAATAATAATTTAAGACAATAATAACAATGTTTTTAAAAAATACGAAAAAAAAATAAAATAAAAATAAGCATCACAATGGAAACTTGCGCTAAACTTGATGATTGTACTATAAAGTCAGACTAGAAAAGTGTTATCTTTCTAAAACAGACTACGCCTCTTTTTAATAAATGTTTAGTAACCCGTCCTCCACCAGCTGAACAACCCTTGTTTCAATATTTGCCCAAGTATTCAGAGCGAGAGAAATAGCTCAAAATATACTTTTCTCTTTTATTCTTTTTATTGCAGTCAGAAAAGAAATCATTTTCCTCCTCTGTAAACTAAAATAATCTGTAATGATTTTACAATAATTCTATCGCATTTTAACAATTTTTATAGATATTTATTTGAAGATATTTTAAGAAAAACTATGTTTAGTTTTTCTGTTTGTGTGTGTGTGTGTGTGTGTGAAAGTTTAGTTTTAATTAATAAGTATTACACCACGTGCTAGCCTTGTTCTTTGACCTCGAGAAGGCTTATGATAGAACGTGGAGTTAAGCAATTCTGTGCAAGAGTCATGGTTTTTCAAAACGCGGAGGTTCCGAGTGCGGCTGGGATCGGTCCTATCGGAACCATATTCCCTAGAGAAGTAATTAAGCAGACTTTAATTAAGTAACAAAGAATTATAAACAAAAAGAATCTGGTGTGAAACACTCACACAACTTTCTTTTGCTCCAGTTATCAAAATTATAATTAACTATAAGGGCATATAGTTTGTGTACCAAATTAATTCAAATACGACGAAAACTGAAAAAGCGCAGTTCCGGTTAACTAATTAACTAATTTCTTACTTGAAACTCTGAATTTTGGCCATCCATTTATTTCTAATTAATTCTGTTTAGATGATAGAATTGTATAATCAACTGTTATAGCACTTTAGAGTAAAACATAATCCCACCCTCTCCCCTAAAATTGCCATTAAATGAATTTTCCTAGAGAAATGTTTTAAATAGAAATTGTATCTCTTTGTATGTGTAGTTAATATAACAAAGTTTAAAGAAAATCGTCGGAGCCATTTTTGAGAAAATCGCGAAAAAGTGAACAAATCATTTAGTAAAATGGTAAAGTAAACGCACTTCCGGTCATCCAATTTTTTTCTAACTCGGAATTTCAACAACATATTCAATTCTAATTAACATTATTTAGATGATAGAATTGTTTAATAAACTGAAATAGCACTTTAGATGAAAACCTAACCCCACCCCTCTTCATAACTGCCCTTAAATGAATTTTCCCGGAGAAATATTTTAAATAAATGTTGTATAGCTCTTTCTATGTGTAATTGATACAACAAAGTTTAAAGAAAATCGTCGGAGCCATTTTTGAGAAAAATCGCAAAAACGTAAAAAGAACAACTAGTAAAGTGGTACTTCCAGTTGAGCAATTTCGACAGATAACGCACCATCAGATCCCATAGTGATAGCTAAATGTAATATAAAATTTCCATTTTCTACATTTTTCTTTTTTTGAGCTATACTGTTCACACACACACACACACTTTGGGCTCAGGGGACCTTAAAACGGATATTTCCGATGAAAACCCGATATCGAAAATTTGACACGATTACGATATTTCCTCTTACTAGGAGTAAGAGAAAGTAAAAATTAAAAAAAATTGTGAAACATACTTTACTTTTGTTTTAATGAAATTCACCATTTTTTTATTTCCACTTACTTTTTTCTTTTTTTTTTATAATTTAAGGTGCGTCAATAATATCTATGGTTATTGGCGCCCGGAGCCTTCTCAGTGCACTGCCGGCCTCCGGACAGTGTTCTCGAGATACAGACAAATACTGCCCGATCACCGAACAGTCAGTGAGCTGTAGAGGCTCCTAGGAAGAAAAAAAATCTAAGGGTAGCTGGCCGGATTCGAACCGGGGTCCTCCGCGTGGGAGTCTAGTACGCTAACCACTTAGCTATTCCCTATCCTTTCATTTTGGTTCACTATTCCTTGTTTATTTAACTAATGTCCACTTGATTACGGTTAAAGAAATAAAACAAAACAAGAATAAGTAGTAATAATGTTAAAATTACGATCTATAATAATTAAATTTTTACACAAACATTAGCTATAATTTCAAAACAGCTGATTTGCAGACAAATGTTTATAAAAACCACCTTTATTGTTCATTTAGATAAGTACAATACACTGCTGAAGTAGCAGCCTACATTTAATTTACACAACAAAAAAAATAATAATAATTTTCGTATTCTCTAATTCTCAAACACTAATTGATAAATTTTCATCAAAGGAAGGAATTTTTAATTATTGCAAGTTTCTGTCAAATCGAATAGAAAAATATAAATACAGGCAGATTTAATTTTAAAGGTTGGTTGTATTTAAGCTGTATTAAGAAACAATTTGTGCCGGCAAAATAATCGATAGTGTTGAGAAGAGGTTATTGTCACATGATTAGATGATAATT
This sequence comes from Triatoma infestans, assembly GCA_011037195.1. NCBI lineage: Eukaryota > Metazoa > Arthropoda > Insecta > Hemiptera > Reduviidae > Triatoma > Triatoma infestans. Next base: position 124,300 of record JAAEAF010000841.1, read on the forward strand.
ATTGTGTAATGTTTTGTATAAAAATTAGTGTGATAAAGAAATAAATAGTTTTAATTGAAGCAGTGTGTTTATTAATTCAATATTTGAATCAATGTTATGAAGAAATTTGGGGAGGTTCGATCAAGAAAAAACATTGAATTATGTCGACAGAGTTTCTTGTCTTTATCAAGGCTTTAATATAATATAGAAATTCGTGAAAATATGGAGAAAGAATTTTTAAACATACCTACACATTTGTTACATCGCAGCAAAATGAAAAGGAAAATTAAAAGTTACTAGTAGATGATTTAAGACAAGACACTAGAAACTTTTAACTTTTCTTTTTATGTTTTTGCGATGTAACAAATTTGTATGTTTACAAATTCTTTTTTCATATTTACACGACTTTCTTTTTATTAAAAAGCCTTATATAAACACAGGAAACTTTGTCGAAACGTTGGCTTAATTGAATGTTTTTTCATTGACCAATCCTCGACCAAATTTCTAAAAGTGGTGACCCCGAACGGTAAGAATCGTCAACTACTACTATAGAAAACTTTTCTCATAAGACCAAAGTAAATATTAAGTATTCCAATGATTATAGTATTACATTTCTATTCTACAAAATGGAACAACAAATAGAAGACTTGCAAAAACAAATATCAGCAAACTAACAGCTTCTCTGGCACGAGACGACTCGAATTCTGCTAGTGATCCTCTAGCGTGGCACATGTTGCATCTGAGTCAGACTTGTGGTTTGCACATGTTGAGGCCCAATTTAAACAGGGCCTAATCAGTTCGATGATAACATAATATGAAGTTTTAGGGGTTGTAATGTGGCGGCAAAATAATCGATAGTGTTGAGGAGAGGTTATTGCCATAAGATTAGATGATTAGTTATTGTGTACTGTTTTGTATAATGATTATTGTGATAAAGAATTTAATTGAAGCAGTATATTATTAATTCAATTCTTTGAATCAATTATTGACAGAACGTTAATATTTGATTATTTTATTTTAACGAATGAATTCGTAAAAATTGAAAAATAAAATCAATTAATTTAAAAAGTAAAACGCGGATGAAGTAATTGAGAAGATAAGACGGAAAATGTAAACACAGAAGCTGAACTTGTAAATTCATGTTATTTTTATTTTAGGAACTCGATTTGTAAATTGTTAGTTACTAATTACTTACCAAAAAGTTTTTACCCTGTAAAATATAAATTCTACATCAGTAGCCAGATGAAGAGATAATTATTTAACACAAAGAAAGATAAAAAGTAATACTTTGTTAAGGAATTAATCAAAGGGAAACATTCTTATCAGCTAAAAGAAGAAACGCCAAAAAAAAAAAAATAAGTAAAAAAAGAAAAAATTACAACAGAGAAGGTTGAAACTTGGTTGTTAATTAAATTACTCAGAAATTCTTTTTTTCATAATTAATAAGAGTGAAACGCTTAATTCTGTTAGATGGAACGAATTCATGGCCGCCTGTTACCTAGCAACCCAGTTAATGAGGATGCTCTTTGAATGAATAGATTGTGGAAAATGAAATATATATTAATAGAATTTTATTTTCAGTTTCTAGACTTCCATTTAAAAATTACTCTTTCACCCAACGTTCCATGTTAGATAGTGGCTATCTTGATGAAGATCGTTCAACCTGGTCCTCCATTGAGATCCTCATCCACTTCATGCAGCTATCGCAACCATGACCCTCTTCCAGATATCCGTTCTTCGTCCATCCGTAGTCATCGCCATCGTAATCTAGTTTTTAAGGAATAGGTGCTTCACTTTGGACAGAGCTCATCATCTGCAGCTGTGTTAGCGTCCAAGTTTCGTTGCCTTGTACCATATTATGGTAAGTGAATTTTGTCTTTCTAGGTAAACTTCAACGCCGGCCGCTATTATTCAACTGTCCTTGAAGGAAGGCCTTGAAGAATTGTCCCAACAATTGCACACACAAAAAATTGAATTTAAATTCCCCTTCTTCTTGCGATCACCAGAATTCAACTTTTGAATTAGAAAGAAATTATCGAAAGAGAGGGGGAAAAAATTATTTTAATCAATAACAAAAGGCCATACGGTTATATAATGTTGAATTGGAAGCTTCACGATGTATGAAACGTAGTGTATTAGCGTCAAAATTATTACTTTGACGCTAATAGCTAATAAAGTTAAATTACCACTGACAAAAATTGAAAGTTAGAAACTCAGCAATGAAAGATCCAATGGGGTGGCTCTTCTGACACATTTTTTTTTATTTTAATGTAACGTAATTACCTTAACGCTAATAGCTAATTTTTGGACAATTTAAAGTTAAGTTACCACTGAGAGAATTGAAAGTTAGAAACTCAGCAATGAAAAATCCAATATGGCTCTTCTACCACATTTTACTTTTTTATTATTAGAAAAATCTAACACATAACTGAATAATTAGGCCAAATAAAAAGATTTTATGAGCTGTAAAAGGATTAAGGTAGAACATAAGCTGGCTTTAAGACTATAAAGATGGCTATGTTGCTAGTCGTTTGGTATGAGAAAATGTTTTCTTTTGTTAGTAGATGTAAATAAAGGATAGAGATATGAAGAAAAGAGTTTTTCCTTATTTTCCCCAAGGCGCGGCTTCCCTTTTACGTCTTTTGTCAGTATTTCATTTTGAATACTAAACAGAATCACTAGTATACTACTAATTAAACGGTAGCCTAAAAAGGAGAGCAAGTCAGCTTTACTAATTTCCCTGGAGGACGATTTCATTTTCTAGCTAGCGAAAACCGCATCTTTAATAATGATATTAATGAATTTACCAATGGAACAAAATATGTGTGGTTTTCTAGGTTTGATTAATAATAGTTTTATTCAACATTACAAATAATAATACAAAACAAATGCAAAAAAAACGATAAACAGCGCCCACTTTCTTCACGCACAAGAAAATTAACAATTTTTCAATTTCAAACTTAACTATAAATTCTGGTATTAAAGAAACGAGTTTTTTATAGCTAATTTATTACAGCTAAATAACCTCTAGAGTATAAATAGCTGTTTAGAAATGATTCTTAATTTTATTTTTAACTTTATGAAAGTCTCTCTAAACACATTTCATGGAAAAATTATTATTAATCCAATTTATAAAAAAAAATTGGTTAGGAATAGGCGTTGCTGAAAGCTAATTAAACAATATTACCTTGCCACATACTTCCAAACAAATATATCCTGGCATTAAAACATAATTCATTTTCAAATTAACCAGTTTCGATTAAAATGGCAACATTTTTAGAAAGTAAAACCAATTGAATTAAGGAGCTATGGTTTACATCTACCACTGGCATGCAGATCCTGCCCAGCTTCCAGGCTTTAGCTTTTAGCCGCAGAACGGAGATGGCTACACCATAGCTAAACTTCTTTACAAAATAGACAAGCAGTGGATGATAAACACTCCGTTGTAACTCCAAGGGAATCAAAAAAAAGGAAGGAAACAAAAACTGTTTCCGGAATTAAAAAAAAAATTATTTAGAACACCAAAACACAATTTAAATTCAGCATGACCTATTTATAACCAATTCTGTTAACTGCTTATTGTATTTTTGAGTGTATCAATAAAAAAAATTATTTAAAAGACTTAAAAAACAAGCACTGACTAAAAGGGCCAAACTTCTTTACAGACTTATTGGAAGACGATCCTAATTACCTACAGAACTCAAAAGACTGATATATATTTCTATAATTAAACCAATTTGGACTTACGGACTTAAATTGTAGGATTCAGCTAAACCTACAAACTTACATACCATTCAGACATTCCAGTCGCAAACCTCGTAGAAACTCAGCAAATAAAATATAACAGAATCTCTAGTATACTACAGAATCAATTTGAATACTAAACAGAATCACTAGTATACTACTAAGTAAACGGTAGCCTAAAAAGGAGAAGCGTACTCCATAATGACCTCAACGTCCCTTTCGTACAACAACTTGCCAAGACAAAATATCATAAACTGCATACTACTCTCTCCTTTTGCACTAATCCTTTTGTACAATCTCTAGCCTCCACTACCATCCCTGACAATCCGCCTTGCCGTTTGAATCGCCAGTGGCCCCGAGATTTCCTTCGGGATTGATCAGTGCTACTGGTATCCGTAGAGAGTGCTACCGCTGGGTAGTTTCTCTCCTGCTACCTTCTCACAGCCTACAGTTTCATTATTCAACTTCCTATTTGCTTATTGTATATATGTAATACAGATTGTAAATTTCTAAATAAACAACAACAAAAAAAAAACTATCAAATTTAAATTCAGTTGTTTTTTTTACATCTATCAATTTAAATATATTATTTATTTATTTATTTATTTACATTTCCGGGTACGTATAGTAATCAAATTAGACCTTACAACAATATTGTAAGTGTACAGTGTTCTTATGGCCAAAGAAGGATGAAGGAATGGGAATAGAGGGAAGATGACGTCTTTAGCATTCATTGGAGCACTTCATGTGTACGGGGCGATGGTAAACGGTAAGAACGGGCTGTAGCTGGCAAAAACAAGACGGTCTGGATGGGTTGTAATTTGAGAAAGCCTCTTCCACTTCTACTTCATTCCTAAAACCTGTACAACCAAAGTAGTTTTGTGAAGGGAGTTGTGTAAAGTGGTAGTGGGCCCCAGGTGATAGAAGAGAAGCACTATAACCAACTGTAGTGGGGAATACACACCCCGGAACTGTTAGCGAACTGGTACGCGGTTGGCTTGAATAAGAAAACAGGTGGGTTCTCTATAGAGTAGTACCTCAACTCATCCTAGCAACAGAAATTTCTGTTAGCGGAGCAGGGGGCCCACAAGGGAAAACATAGCCCAGCTCTCTTATTGGCCAGTGCTTGCACTCTTGTTACATGCTGCCCAGCTCGCTATCTGCACAGCTGTAACACATTTTAATAATCTAACTGCTTTCATACTAAAGCTCATATATTATATAACTAAATTTGATTAACCCACACATGTTTAATACTTATAGTTGATATTCTACAATAACGCCCATATTGTTACATAAAACCCGCCCACCAAAGTTGCCATAATTTCTGGACCCCTTTTTATTAACTGTTAATATTTATAATCCCCCTTTCAAAATCCTCCCCACTAAACGATAAAAGATATTAGCAATTTTGTAAATTCCCAAACTTAATATTGAATCCAGGACAATTACAATCAATATTTAAATTATAGCTTTACTATTGTTTTAATTAATAATAAGCAATGAATATCACCTCAGATTCAATTAAATTTCTTCATTAGTTTAGTAATTAAATTTTATATAAGTATAATAGAAACTACAGTTTTAGTAAAGTAACTATTACAATATTAGTTTTGATTTTAGGCGGTTTCTCTTACAAAGTAATTTAGTTATTTCAAAAAGAAGTTAATATTTGGCGAGTTAACTGTGTGATAGATGTGAGAAGAAGAGAGAATTTAGGAGAGTAAAGAAATCAATTGGTTAGATTGCTGAACGGTGATATAATGAATGGAAACATAGACTGCATGAACTTTACACTGATGAATGATATTAGAGAATAAAGCTTGTGAGTGAATAATTAAGAGAAAGAGTCAGACTGGCTTAGAATAGAAAGTACGTAGAATGATGCTGACTGGCTGGTGTCGATAACTGTTCTAAAACTATTCTCTGTATGGCTAGCTAACCTATCTTTTATGGGGAATTCTCCCTTCCCTGTTTGGCCTAGTAACTAAATTAATTCGGATCCTTGGTTCTTCAAATACTCACGACTCTTAATGATTCTAATGAGTCGGATCCCATTACAACTGTATGTTTTAAGAACTTAAATGATTACACTAGTTGAACTAAGGTTCATAAAGAACTCCAAACATTATATTGCAGCATGTTTCTAACCAAACCAGTCGCAAGGGTCTTTATATAATAGGATCTGAACAAATAAATAGCGTCACATCCATTTGCTTAAACCATCTAGTCCAACGTCTTTATTATTCGATTTCTTTAGATTTTATGGCATTGAAGAATTGGAAATTAGAGTGACGAGAGATTTTTCTTTTCAATTTTTAGGACAATTCCACGATGCCAAACATGGTATAAAATTTGAATAACATCTAAAAATGTGTCCGTGCAATATTGCTTTTGTTCTAATGCTGAAGCAATCACATTTACTCCCCCCCCCCCCACACACACACACACGGGTAACATTGTTCTATATTGTGTTATGATGACTACAATCAGTAAGCTGATACCAGGTAATTAAATACTACATGGACGTCATCTAGGAACAATTACGCATTCTGCATTCTGCCGAACTAGCTGTGGGTTTGGCAACTCAATCGTTCATTTCAGATGATTAATGTTTATATAATTTTTTTTTTTTTTTTTAAAAACACTTTCTTAATTTTGTTTTTAATTCTTGAATAGAAAATTTAGAATAAAATTATAAAAAAAAAAACTTACTGTTTTCGCTTTCAGACTATATCTGTTACTGACATAATAAAACTATATTCTTTTTATAGATACGAGTAGTTATATATAAGAGGAATAAAAGTGACATATAATGTAAGTTTAAAAACCCATTTATATATAATGAAATTGGATGCAATAAGGTGATGTTATAAGGAAGCAAAAGCAAAGATAAGCTCTTATATAGAGGGCATTATACGAGATATATCTAGAGAGCAACGAAATTGGTTTTCAGAACTTAGGAGAAGATAGGTGAAATTCTAGAACCTGTATTCAACACAAAAATAGAAATATTATTTAAAACACATTATACGCTGTTGTATTGCAGGGTATTGCTGTTGAATATACAGGTGTCTAGTTAAAAGGTCAATGTTAAGTATAAATTTGAAACTTCTTCAATTAAATATTAAATATTATGGCAAATTTTTGGTTATTAAAAAAATAAAATAATAATAAAATTATTTCTCTATATATGAGTAATTTAGGAAGGAATGATTAATGTTAAGATTCAGATAGATCTTGAAAAATTATTAATAAATCATTAGCATTAAATAATTATAATTATTAGTATACTATCTGGAAGATTTATATTTATACTTTTATATATTAGTTTTTATTTTTATACAGATGTTGCTCTCATATTTACTATTTCAATTGAGTGAAATTTTCGAATTGCGCTTTTACTAACAATAACAATAAAAAAAATAAAGTAATAGCTATATTTTCAGGCGGCCTGTCTAATTATCAATCAGGTATCGTGGACGGAGCCAGATAGCAAGCATATTTTACAGAATGAAACACAAACCTCTTGCACTATTTACACATTTTACCTAAGCAATATAATAAATGGGACATCAAAATTAAACTTCAAGAACATGCAGCATCAATATGGTGATCGGTTTTGATGAGCAGAATGATTTGGATTGGATTCGAGAGGTTTTGCTGGAAATTAGATATTTTCAAAACATGGGATCGCTGGTGGTTATGGGGGGGGGGGGGGCAGAATGCGCTAAGGAAATCTGAATTTGGTGTAACCAGGCGACATAGAGCGGTAAAGTTGTGCAACTATTTCATGCTCCCTGTAAAATTGAACAAATCTATCTATAAATCAAAAAGTCTCACTTTGTAAAGGATTTTTCACAATATTTGATGAAACAACTACAAAAATAAAAATTGTATTATTCCTAAAAAAAAATTAATTGCAAGATACGAAGCCGTGATTAAAGCTTATTATTATTATTATTTTTAATTATTTTATTTGCATCTGCGAATTCATACACAAAACAAGCAAATGAGATGACAAAAGATAACAATTAATAATGTAAAATTAAAATAAATAAAAACAAAACTAAACTGGAAAAAGAAAGAAAAATAATACTAATAACATGAAGTGACAGAATTGAATGAGGGGGCCATCCCCCATCCATCCCCCCATGACCATCATAAGTCGGTTAGTATAGACACTGATGAGATGAATTCGAAGGATGCCCTTTTTTACCAAGCGATCAGTTGATCGCGAGGCCACCGGCGCTTCAGTCTTCGGGAAGGCTGAAGCAGGAAGTGTTATCTGTGACAAGTTGTGGATCAATGGGTTGTAGTGATGGGAAAGTTTGGAATGGAATTTAATATAACGGGACTTGGCGAAATCTAGGACAAATGGGAGTGTTAGGTCACTGTGGATAGTGTGGGTTTGCTGACGTAAAAAGGAGCATCGACTATTGTGCGGAGGATTTTTGATTGGTGTGTTTGGATATGGTGAAGATTGAAGCGTGATTAAAGCTTATCTGCTGAAATTTCCAAAGAGTTGGGAAATTCTCAGTTGAAAGGAATTTAGTACTTGTAAATGGCACTTTGAAATTCCAAGTTAATCTGGGAAATAGAGTCGAAGTAATATATATAATTTACACTCATCTATGGGACGATGTTATAAATAAATAGGTCAACAATATTTTTTTACTTCTGCAACTTAAGCCGTCTTCAACCTAATCTTGTGGAAAGTCAGATTAATATACAAAATTTAATACATTCGACTACAAGAAACTCGCTAAGTAGTGGGGGACAAAAAAGATGATGGATTTCACTAAATCTACCATGAAAAGTGAAACTGTAGAAGGATAGAATTTTGTTAATAAGATAAATATTTTTTAACTGAGATAAAAGAAGATGAATTATATAAATTAAGAACAAAGGAGAAAAAGGAATTTAGGAATTAAACGTTTAGACAAAAGAGTAGATTTCTTACGAAATAATTGACTGTACAGGAGGAGGAGTGGCACAAGTAACCAAGACTTAAGTCAAAAGTGCTTTGGCTTGTCGTAGAGTAGCTACACTTCATAACTCGGCCAAAGGATAAAGAGGAACTCATCCTCCTTTCGCTATTACGATTTATCTTGGTAGTAGTGAGAGTGTCTGCGTTACGAACTAGCGCCACTTACTACTACAAGTTATAATAACTGTGTTGAAAGGTGGAGGTGGAGGTAACAACAAGAGTTCAGTCATTCATTCTTTCTCACAGGCTGTTTCCCAACTTTTAGACTTTTCATCTTTTTTTTTAACCGCCCACCGAGAACGTCCTGATGATTTGTTTGCGAAAATATTCATTTCTATCTCCAAGTTTTGCGGTCGGCCCAGAACAAATAGCTTTTCATAACAAAAATATAGTCATTACTAAGAAAACTTTCGAAATAGATGAAAGTATAGAAACTTTTGCAAATACTAGCTGGTTTAATAGTCAATATAATATAAACTGAAACAATATTGTCTAGAAGTAATTATTGATAAGCCATCAATAACTCGAAAATTTCCATTATTAATGTAGTGGTAGCAGTATATAGAGATGGAATGGTGAATTGATGAACACACGATATAACGCTGAACTCACAATATGTATTTAACGATTACTAAATAAGGAGAAAGTGTATATGAAGGTAGAGTGACCGAGCGAACAATGATGATTAGATAGGCGTGATTAATATTAGACACTAGTGAAAACTAGCACTGGCCTCACACCTTGTTACTTATCTTACCCAATCGTCTAGCCTCATTCAAATTGTCAACTCTTGTTTCACTGAACAGATAATACTTTGTTATAGAGATCGAAAACCGTGATCTGTAAACTATTCTGATTTTCATCCTCAGACTCACATAATTGGGAAACAGATTATGTTGATATTTGATATTTTATTTTATTGCCAGAAAAAAAAAAGCTACATCCTTATTGGCAAGGTCAAGTTACAATATAATTTGAATTTACAAAATTGTCAAGACAAAAACTACATTTTAATATATTCATGTATCTCATACAGCGGGTGAGCTAATAACAGTTTTTTAACATTAGTTTTAAAACACTTCAAAGTATTATTTTTTTATATTCTCTGGTAAATAGTTGTAAAGAGAGATGGACAAACTATGGAAGCTGGTACGAACTTTTGTCAACCGGTTCCTATTCTGGACAAGATTATTGCGTTTTCTAGTGAAATGATCATGAACTTGCAAGAAACATACAAACTGGCCTTCATTGCACTTTACATAGACGACGCATTGAAAAAAATATGGCTGGTAGTGTCATTATGTCCAATTTCTTAAACAAAGAACGACAAGATACTTTCGAGTCTAAACCCAAAGTGACTCTAATTGCCTTCTTTTGTAACCTAAATATTTTTTTACATTCGGCAGCATTACCCCAAATTATAGTACCATAGCACAAATGGCTACGAACATACGCAAAATATGCCAACTTTAAAGCTTTCAAGTCAACCGACATTCTTAATTTTCTCAAAACATAGATTCCACGAAACATTTTTACCCATGACGTTATTAACTTGATTGTCCAGTTTTGAATCTATGAAAATGCCTAAGAAATTGATAGCTTTTTCAGTCCCAACATAATTTCCTAATTTAATAGTAATCTCTTTTATTTTGTCCCGGTTTAAACTTAGCTTATTAGTAGCACACCAATCGATTATAGATTTAATGCAGTTATTAACGGATGTGTTATCTGCATTTCTAACTTGTACCGCAGATCATCAGCATATAAATATGAGTTGTTCTTCACCCACCAAAAACCAATTGTTTTCTATTGCTTTATTGTCATATCTTTTAAATTTTTAATTCATTATTCAATTCTACTTTTATTTCATTATATATTTTATTCTGTTCAACAAGAATGGGTCTCCTGCTACCTACACCATTTTGTTTTTCAATTCAACTTTAAATTTTTCCAACGTTTTAGCTAAATTCTCTACGTTAACAGTCATTCTGATATAAACGATAGGATCGATAAAAATGTATGAAATGAGCAAATGGGCGGAGCTTAAAAGGGTATGGAAATCCCGAGCACAGCCACAAAGAATGAAGCCATGAAGAATGACAGGTTGATGACATATCATGTTACTGTTATCACAATACACTACACGTTATCATAATACACCACAAATCAGAATAGTGAACAAGTGTTGTACAATTGCTCACAAAAACAAAAAGGAATGAAAAAAAAAAGTTGTGAGTGTTAAAACAGTTGAAATATAAATTTTTGACTATTAGGGTCCCGGAAAGTCGATATTCGTTTGTCATTTATCAGCTCACTATGTACTTCAAAGTCGATCCAAAGACATTTTAAGGTTAGAGTGACTTGTTTACTCGTAAATAATTAAATCTTAAACTTTTTTTTGCAATTTATGGTGAAATGGCCAGCCAAATACCAGAAGAGGTAAATTTCCGGCATTGTATGCTTTTCGAGTTTCACAAGGGTAGTAATGCAACAGTTGCTACCAAAAACATTTGCGATTTTTATCCAAGTGCATTACACGTTCATAAATGCCAAAGGTGGTTTTCTAATTTCAATTGCGGTAATTTTGATCTTTTCGAATCGTATCGATCAGGAAGACAAACAACTTAGACAATGATATATTAAGAGTGGAAGTGGAAGCAAATCCGTGACTGAAATCGAGGAACTGTCAAACATTCTTCAACCTTGGTCGACCATCCAAGAACATTTGCAGCAGATTGGTAAAGTAAGCAGAGCAGGTGTATGGGTCCCGCATAATCTGTCCGAAGAAAACAAAGCTAACCGGTCCACCAATGCAATTTATTGCTTCTGCGACACAATACAGAAGCGTTATTTGATCGACTGAAGATGAAAAATAGGCCCCTTATGATAATCCAAAACGCAAAAGATAGTGGCTTTACTGAATTAATCGCCACAAAGTACAGCTAAGCCAGAGTACGCATGAGTATTCGCAGAGTCATTCATTTTGAAATGCTGATACCTGGAAAGACTGTTAATGCAGACCTTTATTGTGAACAATTGGATCGAGTAAATCAATCTTTAATTGAAAAGTACCCAGCAATTATCAACAGAAAAGGCGTTATTCTGCAACACGATAATGCAAGACCGCACTGCGCATGGGGAACCCTGGGAAAAATTAATGAATTGGGGGTGGAGAGGTATGGCCTCACCCACCTTACTTGCCCGATATTTATTCGGATCGCTACAACATTTTCTAGGTGGCAAAAAATTTAAAACTTTGGATGATGTCCAAAATGACGTCTCCAGATATTTTGCTCAAAAACCAATTGATTTTTAAAGATCTAGGATTGAAAATTTGGTACACTAGTTGGTAAAAGGTTGTCGATAGCGTGGGTGATTATATCATTGATTAAAAATAAAAACTTGTTCAAAAATTTATCTGTTTGAATTTAATGTACAAAAAACACGACATTACTTTCCGGTCCCCCTAATACTTCCGTAGAAGATGAGGACACTCACAATTAGACATACATACAACAATAAGAAATCAGTTCAAAAACACAGGTGTTTATCGCTCAAAATAGCTTCACAAGTAACTATTTTGAGCGTTTTTCAAGATAGATTTTGTTATTTTATTTAGTGAACTCAGATTAGAATAATTTCTAATTTCTTCGGCAGTCATTCCAAATCACCATCACATGAAAACCGCCTTATATGCAAAATACCATCTTTCTCCCTCTGTTCTCACCATATTCTGATAAACTACATGTTCCAATAGTATTTGTTCCATTTCTGGAACAAGGGTTGGTCACGTGGAAAATGATAATGAATAAACAAAAATGTCAAAATATAACGTTCAACCCACTGCATTGCCATATGCCGACCCAGTATGTTACTTTATACTCTACATGACAACAGATAGTACTGGAATACCCAAAACAATCAGTTAAACGACAAGTCTACAAGTAAACGTTATTTCTGTCACATCACGGACAATATTTGTCTGACGATAAAAGCTAACATTAAAATAATGATATAGAATGCATGAAATTTTGTAATCGGATAATAGAGTTGATAGAATAGATCCAAACGGAATATCCTAAGCGTATCATTCATAAAAAACTAAAAAAGAAAATGCCATTCATTAAAGACTTACATACCAGACAAATCAACAACGAATATGACGATATTTGTGTACAAAAGGGCAATACCACGAATATAAGACGTAGATATTTCAAAACAATTTTATTCCCTCCACTCTGCACACCCATAATTATTAATTCATCACCTCTAAGTTATGTTTTATCTTACTGAAACCGTGCCTCAACTTCTAAAAGGGCGGAGAAAAGCGACTACTTTGGCGACGGAAATCTGAGATTTTATCAATTAAACATTACAGTATGTTTTGGCAACATTCACCAATTGTTTTGACATTATGGACAATTAATTATTAGATTATTAAGGTAACAAGATTAATAATTATTGATGAATGCCAGTCTTATAAACAGACTAGCTAACCCGACCACGCTTCGCTGTGGCTCAGTCTGATTTTTAGGCTTAATAATGCGTGATATTGATAATTTGTTTCGATGCTTTGGAATACCCTAATTCTTCTTTTGAATGTACAATGTTGCAGAAATTAGATGGGAAGGTGGTTTTCCCGTTTCCGGATTTGTAGAGCAGTCCCGTTACCGAGTTCGAGTAATTGTCTTGAAAATATGGCAGCTGTTGGATCGTTTTGAAGTTAAACTCTCATATTCGTTGTTAAATGAATTTTTTTTACTGTGCTCCAAAAAGTTGAATATTTCAGCTGGTATTGAGCGAGGCATCACTGGAAGCGTTTGCCTGAAGTCACCAGCTAGTGACACCAATGCTCCACCAAATGGAACCTGATTATTTCGCAAGTCTTTCAATGTATGGTCTAATGATTCCAGTGACTTCTTATAAGCCATTGTACACTCATCCCATACAATTTTGCACGCCCGAAGAACATTTCCCATTCCTGATGTTTTATAAATGTTACAGCTGGGTTTTCTGTGAAGTGCACGTTTAAGTCATGACAGTTTAAGAGCTGAATACACTGTTCTACTTCCTTCCATCACGTAGCAGCAATACCTGAAGAAGCAAGTGCTTACGCAATATGGCCGTTTGAACGGATTTTAGCTCGGAATTTCCCGTTTCCGTGGGTACTTCGGAATAGAGGTACTTATAAGTAGTTGAGAAAGAGGTTCAGAGAGTGAGCCACCATCGCAACGCATCTGAGTTTCTGCCAACCTCGCGAAACGCTCGGAGAAGTTCCCGTTTCCGTGGGCACTTGGGAGTAAAAAGTATATATAAACACTCTTATATAGAAATGCAACGTTGTGTAAAAATTTCAAGTCAATCCATCGACTACTTTTCGAGTTTTGAGGCCACAAACATACGGATGCTGAATTTTTATATATATAGATTACTTCTATTAAATAATTCAATTGATTATTTGTCAATCAATGATTGACTAGGGTGCACGATTTGCTACTAAAAGCGAATATGTAATAAACTTAAGAAAATAATACAAACAATGAAAAGGACACGATTGACCGGAAGGATGTAATTCATTACAAACATCCACACCGTAAAAAAAAAAAAAAAACCCTATGGCGCAAGAGACCATGTAGGGCCAAGGCTTGCCAGAGACGGAGATTGGAATAGGGAGGGCATATGTTTTATCAAATGGTGCAGTTCCCATGCCTTTGTTACCTAGGGCGCTACTACCTGTAGCATCCCACTTTTTATCATGATATTGGGTGAACACCGACTTTGCCCTCACGGGAATCGAACCCTGAATTCTCGCATGAAAGGCGATTGCGCTAGCCACTAGACCAACACGTGAGGACATTAGTACCTAATAGGAATTCAAATTTTAAGCTTCCAGCGATTTTTCATTTCTGAGATATCATTTTTTAATACACATACACCCACATACTCATAATCTTTTTATTAGAAACAATTATTTCTTATCAACAGATCTAAAACATGTTTTTCTACTGAAAACCTAATTTGGAAAAATTGACATAATCTCAGTAATTTCTCTTACTAGAAGTAGGAGAAAGTAGAAATGCGAAAAAAAAAATCTAGATATATAAATCTTCAACAATTTAGTGAATTATATTATATAATATATTCGATAAAAATAAATAAATTTTTATAAAGTTTTATTAATTTATTTTTAGATAAACATTTTAATGCAGCAGACTTTTTTATGTTAGTAAACTTTTCTTCTTTACAATTTAACCAATGGCGGCAGTATTGTTATTCAAGTTGTATAAAGTCTTTCATTTAATTAAATGTTACTTTCAAGTTTTGTGCACGTACTTCTATTAGTAATGCTACAGTGTTCCCTTGTAATTCTTACACAATTCTACTTTAGTAAAACACAATAAATAATGGTTTTAAAATTAAATAATTACGTTACAATATTATTTCATTTTGAAATATTTCATGTGCAAGTTACTTTTAGATGTTAAAACAATAGACTTGAAAATAAATAATTTCAAAAATAATCTTTAGTAACATTTACATTTTTGATCATTAAGTTTTCCGCGGCCGTTTTCATGGAATTACACTTGAGTTTCCGGGTTGATCGACTTCTGATGAGGTTTTTTGCTCTATTAGCTTTCAAGGTGTAACGACCCTGAAGAGGCTCATTGCAATATGGGATGCGATCTCATCTCGGAAACTCACATCTTTTTCATTTTCATTTTTTTTTCTGTAATTACATGCTACCTCGATGGCTGTTCATCGATATTGCCTAGTTAAACTCATCAACAAAAAACCAAGAAAATTTACAAATTTATTAACTTAGAATTACAAGAAATTTAATGAAAATAATAATAGTAAAATAACTTTCTCTTACTCCTAGTAACAGGAAATATTATAATCGTGTCAAATTTTCGATATCTAGTTTTCAAACGGAAATATCCGTTTTGAGGTCCTCTGAGTCCAAAGTGTGTGTATGTATGTGAACAGTATAGCTCAAAAACGAAAAAAGTAGAAAGGTGAAACTTGATTATATAGGTATATACACTCAACCTATAAGCTATAATATACACTCAACCATTCATGGTCACAAATTTACATAGTTACGCACAGAGAACATTCACTGTATTTCTATTTTTACTTTCTCTTACTCCTAGTAAGAGGAAGTATTGTAATCGTGTCAAATTTTCGATATCTAGTTTTCACCGGAAATATCCGTTTTGAGGTCCTCTGAGTCCAAAAAAGTGGCAAATGGCCTGTGTGTGTGTGTATGTATGTATGTATCTGAACAGCATAGCTCATTAATGAAAAACCATAGAGAGTTGAAACTGGATATTCGGTTTAGGTACCACCATGGTATCGGACAGTACGTTATCTGTCAAAATTCCTCAACCGAAAGTATTACTTTACTAGTTGGTTTATTTACTTTTTTGCGATTTTCTCAAAAATGGAGCGGACGAATTTCTTTAAACTCGGTATATCAACTCATATACAACTTTTATATCGGTGCTACAACTTTTATTTGAAACATTTCTCCGGGAAAATTCATTTAAGGGCACTCTTGGGGGGGGGATAGATGGGGTTAGCTTTTCATCTAAAGTGCTATTTCAGTTTATTAGACAATTCTGTCATCTAAATAGTGTTAGTTAAAAATAAATATGTTGTTGAAATTCCGAATTTGAAAAAAAAACGAATGGCCGGAAGTGTGTTTACTTTACCACATTTACTAAATGATTTTTTTCCACTTTTTCGCAATTTTCTCAAAATTGGCGCGGACGATTTTCTTCAAACATGGTATATTAACTAAACATACAAAGAGCTACAACTTTTATTTGAAATATTTTTCCAGGAAGATTCATTTAAGGGCACTTTTATGGGAGGGGAGGAGTTATGTTTTTTTCTAAAGTGCTATCATAGTTGATTATACAATTCTATCATACAAACAAAATTAATTAAAAATAAATAGATGACCCAAATTCCCAGTTTCATGAAAATTAGTAAACCGGAAGTGCGCTTTTACTGAACTGTTTTTTTTTTTTTCAGTTTTCAACGAGTTTCATTAAATTTGGTACACAAAGGATAAAATTTATCAATTATAATTTTGAGAACTGGAGTAAGAGAAAGTTGTGTGAGTGTTTCACACCAGATTTTTTTTTTATATATTTTGACAAACTAACTGACGTCGTGCTGATAATAATCAGCAGTGACTTAGTTCTAACATTTTTTTATAAATTCCATGATTTACCTAGTTACCTGTATGGCCGAAATCCACTTATATAAACACAATCATTCTCCAAAGTAACAATCTTTCCTATAAAAATAAACTCCGGAGACTAGGGGAAAAAATTAGAAAATACATAATGCATTAAAAATTATTGAAATTATATATAATTAACAAATAACAATTATATTTGTTTCGTAATATCTGTGACATCAAACAAGATATCCTGCAGATAAATGGGCACCCGAAACCGGTTATGAATATATAATGAATCCTTATGTCCGTAGAAGAAATTCCAAATGTTTTCCAGCATTGCTGAAAAGATAAAATATTTATAATACTGACAGCTATTAAATTGTAAAAATAATTTTGAATATGTGCTGATTTAAGAAAGAGAAGTTATTCGGTAACATTTCCTGAAAGAAGAGTTCAGTGTATGAAAAAAAAATTGATTCCTAAGAATCATTAAATAAAAAATTAAAAAAAATGTTCTTAAGAATCATTTCAACTTAATGCATAATTTTACTGAACAGGAAAAGTGTTTGGGAAATTACTAAGGTAATCTCTGACTGAAAAAAATTGGAATTTTTTTAAATTCTTAAAAATGTTGAATATTTGGATGTGTCCGCAATGCTGGACAACATCAGAGTAAATTTATCAAGTTTGGGCAGAGAGTTTGCTTTAACACAACGTTTCTCTTACACTCGACACTTGTTGGTTTATTTATGTGCGGAAGGTTATAAGGTTATGTTACTATGTGTATGTGTTTAATGACAAAATGCAATTATTATAAATTATGATTATACATCAGACATTTTAGTTATAAAGTATCTTTCAAAACATGCTATTTATTATACACTATTTTCAAATGTCTAATCATAATTTGTAATAACTTCATTTGGTCATTAAATACAAATGCAGAATAACATAACCTTATAACCTCCCGCACATACATACAATCAATAAACCAACCAAGTGTCGAGTGTAACAGAAACATTGCGTTGAAGTAAATTCTCTGTCCAAACTTGATAAATTTACTCTGACGATAGATGAAAATCTGAAACCAGTCAGGAATAAAAGAAATATACATGCTACGACGGATAAAATACCCGAACCTTAAAAATTTGTTGCACAATTCGAGTTTGAAGAATAGTTACCTATGAAACAGAGAGGAAAAGAATGCTCTTTTCAACTTTGTAACTAAAGTTCAGATATTGCTATTACTAATAGTTCAAGTTTTGCACACACAAAAAATTATTCAGTAAAATGGTACTTCCTTTTGAAAGATTTTGACCAAAACCATTATTGTCGGTTCTTCTTAAACGAATTATGAAGTTTTGGACTTTTTACTGATTTTCTATTTTTTGTTTTAAGCCTATCACACACAAACACACACACAGACCAATTTCTAAAAATATTTTTTCTGATTTACGTGATCTCAAAATGTATATTATCCGGTGAAAATTCGATTTTGAAAATTTGACACCATTGCAATATTTCTAATTACCAGCAGTAAAAGAAAAGACTTAGAAAATATTAGAATAGAAAGTGACTAGAAAATATTTAGGATGGCTCTTGCCTGCGATTTCGTACGCATGAAATTCGTATTACGTATTACTATTCTTTCTAAGTATACTATGCTTTCTAGATTTTTCTAGATTATTTACAAGTTTAAATACGTATTAAATTCCAAATTTCACTCACTTTTATTCGCGTGTTATATTATTTTTTTTTTCCTCTAGAAACTTTGACACCTTCTTTCATCCCTCTTAGGAGACGCAATTCAAAAATTTCTTTCTTATTGAGTATCTACGTCATAAAAGAAAATTACTGTCCAAATTTCATGTTTATAGCTTCAATAGTTAAGGGTTCTGGTTTGATGAATCAGTCAGTCATGATATTTCTCTTTACATATATAGATTAGGAAGTAAATGCTGATATAAACGTTAGGCTAAAATAATTGACATTAAAGAATTATTCTGATTTAATGTTTAATTGCAATAAAAAAATTTATTGTTAATTTGTTCAAGAATAAGCATTATCTTCATAATGTTATAGTAATATACTAAATATATTTGTATTTATATATAAATGAGAATTTAGTAATGTAAGGGAAATAGAATTTAGTGAAGAAGGATATGATGAAGAAGTAGGAAGAGGATTGCGAGTGGATAGAGAATGTTAGGGGTAGGTTGGTCATGCATACGAAGATGTCGTCCGTTAGGTCGACCTGGGGCCTTCCAAGATACCAGTTAAAGGAATCGGCTAGAATTGGTATACCCCTCTCGTCTTGTAGCCTCGACTAGGAATGTAATTTCTCAGATACCAGATTTTATTGACCTACTATGCTTGCTACTTCTTACACACACACACACACACATTCTTAAACACAACTTGCATTCCTCTTTTTTTCCTTCTTTTACCTTCTTATTCTATAATTATCATCATTCGTTATTCCTAACTCAAAATCAGAATAATTTAAGTTATAAGTTTTCTAGGCAACCAACTGCAGTAATAAGTAGGGAAATTATGATTCAATTGCTATTCATATTTTACTATTTATAATAACCCCTTCATTTTACTTAAGGAAGTTAAACGGTTGGATATTCAATCGTAATTTTTAAAATCTCTTATACAAACTCTTTCTAACCAAAGGAATTGGTTTCCAATATTTTTTTAGACGTGTATTGAAGGTAGGTAACTCTTCCATAATGGGTCACATGTGTAGAATTCAATGCAGAATATTCAGCCAGCGTTCATTACTTCACAGTTCTGCAAAACAAAAAACAAAAAAGCGAAGACCATTTCAACCCCACAAATTTATTTATGGGAAAAAGTTATAGGTTCGAGCAAAGAATTTTTTTCCATGTTTAGCTGTTTCATTTTTACATCATTGACCGGTTTTACGCGTTCGTCAATTATGTAGGTTTTCTTTATTGATAGATGGATGAAGATAGTGAGATTCGGTCTTTAAAAATAAAAATAAAAAACCTTCATTTCTGCCAACGTTACGACAAATATTTTGTCTATATCAAGGCATAAAAATAATATATGTTAAACTTCAAGAACATGACATTTAACACTTTAATTTTGGAAAAACTAGTACGCGTGAAAACACTTCAACACATAGTTTATTGGAACAGAACTGTTCTCTGTGGTGTTGCAGTGTTTCCACGTAATTATTTTTCCAAAAATAATGTGTTAAGAGTCATGTTTTTGAAGTTTAACATATATTATTTTTTACGCCTTGATAAAGACAATATATTTGTCGAAATGTTGACAGAAAAATAAGTTTTTTTTTTTAAATTTTTAAAGACCGAATCTCATTATCCTCATCCATCATATTAAGAACGGTCGAGAAGAATCTTCCCTTATTGATAGAATGAGAACTTTGCATTGTACTTAGTATTGGTGTGCGGCGACATTATCACCTAAGGAACGATTTTCTAATATAGTCTTTATCGAAACATGGATAGGATCTAAGACGTCTGTGAGGTATCTTGCGTAAATAAGGTACCTGTTTCACGTGAATGTTGAGAGAATTTCAGGGATAGAATTTTAGACTTTAAAGTGACAGCTATTTAGTTCCGGTGTATGCACCTAAGAAGCTGATGTTTTCGGAGATTGAAATGATGTCTCGTTGTTTTTTGTTATAATCTAATTATGAAACCATCAATTCCATTAGTGAAAAAATTAATCGATTCGAGAGTACTGAGTTTAGTTGTTGGGAAAGGTGCTGTTTGGTTACCTATATACCAAGTACTCTTTACTTTTGTCACATTACATCCTTAGTGGAAAAAAGGTTATTCTTCTCCTCGATATAAAATATGATAATACTCCATTAAAAAATCAGCAAAGTCTTACCCACAAAGACTTTGTGAAAACCTACAAAGACTGAGTAAAAAGATTTTTAATTTCCAAACGTAAGTAAAGTAAAGTAATGTCTACTTATTCAGGCGGGCTTAACGTCCAACTACCAAATTAGGTGTCATGGACGGGGGCAGAAACTAATAACATTTTTCAACAAATATACAATGTAGCAGTTATACGCTGGATTCGAACAGGGGTCCTCCCACTTTCAAGTCCATGCTCACAACCACTACACCAACACCCGCCCCGAATTTCTAAACGTTAATCACCGCTTTATTAGAGCTATTTCAAGTTTTCTATAAAATTACTATAATTTATTAATAATATTGAAGTAAATATAAGTAGTTAAAATTTAATATTTGTTCTAAAATTTGTAAAAATCAATATAACAATAAACTAAATATCAGAAAAAATAAAATAAGTTTTTTCAACAGCTATTCTGAAAATAACTTTTTACTTTCTCCTAGTGTTGGTAAAAGCAAGTATTGTGATCGTGTCAAATTTTCAATATTGAGTCCATATTTGAGGAGATGCATGTTTTAAAACGTTGAACGCAGAGAAAAAAAAAATCAGGGGTAACTATTCGAGCCGTGGGGGGACACAGCGTGACTGGTATGTCTTGTTCGAGCCACAGGGGGGGACAGCGGTGACCGTTAGGTTGAACGTCTACTTCAGGCCGCCGATAAGACGTTTTTGCTATTATGTGACCCACACGGCTCAGTAGAACAATCTACTGTCTTTGCTCTCAAAAAAAAAAAAAAAAAATTGTTCATATAAGTGGATGGGGCGGATAAAGTTGATATATAATTTTTTTTTTTTTATTTATTTATTTATTTGCCTGGATACATTTTTATAATATAAAAGGCTCGTCAATATAATGTCAACAAAATAACAAATTCCAATAACAAGAATAAAATGAACCTTACAGTAATTATCATAAAAACAAACTTAATACATTCAGTCCACTTCACATCACATGAAATTGTTCATCACTCCACTTTGTGTTCAAGAAATCTTTAATATCATAAAAGCAATTTTTTATTAAAAATTCGCTAACCGATTGCTTGAAGTGTTTCTCACTTAACTGTCTAATTCTTGAAGGAATTTTGTTAAATATTTTCACCGATATAACACTGGAATGGAAGTCAGACATCACAAGTCTCTTATAAGGTACGCATAAATCCTCTTTATTACGTAAATTATGGGTATGTTTATCACCTCTAACATCTAATAACATGTCTTTTTTCTTTTTTAGTGAATGTTTGAAGATGAAAACCGAGGGTAATGTCATTATACGTAACTCTCGAAAGAAAGGCCTACAGCTTTCTCGAGCATTTTTCTTCATTATTGCTCTAATAGCTTTCTTTTGAAGTCTGAAAATAATGTTGTGGTTGGTTCCGCAGAGCTAGAAAGCCGATATTTTCAGAGATATTTTCCGTGATAACTGCTTCTTTTTGTGGTCATCGACCGGTTTCGGGCAGACGCCGATCATCTGTGTGCGTTTGTCAAACAGTGTGATAACACAGACTTGCACAGAGCATGATTTTGGTAAGTTTGGTTAGGATAGTAGCTTTTGTTCATTTAATAAATTCCATTTTTTACAATTCCAGCTCGAAGTTGTGTTTTCCCATTCAGGTAGCAACACCCCTCTTAACCTAGTTCGATCATAACAAAGATATTTTAGAAATCCAGTGTATCAACTGTATTTGCTCTGTGCAAGTATATGTTATTATAATGTTTGATAAAAACATCCTGAAGATGGGCGAACGCCCGAAACCGGTCGATGACCATAAAAAGAAGCAGGCTATCACGGAAAATATCTCTGATTAAATATATAATGCGATTTGGTTGGGGCCAGAAGCACCTACTTTACTATTAACATTTTCTAAACGAATATAAAATTTAGTTATACGCGGGAACTTGAACTGGGGACCTTCTAGTTCCAAGTCCATGCTCATTACCACTACACCAACACCCGCCCCATTGTGCGTAAACAAATATTATATGAAATAGTATTTAGAAGAAAGGCTGACGTCATGTTTCTTCCAGAAAATGCCGAAAAACAATTTTCCTTGCAATACGTTTCAGAAAAGGCAGTAAATACTACAAAAAAACAAAAAACAAAAAAAAAACTAACAAGTCACATGTTCTGATTATTGGATTTTGATGGAACTCTTATGCGAACTATTGGAGTTGTGTAGTCAAAAGGAATATCAAGTTTTATAATCAAGGAATTTCTAGTTTTATAATCTGGTATCTACCTACTAAATAAGAAGTGGACCAATTTAGGAGCGAAC
Source organism: Triatoma infestans (assembly GCA_011037195.1). Classification (NCBI taxonomy): domain Eukaryota; kingdom Metazoa; phylum Arthropoda; class Insecta; order Hemiptera; family Reduviidae; genus Triatoma; species Triatoma infestans. The sequence continues at coordinate 147,398 of JAAEAF010000841.1, forward strand.
CATGTATACCATAAGAGTAAAGTTTGTGTATGAGTAGACAGTGATCCACTCTGTTAAAAGCCTTAGAGAAATCCAGGTTTATCGTGCCAACTTATCAATGGGCAGCTAGACCTTTAATAGTATAGTCATGAAAAGAAATAAGATTCGTTGCAGTGGAACATTTGTGGTGAAATTATTTACTGATATAGTAAAAAGGATTTTTGGAAGATTTGGTTAGAGGACAGTAGCTTTTGTACATTTAATAAATGTACAAAATGGAATTTTTTTTTACAATTCCAGCATATTTCTATTTAAGGAATAATAATGTTAATTAATACTTATTCATCAATGGTGCATGTCAATAAAATGGTGTATTGAGTTGTTAAATCGTCCAAGGTTCGCATTTAAAGTGATTAGGCAGTGTTTGATTATATTTAGGCAGGTTAAGTCAACAAGACAACTTTTGTTGTTTTAAAATATACTTGTATCTTTTTTTTTTTTTTCTTTTTTTTAATGAAATATAATTAAGAGAATTGTTGCACCAAAGAATATATATATATGTATGTATGTATGCATTTGTATAATACATCTTATTCTTTTATCCCTTGTAAGCACCAATTTTAGTTTTATTTACCTTTTAAAAGGGTCCTATTTGCGTAAAGGGGTCATGTTTGTTTATGAGAGCTGTAGACCTGTACAGCATTGTGGTCCATGTAAGGACTTGAAAATGAGGGTATGACGTGACTAGGGTGAGTAATGAGGACAACACATAACGAGAAATAGGATCGTTGTAGAAAGTATGGCTGTGCCTATGTAATAGTGAGCACCTCCATGAGAGTATATAGAAGAACCCAACTGACCCACGGGTTTCCACTACTTTCTCTACTGAATAAACACTATTTCCCTACTATAGTGCTCAGTAACATCCTCCCACCTTGTCACCGCTATAACATACTATACAATATGGTTTACATTTCGTTAGTAAACTCAAACTGAATTTTACTACAACTTATTTGTTCCGTATCTGTCCCATATGTATTATACACATGTATATATCATGTATAGATTAAAAATTTATAATTATTTATAAATTTTAATAATCTGGTGTACATTTAATTATATTCTAAATAAGTTATAGCCCTATGGAAGAGAGAATGGGAATTCATGCCAACTATAAAAAAACTGAGAAATATTAAGAACTCCACAGGGAAATAGATGACGTCACATCGAGCTGTTCGTCGAGGAGAAATTGTATTGTGGCCTAAGATTACGCTTAGGCCACACTGCTACCTGTTTCGTAGTGATCAACCGCCGATATATGACGTCTGGTGATACCATTTACTGTTCGCCACATTCTAATTGAATATCCACAATATTCTAATGCTAGAGAAAAATTGAATACGCCAAACAATCTGAAAGAGGCACTAGATGATGATGAATGTAGTAGCGTAAGCAAAACAATACCATTCCTTAGAGACATTCAGCAATTTACTTTGATATGATAATCTGAACATGTAACAGAAATAATTGCATTTGGAAAGATTGGTTGGATGGAGAAGGTGTGATTAAGTGCATACATTGATTGAACGTCAGAGGCAAAGGACTTTTAGTTGTTGTGCTCCTTCAACAAAACAAATCTTTGGCCGATATTAAAAAAAAAAAAAAAAAGCTGTATTCAGTCACACAACTTTTTCTTTTTGCAGATATAAAACTGAAATATTTTCTGTACACTTATAGGCTTCACTCATAGACCCTAACATAAAGAAAAAATAGAATAGAACTTTTTTTTTTTTTTTTAATTTAAGGCGTCTCAACATCTGAGGTCATTTGCGCCCGGAGCCTTCTCAGTGCACTGCCGGCCTCCGGACAGTGATCTCCCGTTACAGACAACACTGTCCATGACCGGACAGTGAGCTGTAGGGGCTCCTAGGAAGAGAAAATCTAAGAGTAGGACGGCTGGATTCGAACCCGTGATCTCCGCGTTGCTAGTCCAGCGCGCTACCACTGAGCTAATCCCTTCCCTTAGAATAGAACAAAAATAGGGAAAGTACATTCAAATACCCCAAGGCAGGATAGTTGAAGTAAACTACATTGCAATTAATCCGGAAAAAAAACGTTAAAAAACACAGAGCAACCCATATAACATTTGAAATTTCAAAACCCCAAAACTTTGTAAATTCTGGAATAGTGTTTCAAATAAAAGTGATCGGAATTATATCAATACAATTGTCATACCAAGTTTAAAGACTTTTACGAGAAAATTATCCAAAAAAAAAAAAAACTATTTTAAAAAGTCGTACTTTCAATTTGGAATTCCAGTAATGCTGAGAAAATCGAGAAAAACTGGAGGGGGATAATGCAATGAAGTAGCATCTCCGGTTGATTGATTTTTTTCACCATAACTTTATTGTCGGATGCGGGAACTAAACGGAATATCAGCTGAGCTACCAGCTAATTTTCCAGCAAGTTTTTGAAATATTTTTTCAAACCTACATTGATAGATTGCAACCGCCAGTGTAGTGGAAATTATTAACAATATTGAAGATTAATTTTTACTACTATAATAACAAAATAATAAAAGTTTTAATTCAAATAATATTTATGAAATCTCAGCAATAAATCATTATCGAATTAATACTGGCTCTAGCAAGTAATTATCTATTTAACGAATAGAAATTATCTAATCATGTATTCATTAAATACATAAAATATTGTAAGATAAGCTCAACATGTATTCAGTTCTTTGTGACATTTAACAAACAGATTTGTAAGAAACATAATATTTCATACTTCGTCGCTACTGCTGCTGGCCTCAGGATATAATTAATATAGGCTCCTAAAAAGACAAAAAATATATTTCAGTGGTTCATATTACATTTTCCCATTTATTTTAAGTCAAAAAAAAAAAAATAGATGCTAAAATTTCTGTATTCTATAATAACGAAACAATATATAAAGACAAAACATTGAAACAGTACATGTTAACTCAAGTATCACGTTACTATTTATCATGTACTAAGTATCATGTTAAACTTCATACAAATCTTCTCATCAGTAATTTATGAACTCTAGTTCTTAGAAAAAAGATTAAAACGGAGATGGCCACATGGCTTGTTACATCTACAAGATAGATAGATAGATAGAAAGATAGATAGATAGATAGATAGATAGATAGATAGAAAACATAGTTTATTTGCAAATAAACTCAGTATAACATGATACAATATAAACATAAACAGCATGATTGCTGACATGATAGTTAATCGTCTGTCAGGAGTGTATGTCTCAAAACTCAGGACAATATTCTATTTTACATATGCCTGAGTAAATAGATATTTTATTTATTTTATTTTATTTTTTTGTTTTTTTACACCAAAGGCAAACTTCATACTGACTGACAGAGACCTCATGAACGACATTATGAACTATCATAATTACATTTCATACCCATGCAACATTTCATTAAGTTTATAAACATATCACTCCAACAGGACCATCACTGGACGGGGTACCTGCACATGTTGTACACGTCATTTCATTACAGGCATACACTTTGTATTGGAACTGTATTACAATTAAATAAAAAAACAAAACAAAATTATAGTAATTAGTGAGAATCTAATATTTATATCTGAATAAATTATTATTATCTTTGATTTCTCTTAATAAATGCTTCTAGGAGAGTATCACAATATTGTTAGATTTTTGAAATGAATTTCCGCCTGAAATATTGAATTTTAGATCCTATATATGAAAAGAGTTTGAAAAAAATGATGAATGCGAATGCGTAAAAACGAAACCTACTGAAACTTCAAGTTTGATATTCAATTTGGAAAGTTTATTAGTTTTAGTGGCTTAGAAACGAATTCAACGAAAAAGCTATCAGCTGAATTCAAAACAAATAAAGGACTGAGGCAGGGAGATGCTCTGGCCTGCCTCCTGTTTAACCTCGTGCTGGAAACACTGGTCAGAAAGTCGGGTATACAAACCTTAGGCACTATTGGTAATAAATCCGTCCAACTGCTGGCATATGCGGATGACGTGGATATCATAGCAAGATCCCTCCCTGCATTGAAGAACGCCTTCCGTGCACTTCAAGAGGCGGCGCTATCTGTTGGCCTCACGATCAATGAAGATAAAACAAAATATATGTATGTCGGAGGTGGTAGCGGGCCCCCTGGAGACAGACTTCAAATAGATTCCTTCTCCTTTGCGAGAGTTCAGGAATTCACATACCTGGGCTCCCAAGTTAATGCCTCCAATATCATTTCGCAGGAGATCGGCAAAAGAATAATAGCTGCCAATAGGTGCTACTTCGGTCTGGTCCGACACATGAAGAGCAGCCTGATCTCCAGAAAGACGAAGGCCAGGCTATATAAAACATTGATCCGCCCAGTTTTGACCTACGCCTCTCAGACATGGACCATCCCAAGGGTTGATGAGAATAGACTCCTAATCTTTGAGAGAAAAATTCTTCGAAGGATCTTTGGTCCTGTGAAGGAGGGAAACATCTGGAGAAGGAGGCACAATGGAGAGCTTTATCAACTCTTCGGTGAGGCGGACGTAGGGCGCGTAATAAGACTAGGAAGGCTGAGTTGGGCGGGGCACGTGGCGAGGATGGATGTTGGACAGATCCCTAGAAGACTGCTTGAGGCAGCGATTGGTGAAAAAAGAAAAGTGGGCAGACCAAGGCTGATATGGGAGGATGGTGTCGCCGGTGACGCAAGAAGTTTGCTGAAAGTAAGAAATTGGAAAGCGGCTGCAAACAACCGAGATCAATGGAACGGACTCATTGGGGAGGCTAGGACCCACTTAGGATTGTAACGCCAAACAGATAGATAGATAGATAGATAGAAACGAATAAAACTATATTTTATATACATTAATATCAAAGAAATTGATACTAAAGTAGCTAAAGTGTAACCTTTCTTCTAAACTGGCATCTGAATGCATGTTTGGTTACATCAACAAGCCATCATTTTAACGTCCTGGCAGCTACGACCAGAAAATATTTAAATTCCATATATTATGATTTTCCTTGTTTAAAGATAAGACAAAATTTATTTTACAAAATTAATTTGTTATGGGCTGCTGTAAGTTTTAAAGTAAAAAATCTGAATGCTTTCCGTTAGAATAATTGTGTAAAATGCAAATAAAAACCGAGTAAATTATTTATGGAAGCGTTATCATGTTGTCAAGTTGTTTGAAAAAACTAATAACATAAGGATTTTCTGGATAGATCGTCCAATAATCTAGATAAATATATGGTTATTTGTTAACCACATTCAGTGGATACAGGTGGTCTTGGAGCTACATATGAATAGTTGATCTGTATGAAATTGTCATCCATCAATTCACCTTCAATCAAAACCATTTTTAGATCAGTTTTTAGTTCGATGAATGATTTTCAGAATTCGAAAAACAACTATTAGCAATGATATCGATATATCATCGATAATCTTTGAAGCTATGGAAAGGATTCACTCTTTCAATATTCGTACAATACTGTTCGATTGACTCAAGAATAATTAACTTGTAATTTAAGTCCGTCATAGCAAACTTTCAAGAGTGGAAGCAATTGGATTCATTCTTAATGGAAGCAATAATGTTTGCCTAATTAAAAATGGATACTCTAGTAAAAGGAAGTATTTTTGAAGTATTTGTTGCTACTATGGCTGCGGATTTTATTAAAAGTGTATGTTGTTCCACATTCCTTTGTTTTGCCGGATCTATTTTAAACTTAGACATTCTTCTAGGTCAAAAAAAATAAAAATCATAAAGGTCAAAAAGAAAAACAAATTAATTGACTAATAACCCAACGAAAGAGTTCTACCTAACAGGACGGAAAGATCAACGTAAAATTTAAATCAAATTGTATGTAATTGGGACTACAAGCAGCCCATCAGGTATAAATGCAAAAACCCTATCGCGTCTAGCGTGATGCAAACCTCAATACTATTTGTTCGCGAACCTTTGTAATGATTCTTAATAATCAATTAGAAAATAATACGTATTTTTTCAAGCACTTTACTTCCAGGTATTTTGGACGGAGATGGATTATCAAGTACTTTACTGTTCATAAATTCATAAATCCAAGGCATAGGGAATGGAGGTAAGTGCACCGCTCCAACCAGTATTCAACGGATCATCATATATTCCACTGAGCTACCCCAGCGCAGTAAATACAACCAAATATCAGCTAGTAATGAAGCAATCAACTGCATAGCACCATATATGCTGTAAACTGAAACTTTTTGGAACCAAAGAAGATATTCTGTCATCAATCGACATATAAAAGAGATATATTGTATTTTATACTACAAATTGTGCTTTTTAATGATTTGTTTGATAAACACTTTCCAAGAGGATAAGATTGAATGAGTTCTAATTAGTTTTAATTCATTATTAAAATGCCCAGTGCAGAATATTCAAACAACAATGCTTTTCATCAGTATTTAAAGACGCTGATAAACTTCCAGATTCGTCTAACCTCGAATGAAAAAGATTCCATTCTCCAGCAGAATCAATTCTTCCGCTTTACCAAGCAATAATAATCATTGACTGACCTCCTTAATAAAATGTTTAAATAATTGTGATAATTCACATTTTTAAATAGAAACTAAAACTATAAAGAAATAAATCTTCCAATGAACTATTTTGCTTACCGTAAGTTATGCAAGAAAAGTTAGTCAAAAAAAAGCTGTAATTGCATCTTTCGCATTTATTCAAGAAATATTAGAAATCGTTTGCGTTTTATTTGTATATTTCAATACCATGATAATGCTTAGTATTTGTGAAGGGTGACGGATGAGTGCTGAAAGGAAATTAGATGGAAAACTTCACTGAAGCCTGGCACTATGAGGATGAGCAAGAGGTAAACCTGTTTGTCAGTTGACTAAAATTGATCAACAAAATCTATCGTTTACTGTGAAAGAAACTATTATAAGTTCATTATTGTAATTCAGTTTATGATTATATAAATGGATCTTAATCAATCTAATTAGAAATCAATTTAAGAAAATGTTTTAGGCAAAAAAAAGCTTTGTACTAGAGTATGAATTTGGGGAGACATTTTTATATCCTCATTTTGTAATGTTTCAGAATAGACGGAATTAGCTCATTTCTAATGACTGTGCAGGCCTCCTACAGCTCCTTTGAGATTCTCTTCCCAAGAGCCTCCTACAAGCTCCATCTGTAACGCGAGAATACTGCCTGACAAAGCACTGAGAAGGCTTCGAGGTTGCCAATAAATCATTCAGATTTCAAAAAGAGTTTTGACTAATTTTCCAAAAAAATTTTATTCATTTACAATGTTGTATGTATGAATGGTGCACAACTGATGTCTTCCAATTTTCAGCAAATCTGGTCACTTCAAAAAAATGTTTTGTGGGCCTTTTGCAATCCACAAAATTCTTCTTCTACCTTACAATCCGTAAGAATCTTAACATCCCACTGGCATTTCTTTATTTTCCTAAAAGAATCTTTATAAAAAGCCCGATTGAGCGAAATAAATCCTTTTCAATGGTCTAAAGTAAGGTTGCATGATAAACTTGATTACCAATTGACTGAAACATATGTAAAGCCAACATTTGTCAGCAATCTCTAAAATGGATGAATTGCAAAAAGTTGTTAGAAAAAATAAAAAAATAAGCATGGGGTAGATACAGTCTTAGATTTATCCCAAAATTATTGTTAACCCATGCTTCACAAATTTTAAAATTAGGCAAAAAGCGATAGTACAGATAGAATTAAAATAATTACATTTTATTATTAGTGTAGTAATATAAATTACATAGTACATATTGTTGCACTTTTATTACGAGCAAGATGAGAGATTAATTTCCACTGTACCTCCAACAAGAACCTGTGTACTACACAGGATGCTGAATGTGATATCCTGGTTTAAGCGGCCTGGAAATTTAGATTTTAATTATTAACGTTAAATGTTTTTTCTCTGAATATTTTGTACTTACTATATTTCGAAATATGCAGACTCTATTTTAATTAAAAGTTGACGTTATATTTATTTATTTATTTATTTTCATAAAACAAAATTCTTTATTTGTAGTTTGGGAAAAACTTTTTATTTTTATTTTGTGGTCATTTTATATTATTTTATTTTATATGTCGCTTTATTTTTCAATAATATAATTTTAATTTTAGATGTCGGTTTTGGTCTGTTCTTTAGTATATATTTTAGTTGGTAAAATAATTTTATATATTTTATGATTTCAAATTGAGACCTCTATCCGCTTGTAAAATTTACCAAGCATTTATGAGAACCGTCAATGAATTTGCGGCCCAGACATTGATTTAAAAAAAATTCATAGCGGTATAGAGAGTCATAAAAGAAAGGTTAGTGGCGGAGGATGCGTTCTCCGGGCTGCCATGAATTGAAGCAAAACCATGTTAAACAATTAGAAAGTTGAAAGAACATTTAAAAAAGGAATTTTGGTCGATTTACTTATAATTTGAAGAAACAAAATGTATAGTTGTTACTACGCAAGTGTAGTGGAAGAAAAAATGCAAAAATAAATAGTTTTGAAAAATATTTTAAGTGAAATAATTTTGGCAAAAATAATGTATTTTAGAGTCAAGTACTGTAATTTAAGGTCATTGCTATTAGGGAGACAAAGGCACAAGAATCATTAAATTAATACAATGCCAGTTGGCCAACTGTTTTGTAAGAGAAGGCATTCTTTCGAACAGTCTGCATTCTGCTTTCAAAGAGGATAGTCTGAGCTAGACATTCACCAGAACACATCAGGACTATGCCAGTTATAAGTTAAAACATAAGAGTTTATTCCAAGTAATTTCAGTAAATTAATAAGCATATTGCCTGTGTTATTGAATAGCATTAAATATCATTTAAGAATATATTTAATTTAATCTACCACTGTTTTCATAATTATTCTTAATACTTCTCTCTCTTAAAACTTACATACTCAAGCCCTCTACTAAACCGCCCAAGCAACTACAAACATACAACACAACAACACACCAATAACATTTCACAAGTCTAGTGATTAGCATTCTAGTGCAAACAGGCAGGATTCGATTCCAATGGGTACAAACAGTGTTGACCCAGCATCATGAGAAAAAGTATAGAGATCCAGTTATGAGTGAACCAGGTTGCAGGGGTTGCCATAACAATACGGCATTGAGCTTATTAGATGGCTGTAATAAAATGAAATAATCACGCCAGGCAGCTATGGCACTTAATGGGCGGTGCTTTACTTTTTAAAAGTACGTATTAATCATTTATTACGTATGTAAATCGTAATGATTTTAAGCCTTTTTTGCTAAGATTTATTTATTTTTTTTTAATTTTTAATTGTTTTTTTATATATAAAATCACACGGTACACCAGTTTCCAGAGTGTATCCAGGACATCGTAGTTTTTCTTCTACTTCTTTTTTTTTGCCCCATTATAAAGAGAGAGTGGTACGTTAATATGATTACCTCCCGGCAGTTTTCTCTCCTGGGAGATTCACTGTTACAGATAGGAGAACTCTGTAGCGGTGTGCTGCAGCACAGCAAGCAGCCGGCAACAACATCAACTGTTTGATAAGGTTATAACACTAGAAATAAGACCTTTCATTCGCTCTCTTTCTCTCTCGCTCTCTCTATGTCTCGCGCTCTCTCTCTCTCTCTCTCTCTCGCTCTCTCTCGTTCTCCGCCATTCCTAGAAGGTAGAACCAACCGTATCTGTTCCACCGAACGTCCATTCCTTTGCACACTGACAATGAAACCCTAAGGGTTTCTTCGTTCAAGCCATCCCAGCATGCCGCCCAGCTATACAGCAAGCAGGAGAAGGACCAAATTGAAATTATGTAAATGAATTCTGTTTATTAAAAAAGTTAATCAACTGGATAAACTAAAAAAAAAGGGGACCTTTAGGAGTTATAATCTGACGGAAGAGATTAAAACAGATAAATTCTAATTAGCATTAAATTATTAATAAGGTCGTCATAAAAAAATAAAAAGAAGAAATTATATTAAAGGATTTGAAATGCCTTAACGTTTTATAGTTCCATTAAATTGAATTGTTAATGTTCTGTTATAAACTTAATAGTTTATATAAAATATATTCCTAATGAATAATGTGGTAATAGATTTAAGCAACGAGTTAATAATAGTAAATAAGTAACTTATTTTCCCTTTAAGTATTCATTTCTATATTTTTATAGTTTTCAACTAGCAATAATCGCACCACAGGAGACCTTCATTGGTTACGATATTGCCACTGTGCAAGGTTATATTAAACTTACTTGAACTGCGTAGGTTTTTTTTCAAGCTCCGAGGGAAACTTCTGCATTTAAACCATAGGCCTTGGTTAGATAGAGACTTCGTCGAAGAAAATTGTTCTCTTTTGTAATTATAATGTTCGCTAGGGAATGTTCCCACCTCCACTTTCTGGGGGAATGTTCTCTATTATCTGAGTTTCGTCAAATTTATTTCAGATAAAGTAAACTCTCCAGGGAGGAGATCATTGGGTTCCTGTCTGGTCTGGTCCACCCTCGCGCCCACTGCTACGCTATGCTCGCCATGCCTGCAGAGTCAGTTATCAGTTTCCTGACATTTGATTCTTACTCTAGGTAGATAATTTTAGTATATTTGATCATTGTAATTCCATTTTTTTTTCCTTACTTTTCTTTTTTTCAACTAACGTTATTTTTCTCTTTCGGTTTGTCTCTTCTGGATAAGTTCTGTTTTAATTTAAATTTAGTATAGTTTAATTGTAGTAGACTAATTTATTGTTTATATTATATATTGTTTATTTTTACTTTTCATTTACTTATTTTTTTTCTTTAGTTAGTTCATGCAGTAAACTTTGGCAGACGGCATTTGCCATTGTCTATATATTATAATTCTACCGTATTAATCTTTAAATAAAAATATTATTATTCTAAAATTAAAAATTTATCCTTCCATAATTGTTTTCATTGAGAAAGAATTTTATGACGACCAGGGAGTAGTAAAAATTTAACTTACTAATCCTTACACAATCCTTGATAGTTTTAGATTATAATTGTCTCTTTAATATAAACATAAATTTTTGCAGTTGCAAGTTCCATAAAAACGTAAACTGTTTTGAACGCAAGGAAAAGTTTCTAAAAATTAAGACATTATGAACGTTATATTTATCTAGAACTGAATTTGAATAAACAAAAATTGCCCAAGATTAAAACTATGATTAGGAATTAAAAAACTATTCAATAATAAATATATTACTCACTGAAATAGAAATTCTTCATATTCTACCATTGGTTTTAGTTCTATGAAGTATATATATATACAGAAAAACAGCAATCTTACCTGAAATAGAAAATTAAGAATTAAAATACAATATTACATTAACTTATATACAGAATTCTAAACATTCCTATTGTTTCCTATTGTACTGCCCATCCAAGGTGATCAGCAAAATATATATCATTCATCATAATCTCTACTCGCTACAAAAAAAATAATAATCATTCTACCCAGCTCATAGTAGCACATTAATTCATCAGCTCTCATCGTTATCACTTCCTGACAACCTACCGACACAACTTCTGAGGCTTGTGTTGGCCGCTCAATTTCCCAGCAGTGGGTGGGGCTGTAATCAATGCATTTGGAGAGTAACCAGAATTGTGGGAGGCGGGGGAGCAACCCTTTTCATCTCTCTTCCTTTTTCTAAGCCTCTTTTCATGTCTCTATTCTACTTGTTATGGTGTAGTCTTTGTATTACCCGGTGGGCGAGGTACAAGGAATTTCAAATAAATAATAAAATAAATTACTAAGGCTTCCTTTTATAGTCATTTATTTGTTTGAACAAGAATTTTTTATGATCAATGCTTTATTTCTGATAAAATACAATTATTATTAATTCTATACCTTGGGCAATTTATTTCTGGCCGGTTTTGGATTTTCCTCCATTATCTGTTTTACATCAAGTTCATTTAAACTTTCCACTTAAACAAATTTTTCAAACCAGTACAATTATTTCAATCTGTGCGATGTGTGGCAGAAATTTGGTTAGCGCAAGTAAATTTCCTTACAAGAACTAGTTGGATAATAGAGGAAAATCAGAATATGAGGAAAAGAGTAATATGGATTGATGAGCAGCTATTGCTGCGGAAAAAGAACAGAGTGAATAAAACTTGTCAGAAATGAAAATATTTATGAAAATGATTATGAAGCTTAATAATATAATAAAAACATCAGCAAGAGGGCTACAGTTTTTTTTTTTTTTTTTTTTTTAATTTAAGGCGCGTCAACATCTATGATCATTGGCGCCAGGAGCCTTCTCAGTACACTGCCGACCTCCGGACAGTGTTCTCTCATTACATACAACACTGTCCACCACCGGATAGTGATCTGTAGAGGCTCCTAGGAAGAATGGTAGCACAGCTGAACTCGAACCCGAATCCTCCGCATGGGAGTCCAGTACACTAACCACTAAGCTATTCCCTTCCCTCCTACAGTTATTAGTAATTAAAATTAATTATTCTAGCAATAAGGCAATAAATGTTAAATGATAGTTAGAAATTAACAATGTCGAAACATAAATTTAAATATGTGATAAAAATTCTGGTTTAGAAGAGATTCACACGATTTATCACTAATTGCAATATATAAATATTATTGATATGTCTTATTCACATTGTAATATGTACTAAATTTAATTGACTTCAATAATTGATTTACAGCCAAAAGAATCAAAACTAAATATGACGCTTGAGAGAAGTTCCCCAAGAAATTAATTCGCCTGTGTCGAATGATTCTCTCCAACGTACCAAGTGTCGGGTTAATGTACGGAATGGCCTGATTAATGAATTCACTGTTGGCTGTGGCATAAGGCAAGGTGACCCACTAGCTCCAACCATTTTTAACTTTGTAATGGAAGGTGTGACGAGGAACATCCGCACGAACCCAGGAGGGACGATATGCAACCGGCTAACTCAGCAAGTGGCCTACGCCGGTGACGTGATCTTTTCATCCAGAACATTGTCAGCAATGTCTGGAGTACTTGAAGAATTCGATAAGGGAGCGAGTAGTCGGGGAGATTAAAATAAATGACCTTTAAACCGCATACGTGAGAATTTCGCTGGAATCTCCTAGAAGAGGACAATCGACAATAAAATTTCTTCAGCATGAATTTCCGGTCGAACAAGAATTTAAATATCTTGGGACTTATTTACTGCAGATAATGTTACATGGTAACAGAAATAAAAGGAAGGATTGCTGCAGGGAATCGTTGTTACTATGCAGTCCAAAAAGTTTTAAATTTCAACACACTACCTCTTAGTATGAGAGTGTTAGTGTATAAGACCATAATACGACCGGTAGTCATATATGGCAACGAAGCGTGGGTCCTCACAGAAGCGTGTGAGAGACTTCTCAACGTGTGGGAAAGGAAAATATATGGCCCGAAGTGGGTTAATGGTGAAATTAAAAATTTTGAGCAACTCTGAAATTAGAGAAAAGTATAGCCAGCCGGGGGCATAGTTGCTACTGTTAAAAAGAATAGGTTGAGATGGTTGGGTTATGTGGAGAGGATGGGTATAGCAAGAGTTCCCCAAAAAAATTATATGTGGCAAGATTGGGGAAATAAGAAAGAAAGGAAGGCTACGTATGAGATGGCTGGAGATGTAGAGGAGGATTTGAGGAGGATTGGAGTCAAAAGATGGAGAAGGGAGGCAGTTGATAGAGAGGAATGGGGGAGAATTGTTTAGCAAGCCTTGGTCCTCAATGGGCCGTAGCGCTAGGAAGAGAGAGAGAGTGTGAGAGACAGAAGTTACCCTTTCAGAGACACACAGAACCTCCGCTAAAATCTATTTCATGGAAAAATAATGGGAACAAACAAAAGTAACAGATCTACATATGTGTTGTTAGAACACCGAGTTCAAAGAAACGCTTTCTAACTTTATCGAGAAAAATGATTAAAAAAAAATTCACTCAAGTACACTTCCGGTCAACTATTTTTTCTTCATACAGGGAATTGTGTATTTACTAAGTTTAAATAAAACCGTTGGCCGCATTTTCAAGAAAATCACAAACAACTAAAAACATCTATTCAGTAAAGTGGTAAACTGTTCGGTAGACCGTTTTTGACCAAAACCTTATTTACTGAGTACTCTTGACTGAACTTAAACGAAATATCAAGTTTGAACTTTCTGCGATTTTTGTTTTTTTTTTCAGCAACAAGTCCGTCAACTTTTTTTAGTACTTACGGTCGATTTTTGTGGGTCATTTGATGGTGAAATTTCCTTATCGCCCCAGCTGTGTAGCCTTTAAACGGAATTTAGCGTAAATCCTTTGGGGAGGGTTTGTAAAAGTATATTTACTTAAATTATAAATGTTTTTATTTATGAAACTAAAATTTGATATCTGGTTGGATTTTTTTTTTTTTTTTTTTTTTTTTTTTACGGAACAAACAAGGTCTTCTCTTTTCAAACAACATCTGGAGATGTCTATAATAAACAATCGAAAAGTCAAGAATTCTGCAAACAGCTTTCAAAAGCTTACAGTGCTGCTTATTTTCAATACAGAGCGTATTTTTCTTATTGAACTTGGTTTTAAATTTGTTCCACAGATTTTCAGCTCGTATCAATTTATCAGCTCAAGCCATGGACGCATGCTTTTTCACAAATCTAATCCCACTCTAGTGCAAAGACTGGATGATAGCCAGTGATAAGTAACATTGACCTCATAATGCGCACTAAACTTATACCTTAGTCACAAAAACTCATTCGTCCTTCTCTCGTCCAGAGTATACTTCGAGAAGCGTTCTGTGAATTATTGTCTATATTCAAAGATAAGAGATAAAACTGTGATAGATGTCAGAAATATAAAAATATATTTATTTGAAATTATCAAAATTATGAAGAAAATGCAAGCTCGTTGGCAAAAAGGGTACACCCGGGTAGATGACTACAGTTACAGGAAGAGTTCATGAATCTTGCTAGCCTTTTCTACCCCTTCTTCTCACAGAGGAAGATTTGAACGAACAATTAGAAGGCATTCTTGCAGGACATTCTGCTTTCTACTTTCTGGCGTGCCGTCTAAGTAAATAATAATAGTAGGTGTCGGTGAATCGTTATTAAGTGCCGTCAACACTCCATTGCCTTCCAACTGTGCCATCCAATCACGCCACGGTAAAAGCCTGCATTGTAATAAGAACAGCCTGTTTTAAACATTCAACCAGAACACTTCAGGAGTCAGTGCCAGTTATAGAGTTTAGCATTTATTCTAGATAAACAACTGATTTATTAAGATATAATTGTAATATTGTAAAGTACTTAAATTCACTTAGAGAATAATATATTTAGTTCAAAACAGTTGTGATCTTTTACTTATTTCTAATACTTCTCTTTCTTAAACATATATATTCACAAGCCCTTTACAAAACCGCTCACTACAAACTACATCACATCCCACCAATAACATTACAAAGCCCAATATATTTTAAAAAACAAATTTCCGAATTTGTATTCGATATATGGAGAAAGAGGAAAAAAATCTCCACCACTCACCAAAAAGGCTAGAATCGCCCACCCATGGGTGGTAGGAAACAGGTTGACCATCAATGCATATACAAAAGTGGGCTAATCTCCATCCTAGTGCTAATTTTCAACTCACGATCCCAAGTTCTTCACTAACAGCGCACTGAAAGGTGCAGATGGATTTTTATATTTTTAATACCTCATTAATTATGTACCATGGATCATACGGCTGCGAAGCCAGACAGATGGCAATAGCAAGATACGGATAAGATATAAGTAAATAATAATATATATAGTAGCAATCTTGTGAATTGTTATTAAATATCATCAACTCTTCCTTCTACGCCAAGGTAAAACAATATCTTAGAATAATAAGGGCTTCACAAGGTAATATGTATTTTCATAATAAATGAAATAATCAAACTAAAAATAAATAGGTCTCAACAGTAAAAGCAAATGTTCAAGTGTTAAATACTGCATATATTTATATAAACCCATTGGGCAATATATAGTTTAATTTCTAGTCATACAGCAGTTATATAGTTAAGTGGCGGATGTAGTGGTCCCCTTGGATATACATATAAGCCACTAGAGTGAGTGGGGGCGGGGGCGGCTAATGTTATTGTAGAAACTTGTAACTAAATCTGTGTTCATCTAATGTGCTCTATATCTCTTCACTAGACACTATGGTGTACTGTGGTGACCTAGATATAGAGGTCCTCAACAATAACAACGCCTAGTAGGCCTACTATTAATAATTTACTCTCCTTATACCTCTTCTGATTGCTAACACCTCTTATGTAGCAGATAATATTAACAAAGTTGCAATACAAATCAGTTCTTAAGGTAGAGAACTAATATAGCACTTTAGAGAGAAGCATAATTCCACTCTTCTTCTCCCCTCCAAACCCCCTTATACGATTTTTTTTTCTGAAAAATGTTACAAATAAAAGTTATAGTTCTTTATATGAATTTAGTATTCCAAGTTATAAGAAAATCGTTCGAGCTGTTTTTGAGGAAATCGCGAAAAAAAAAAATTGTATTCAATAAAATGGTATTTCCGGTTGATCGATTTTGAACAAAACCAAATTGTCTGATTTCCTGATCAAACTTAAACGAAATGTCAAGTTTGAACATTTGAACGATTTTGCGTTTTTTATTTATGCTGATCAAAACATAACACACTGATTTCTAAAAACCACTGTTTTTTGACAAAGGGAACCTCAAAATATATGAAACCACAGTTTTGAAACTTTGACCAGATCGCAATACTAACTACCTCATATAGCCGTAAGAGAAAGTAAACATAACCGAATAATACAGTTCATAAATTTGAAAATGTTCCATTTATATTCTTAAATAATAGTTTTTCAGTAATTTGAAATTTCATCCTCACGCATTGATCTAGTGGCTAGCGCACTTGCCTTTCATGCGAGAATTCAGGGCTTGATTCCCGTGACTGCACGGTCTGTGTTGACCCAGCACGTGAGAAAAAATGGGAAGCTATAGTTAGTAGCGCCCTACGTAGCGAAGGTCAGAACTAAACGGTGAGGGATCTGCGGCGTGCTTACCATACGTCCCCCAATATATTGCCTTGGTCTTTTATGGGATTGTAGCTCCATGGGTTTTTGTTTTGACATTTCAGGTAATTTAAGAATTTGATGATCCTAGTGGGACTTAAGAGTGATGTGATTGAAATTAAAAAGCCACGTATTAATATAAATCACTCCGTTTGAAATAATCACTCCACTTTCTATTACTGCATTTCTAAAATCCCGGTTAACAAATTCTTTTCTCTGCTAGTAGGAGTTTCTGAAGCCGCATTTCATGTAAGCTCCTGATGCACTATTTGGGCAACCTGATTATTGCCTATAATCATTTTAAGATAATTCTCCGTACCCACTTAGGATGTGATGAATGGTCTCCGACCTTGTATGGCACCTAAGGCAACATCATTATTCTCAAATCTATCCTTAATGATGTGCTTCAAATAATTTCTGTGTTTAATTCAATCCTTGATCCTGAATGGCAAGCATGAATCCCTCCGTTTTAGGGTACGCCTTTTCAGGATTGTCTCACTCATTTGACATTATTATTATTATTATTATTATTATTATTATTATTATTATTATTATTATTACAATTATAATTACTATTGTTGAGCATTGAAACTACTTTACCTTGAATAGATTGATTGTAATAAGGAAATATGATGACTGGATGATATAGATAAGTGGGATTGTTAGATTGGAAATTATCAATGTTGACAGTCCACTAACATGATTGAGAAAGCTGATCTTCAAGCCATTTTCTCATATTACGTCTTAGCAAGTTAACTAGAATTAATTGGGTCAATTAATAGTTAATTAGGTGCATAGTAAGCACAGAGAGTCTATCAGCAATCTCCAACAAATCGCCACCACACAAACATTCATTACATTACTTTAAGTTCTACTGCTTTAAACACGGATACCGCAA
This sequence comes from Triatoma infestans, assembly GCA_011037195.1. Lineage (NCBI taxonomy): Eukaryota > Metazoa > Arthropoda > Insecta > Hemiptera > Reduviidae > Triatoma > Triatoma infestans. Next base: position 165,346 of record JAAEAF010000841.1, read on the forward strand.
AGGATTAATAAAATCTTCCAAATCGTAGTTAATAAAGCTTCAACTGTAGCCCACTCAAGCTTCAACTCTAAATACACTCAAATTTGTAACTAAAAGCAATATTGTAAATAAACCAATAACGACTGACCGGCCATCTATTCCGAATTTGTGCATAATTTCTATTGTGAACGCCCATCGGTTGCAAATGAATTTTTGTTTGTTTTGGCATCACACAAAAGCCTATAAAGATTTTTGAAGAAATAGTTGTAAAGACACAAAAGTACTGTATTTATGTACAGTGAATCTTTTGTTCTGCTCACCTGTTGCATAAAAAAGAAAAAGAAAAAAAAAATGTTGATATAGTGAAAACATGGATTTTGGTGAAATGTTGACATTTAAACGATTCAATTGTTGCAAAAAAAAAAATATCATTTGCAGAATTTTCATAATGTATATTTAATCATTTAATAAAAACATATTCTAATTATATATATATATTTTATCCATTTATAGCAGGTCTATAAAATATACCTTATATGTAGTTATAATAAACTATATTTACTTTGTCTTTATTGTATAGATATACGTAATTTAAATAGATTATAATATTATTCTATTTAATTCTATTAAATTGTTATTCTAAATATTATTAGCTATATTATTATTAGTACAAATGAAAGCCTATTAAAATATAATGAATATGCTACACACACACACACACACACACACACACACACACACACACACACATACTAAACCTAGAATGATTAAACAAACTCTTATCATAAAATTTGTAATTCCTATTTCAATACATCTCTCTATTTGATATTAAAAACCCTATGGCGCAACAGCCCATGAAGGGCCAAGGCTTACAGACGGCGATTTGAATAGGGGGGCATGTGGTAAGTAAGCCGTAGTTTTCACGCCGTTCAGGTCCGGCCATAGCTATCTAGGGCGCTACTAACTGTAGCTTTCCACTTGTTATCATGATGCTGGGTCAACACCGACTTTGCCCTAACGGTAATCGAACCCTGAAATTCTGGCACGAAAGGCGAGAGCGCTAGCCACTAGACTAACGCGTGATACTCATTATTTGATATTGAACGTGCTAAAAACATTTTATTTTATTTATTATTACAAATTAGAACTTCATGGAAATATTTTATAAAAACATCAAAGAAATCCCAAAAATACAACATTAATCCCCAAATTAATAATGATTTAAGTTCCTATTCGAATAACTTATTAGAAGAATCATATTTTTAGATACTCCTTTCATAACATTCTTAGAAACTTTATTAAATTTTTATAGGTATATGATTTTGAAATCATACATATGTTTCAAGTAAATACGTAACATTTTTGTGAGAGCATAATTAGATTATAAGAATTTATTGCCCAATATATATATATTAATATTGTGGGATTCCATTTAAACGATAACTATTAATTATAATTTTAATTAATATTTATATTGTTGGTGATTTTAAATTTTAATTATTCGTAGTTAAATTATATTTTTGGTGGATTATATATTATTATTTGGTGCATATTAATACTTCCTTTGTTTTTAATTAATATCTATACGCTACAAATTATTCCTCCATATCTTCAATTTTCTCTCTAATATTATTTTTGTTTTTTTTTTTTTTGTTTTTTGTTATTCTTTATTTTTATTATTATTTATATTTGTGCATCTTTTATAATTATTTTCATATGTATGTAGGTAAAACAAGGTATTGTTTTCTATTGTATATTTTATCCATTGTGTAGATATTATTTCATGTTTTATATGAATATAATATTATCAATATGAAATATATATATGTTTTCTATGGAGTTGAACCACCAAGGTAAATAAAATAAATAAATAAAATATATAAACCTGTGGGGGAAAAAAGCAGTTATTAAAATAATTTTATCAAACTATTATAATATAATTTATAATACACTCTCCATTTATATAAAATATTTAATAAATATAATATAAAATTTAATGCTAGAATACTTTGCTGATTTATATTAATTCAAGTTTAGAGTTTAATTTTAAAGTTGTTATATAATAAAACATGGAGCACAATATTGAACTTAATATTATACAATATTTTTAGATCGTAATTTTAGAAATCTAGATTTTTTTTTTTTTTTTTTTAATCAATTAATCTTTAAAAAGACTTTTAATAATGGAAGGTAGTGCACTGAGAAGGGTCCGGAAGCCAATGACTATAGATGTTGACGTGCCTTAAATTAAAAAAAAAATAATAATAATGGAATATGTTAACTTTTCAAAAACCATATATAAAATAATATCTTTACTTTAAAATGTTCCCCGCTTCTAGCGCACTCATATTCGAGTTCATAATATAGGGGTAGTTGAAGCGGTTCACGTCCTAAATTGTTCTCACGTGCCCCTTGTATATTCAACTAAACGAACAATATCAGTCGCCTAAAATTTTATAGTAAAAAACAAAAATGTTCAGAACATTTTGGTCGATAATATGAATGAATGAATATTATAATATTTCAGATCTTTGATATCATACGCAAATATTGTTTTTTATAGAAATTGTCTATACTGTTTTTTTTTTTTGTTTTTTTTATTTAAGGCGCGTCAACATTTATGGTCATTGGCGCTTGGAGCCTTCTCAGTGCACTGCCGATCTCCGGGCAGTGTTCTCTCGTTGCAGACAACACCGGATAGTGAGCTGTAGAGGCTCCTAGGAAGAAAAAAATCAAAGGGTAACACAGCTGGACTCAAACCCGAGTCCTCCGCGTGGGAGTCCAGTACGTTAACCACTTAGCTATTCCCTTCCCTAAGTTTATGCTGTTAATCATTATGGTGTTATCATTTATCAAGAATTTGTTTGTATAATCACAATATCAGCACAGTTGTATCCCCACATTTGTAATGACATATCAATGTCATAGCAATGTCAAGTGGCTCCAGCCAGCCGCTATCTTCACAAAAGATAACAAGAAGAAAGGATAATTTATAACTAGTGGCCCAGCCGGCCGCTGTCTTCAAGACAAGGGCCGCGCCGAACAAAAAGCCTTTTAAATACAAGGGTCCATACATCAGTATCAAAGACAAGCACCGATAAAACCCTTTTAAACAAGGATCATTATTGAACAGAAGCCACCTGGCCGATTCAAGGCTACCAGTCTTTGAAAATCACCGATGGGCGGCCATCTGCCGCCAAAGCTGGCCACTGACCTAAATCACACTGGTCACCGATCTGGCCAAGGTCGCACACTACGAGAGATGTCTTAGTGTGAGTACTACTTATACACCTGACAGTGTGTGAGTAATACTAATATAAACTTCGCTCCACTGGAGGAGGGGATCAGTATTATCATTACGATTATTAGCATTACAGTTTCAACGAGCAGCAGCGATACTTGAGTTCCGCGAGCGCGTCCCTATACAAGGTTAAACTCATAATTATTCTATCAAACATTTCACAGTTGTGCATATTAGTTATTTATTTTAATCATTTTAAATTAGTTGTTGTTTATCTCTTTAAATTATTTATTTATTTCTAACAGTTCATATTAATTGTAGTTACCATTTCACACATTCAAATTAATGTAAAAATATAGTCCATTTTTGTAAATTCAGTGTTTAAGTAATAACTCTCTAAAATCTCTAAACTAACTTCCGTCTAATAAATCCCTCTTCAAGACATCTGACTTCATACCTCTGGAATCCGATAATCGATTCCACTACACATTTGAAAGTTTTTATTTTCATTGAACCAGTAGAAATTCTGTCAACTTAGAAAAGCAAAACTTAATCACATAATAATAATAATAACCAGTATTTTTCTATAACTATGTTCAAGATACACTCTTAGTGTGCGACACTTTATTTTACTACAATAATATAATATAATAAAATAAATTTTCTTTAATATTTTACGTATTTACAAACTTTAAATTGGCTTTAGTTATAAAAATGGTGGTAAAGATTATCATGTATACCTGAGTGTAACTAGTATGGGAGCGCCGCCTGTTCCAAATAAAGCTTGTAACGGCAGTTTACATTTTAACCTAATTGACAGCCCCCCCCAGAACCCCTTCAAATCAGTTTTACCGGAAAAATCTTCTAAGTGAAAAATTATGTGCAGGTCTATCTGTGCAGTCATCATTCCAAGTTGAAAGAAAATCCGTTATAGCCATTTTTGAGAGTATTTACAAAAAAAAAACACGAAAAACTAATTGTATAAAGTCGCACTTCCGCTTACCCGATATACTTCAAATTTGGATTTTCTAACAATGCCTGTAACGTACTGTAATGTTTTTCCAACTAAACTAGCTCCTGCAACTAGTTTTAAGTGGGTTCGTATAGATAAAATATTCTAAAATTCAATAAAGAAAACACCAATTTATTGCTATACACAATAAATTATAAAATACAACGCTTAATAATAATTACTTCACATTTTAAACCACAAAAGTTCACTTTGTTCACTTTTGTACATTTTTCACAAACTTGTAACTTCGTTTGTAACTGAAAAACTCTCCCAACTTTCTGTGGTCCCTCTATTTATAGCAGTAGAGAACATTCCAGACTTCTCTCGACAATTCCAGTCAAAACTAGAGCGCCGCCAGCGCTTCCTACGGCCACTAAGAGAACCTTAGGTACCTATCTTCTCTCCTAGATGGCACCACTAGCTGCGTTACAGTACATTAATAATTATGTCGGTGATAAAAACATACATTATGGTACTTCAAGGGAAAACATAACGCTACTGTTCCTCCTCAGAAAAAAAAAACATAAAAAAGCAATTTACGCGAGATAATGTTATAAATAAAAGGGATAGGTATTTATTATATAGGGTAAAGTTTGGAGAGACGACGCACATTTCAAAGTTATGCCCTATATTAAAATAAGGAGTTATATTAAAGAGGTAATGCGGCCTCTACACGTCAATAATATTGACAATACTTTAGAGTATTGACAATAATATTGATCGTGTAAGGTAATGAAGTATTGCGATTGGTTAGCACGTGTATTGATGGTTATATTGTCAATACTGATATTGACAATATTATTGACCGTGTAGAGCCCGCTTATAAAACATACTGTAACGCAGCCAGTGGTGCCATCTAGGAGAGGAAGTAGGAAACTCAAGTTCTCTTAGAGGCCGCTAGGAAGCGCTGGCGACGCGCTCTAGTTCTTTCTGGAAGGATGGAGAAGATTCTAGAAGATTCTCCACCGGTATAAATAGTGGGACCTCAGAGAGTTTTGCAGAGTTTTCTAGTTACAAACGAAGTTACGTTTGTGGTAAGTGTATAAAAAGTGAACAAAGTGAACTTTTGTGGTTTAAACTGTGAAGTAATTATTATTAAGCGTTGTATTTTGTAATTTATTGAGTATAACAATAAATTGGTGTTTTCTTTATTGAAGTTTAGAGTATTTTATCTATACGAACCCACCTAACACTAGTTGCAGTAGCTAGTCTAGAAGGAAAACGTTACAATATGTATGTATATTAAAAAGAAATGTTATTTTTCAAAATAAAGACATTTTCATTTATTCCAGCAGCAAAATACTAATACACTGTACTTAGCCGTCTCTCCTACTATGGCAGAATTAATAACGCACCATAGATTGGAGAGATATCGTACACAAGGCTGATAGACATGAAACTTGGTAATAACTATGTCTAGAGTCCAACTTTAACTACAATGTGGGAAGCTTTCATTTCAATTGCAATTAATATAGTATATAAAAATTTACTAATGCGTTAGGAAAATTCAGGTATTCACCTGGATGCGTATAAATGTTCGTAGAGCGCCGAAGAACACACAAAATAAAAAAAAGAATTTTACAATACGTTCGCTTCTGATCTCTCTCTCTCTACCCCTCGACTAACTTGCAGGACGCCACATGGTGGCAAACAAGAGAAGTAAAGCATACATATTCTCTCCTATTCCCGTCGTCATCACACCTAATTTACCCTAAATACAACGATGTTTCAAGAATATCTTTTAAAAACGTATTTTCATTCTCAGAATACCTTAAAACATATATTTGGTCAATTCCAGTGAAAACTCAGTTTCGAAAACATGTCACGACAGCAGCACTTACTAGGAGTGAGAGAAAGTAAAAAAGGAAAAATAAACTTATATATATACTTCATTCTTCTTCTCATTCTTTCATTCTTCTCAGACTTCATGTATAAATATATATATACTAAATATATATATATTTTTACTATATATACATGAAAACTGAAAAAACTTTCTTCCTTGAAGGGTGTACTTCTAGTCTGGGTAAACAGGTCATGTGGGAATTTTTGTATATTTGGTGGATATGTTTGCCAAATTAGATGCCTCTCTCCTTTTCATTGGTCCCGAGACTTTTGTTATAGTGTCTTTAGGTTCATTTCTGTCAAGCTTCCAGTCATGGATAGTTTGAGCATTCATTCCTATGGGTGAACATAGTGGGCAGTCTAAGATGACCATTGAGGTCGTCCGGATTAGTGAGATGTTCTTGTGTTTTTCAGAACCTCTCTCAGACATTTGATTGGATCCCTTATAGGGTATTGTGGTTTAAGGAGACACCGCTACATAATGGGTCTCACGCTAGACCCCTTTTGTAGATTTCGCCAACTTTTTGAGGAACCCTCCGTCCAACTTATGACAGAGGAAATTACGATACTTTCGATAGGAACTGGATATCTGTGGAAAAGCTTAGGCTATTCCCCTCTAAGATTATGGTCCTATTTGTTCGGACTGCCGTGAATCTTAGATGGGTATGACCCCGGTATGGATTTTTGCTCTAGTATAATCCTCTAAATACAAGTAAACGTTCAGTTAAAAAATTCTAGTTATAAGAAAATGTATCAAATAAATAAATTGTAAAAATTGCATTGAGAAAATTGAGTATGATATTTTTCTTTAAATCAACTTAGAGCCTATATTTAATTGATTTCGCGTATTTTTTTTTTTTTACGTCCCGCGTTTATTATTGTTATTATACTGAACAAAAACAATTAATAAGATGTGTATAGAAATGAAATAACAAGTAAGAAGTTAATAAAACAAAAATAGAGACAAGAGTTAATATAAGGTACAAACAAGTACAGAGCAAGATATAATCTATATAAGATGACTGTGGTAGAGAGCTATAGATAGGTAGCTGGTAGATGGTGCGTGTGAAGTACGTATTACCCCCGGCAGAGAGTGTCTATATGTTAGCAAAGAAGTAACAAGGAAAATGTTAAGTGCTGTTTCTAGTGAGTGGCAGAATTCGCTGATGTAGCGTTATATCGCTTCAAAGTATAAAGCACGTACTACAATAACTCATATTTTTCACATATCCTCTATCATTATTAACAATACAACAACTATTTATTTATTAACTTTTAACATAAAAATATTGACCACGCTTTGTTTCATATGTATTTAGTTGGTATTAATGTATCTCACACAATGTAGAGTGTAAAAATAATAAAGTTATTGAATGAATTGAATCGGAAAGCTAATGATTGCCACAAGTAAAGTCTGGATAACATTAATAAGCAAACCAAAGTCACTGACTAATGAACATTGACACCCTGTGGGAGGGGAAACCCCCCACACACCCCTTCACATAAGAAGCAAACCATATGTGCAGTTTTTATAATAATTTACTGTGAAAGAATCACATACCTTCCTCTAATATCATGTCTTCATTAGGAATATTGGCACATTTTCTATAAAAATAAAAACATTAAAATACATTAACTGTCATAAATAAATATAGGTAAATGAATCTACACCACACCAATAAAATGGCCCTCAGCGGAAAATGAGTGTTGTTTTTAGATGCCACATAACTCATTTAAAAAAAAAAAAAAATCAATTTTCTCAGAATGTAGTATTAAAAACAAAACTATTATATCTACATATGTTTGTGAAATAAAATATTTAAGACTATGGGAGCGGAAGTGTGAAATGTGAATACATCGTATGTTAGGCCAATCAAAAATCTAGAATTATTATTCTGACCACGCCCACATTTGACACCTACACTTCTACACTATGATTGGTTAATTATTTATAGCTAATTATTTATATGTTATATGTTTATATGTAATTTTTTTTTTCTAATTTTCTCTTCCAAGGTAAAAATTTTATAAATTATCAAATTGTACAATAATATTATTTTTATAGAAAAAAATCAAGTTATTTCTAACATAATATTTACTTTTTTTTATATAATTAATGTGAGCTATAAAGAAAAACACAGAATTTTCAATGTATTTTGGAAAAAGAAGGCAAAAGAGAATTTGGCTGAAATGTAAGATACAATGTAAGTCCGCCATTTTGTATTTGACCATTTATACTAGTGGGACAACATAAAATTGTTAAAATTTTCCACAACAATTTGTAAAAGGAATTCAAAATTTTCCGTTAAAAATTTTTCCTATAACTGGAGAATGTAACTATTCATTATATTGTCCTTAATTTTATGTAGGTGGCCCAGACCATAAAGTATTGAAAGAGTACTATCTGTAAAGATAAAAAGTCTACGCAAGAGCTAAATCTAAAATCTAGTTTCTCACAACAACATAAAAAAAAATCTGGTGTGAAACACTCACACAACTTTCTCTTACTCCTGTTCCAAAATTATAACTGACAAAGGTTATAGTTTGTGCACCAAATATAACGAAATTCGTCGGTAACTGAAAAAACTGTTCAGTATACAGTTGCGGCTTACAAATTTTCTTAAAACTTGGCATTTAGGCCATCTATTTATTTCTAATTAATTTTGTTTGGATGATAGAATTGTATAATCAACTATAAAAGCACTTTAGAAGAAACTGTAACCCCACCCCTCCCCTAAAAGTGCCCTTAAATGAATTTTCCCAGAGAAATGTTTTCTATAAAAGTTGTAGATCTTTGAATGTTTAGTTTATATGTATTGTTTCAAGAAAATCGTCGGGGCCATTTTTGAGAAAATCACGAAAAAGTGAAAAAAATCATTTAGTAAAGTGTAAAAACAAAAGCACTTCCGGTTTTTCGATTTTTCTCAAACTCGGAATTTCAACAACATATTTAATTCTAATTAACATTATTTAAATGACCGAATTGTGTAATAACCTGAAATAGCACTTTAGAGGGTAACCTAACCCCACCCTTCCCCCAGAAGGGCCCTTAAATCAATTTTTCCAGAGAAATGTTTCAAATAAAAGTTGTAGCTCCTTGTATATGTAGTTGATGTACCAAGTTTAAAGAAAATCGTTGGAGCCATTTTTGAGAAAAACGCAAAAAAGTAAAAAAAACAACTAGTAAAGTGGTACTTCCGGTTGAAGAATTTTGACAGATAACGCACAGTCAGATCGCATGGTGATACCTAAACGGAATATTAAGTTTCAGTTTTCTACGGTCTTTCGTTTTTGAGCTATGCTGTTCACATACACACACACACACACACAGACCATTTGCTAAAAACCACTTTTTGGACTCAGGAGACCTCAAAACGGATATTTCCGGTGAAAACTAGATATCGAAAATTTGACACGATTACAATACTTCCTCTTACTGGGAGTAAGAGAAAGTAAAAAAAAGGAATCGAACTAGTATTAAACAAATGAATTATACAATACAGAGGCGTTATATATTACATTTCGAAAATCTAGAGACAGTTATTGGTTAGAAAAAGAAATCGAATGTAGAAATGTAAATTTAAATTATAAAATAAAAATTAAATTGGATAGACTTGAAACTGCTTTAAGTAATCACAAAATTAACTTTACGCTCTTCCCCCACTCAAAACTTCTTTAAATCTACTTTTTCAGAAAAAAGTTTCAAACAAAAGTGATAGATCTCTGTATTCATAGTTAGTGTAACAAATTTAATGAAATCCATCATTGTTTTTATGTGAAAAAAGTAGAAAAATGAAAAACAATACAGGAAAATGCACTTTAGATTTACCAATAATTAATATTATTTAGATAATAAAATTGTGTATTAAACTGAAACACCACTAAATAAACATAACTTCACCTCTTCCAGCCTTAAATGAATTTTTTTCAAAATCAATTTTCAATTCTTCAATGTGATTTTGTGAGGATCATTATTATTTTGAGAAAATAATGAAATAATTAAAATTAATTAAAGTTGCAAAAATATAAAGAATTAAGTAATAAGTTTTGATTTGGTTAAAGCTGGCATAAAACATTTAGATAATTCAATTTTTCTATTTTAATCCCCCCAAAGAAATTTAGAAACAGTGATTTTCAGAAAAGAAATATTCAGAGCCGCGTGCCGGAAACAAAGCCTTTGAGGGCCATATCTGGTCCGCCATTTTTTGCAGCACCTGGTATAGAGAATGAAATGGCTGGGAAAAAGTGATGTTGCTTGATGGATGTAGAATATTAGCGTTTGGCTAATTAAACAGCGTAACTTGAAAAACGGTGTAGTAACTTAATACTTTGCTTGTTCTAAGGATTGATTCGGTTATCTAGTTTGGCCAACATGATGAGAACTCTATGACCTAGAAAAATGTTTTTGGTGACGCTCCCCAAAGGAGAATGAAGAGATGTATTGTGGATTCCACAATAATACTGTAGTATAGTTTTTTATGAGGTGGATAGAAAAAAATGAAGAATAGAAAATGTACACCGAACACTGTATATATCGTACTAGTAAACAGAATACAGCAAGAACTTTATCCTATCGATATAGAAAGAGTGCGCTAGCATGAGGGAGTGATGATGAGCGTTGGTGACGATGTTGGATTTGCAAGTTTGAACTCACAGACTTCATGATGGTTTTTTTTGTCGTTAGCGTTTATATATGATACTTAACTTCCTCTACTTCTCCATAAATGCTCCTTCCTGTATTCCCAAGGTGTTGGGTAGGCGGATCTCGATCTCTTTTTTGTTAGAATTTGAATAGCTTGCGGTAAGGAGTTTTATGTCACGCCTCATGTGACGAATCATGTAACTTTGGGCGGTGCTTATAATTCAGCCGCCTACCTTGTAGGCGATACGCACCGGCAAGCCATTACAATAGTTACCTCAGGAATGCATGTTCCCACACTGGCTGTTTTTTGACTATTTGATTGCTTGTTTAGTCTATTTCGAATGTTAAGCTTAGTCTCTACAGAGGTTGATTTAATACTGGCTTAAACCTTAAAATTGTCTTACTTCAACGCTGTAGCTCATTTCTTCCACACCATATAGATGGGTATAACAGATTAGAGGAAAGAACTCGTTAGAGGCGAAAGTAATAACAATATAGCTGGAATATGATAAACAGTGAAAACTGTTTATTCCATTACAATTCCATTCATATATTCAACAAATTTTCCTATAGAAATCACATTTTAATATTAGTTAAGCTTCATTGGATATAAAAAAAAATGGATTAAAAACTTTCTTCTTTGAACTAGATATGGAATGGCGTAACTGTGAATAAGATACGGAAGAGTTAGTTTTTTCCTTGGGATAGTTTGCACTCAATATCTGATTTCGACTTACTTTGTCACAGACAGTTTTGTCGCCTAGTTGGTAAATTAAAAGCCCACTTTTTTTTTTTAGATTATCTACAACAGAAAATTATTTTATCAATAAACTCAGCCATCAAGTACTTTCATAATTAGTTTTATAGAATTTTATCAAAAAAAAAAAATTTTGTAATTAACTAGATCCCATCTACCATAGCACATAGAAGTGAGTTAATTTCCTAGAATATAACAGTGAATGTTTATTTTAAAAATTGTAGTTAATACATGGATGTAAACTTCTTCTTTTTTTAAAAAAATTAAATAAAGAGAAATGTTTATTAATAATTTTGTTAGGATAAATAGAAAATATTAAAAGTTTAACTATAAAAAATAATATTTATATTTAGTTTCTATATTATAGCTGAATCTATATTTATATGCCTATGAAAAAGGAATGTTGCCTGACTGATTTAAAAATGTGATATGTAATGTTTTTAAAAAAGATTTCTATCAGTGCTTTTCATTCAAGTGAAAATTTTTCAATAGAACCTTTAATACAAACACATCAACAGTATACATTAAACAATGTGTTGTGAATCATGGAAATTTATATTGATTTTTTTCACCCGCCCCTTTTTTTTTTTTAGGATAATGGATCTACTATTGACGAGCTATTTGGACTGGCATAATCTATTCTGCCAAATATATTTTAGGAAATTAAAATGAATTAGATTTATTAGTGAATGAAATTTACAAATAACGGTTTATAGTTTCAGTTAAAATTATATTAAACGATTTAGGATTGCATCTGGTATTTTACCCGTCCGTAGCATACACATTTCTTTTATTCCTGACTGGTTTCGAATTTTCCACCATCGTCAGAGAAAATTTATGCAAGTTTGTGCAGAGAGTGTTCATTTCAACGCAATGTTTCTGAAATGTGATTGGTGTGCTGTTGTTGTAGTGTAGTGGTAGCTTGTAGCGTGAGCGGTTTTGTGAAAGGGCTTGTGTTTGTAAGTTTTAAGAGAGAGAAGTAATAAGAATAATGAAGAAAATACTGGTAGATTAAAATAAATATATTCTTTAAAGATATTTAAATGCTATTCAATAACACAGCAATATGCTTATTAATTTACTGAAATTAGTTGGAATAAACTCTTATGTTTTAACTTAAACTGCCACCGATTCTAAGAGAGCGAAAAACAAGTGTTCTGCTTGAATGTCTGTTTTAGATTGTCCTTGTTAGAAGGCAGAATGCAGACTGTCTTGAAGGAATGCCTTCTAATTGTTCGTACAAATCCTCCCCTGTAAGAAGAAGCGGTAGACAATGCTAACACGATTCATGAACTCTTCCTGTAACTGTACTTCTTCTACCTGGGTTATCCTTTTTGCCATAACCAGCTCGCATTTTTCTCATAATTTTCTTCAATTAAAATAGATATAATTTCTAGCAACCATCACATTCTGTTACACTCGACACTTGTTAGTTTGCTGATTGTATGTACGTATGTGCAGGATTAAGGTAATGGCAAAATGGAATTATTATAAATTATGATTAAACATTTGAAAATAGTGTATAATAAATAGCTGTTTTGAAGGTTACCTAATAAGTAAATTTTAACAGTGAAGGAAGGAAATGTAAGAAAGCAAATGAAAATAAACTGTATTTATGCATTTTGCATGTTACAAAAGTTGACCATTACATTTTATGTATTAAACAAAAATTAATAATTGAAGTGAAATAATATAAGACAATTAAAAAAAAAAAAATAAATGATTCATAATATTTAAAAGGAACACTTCATGAAATGAATTATTAAAGAATATTGAAATACGTAAATTAATTTTCAAAAATAAAGTTATGAATGAATGGAAGCAATAAAGTTTATTCATTTAAAACAAAACAATCTCAATTTCAAACATTGTATAGTAAAATAAAAAATGTCTTTTAACTTTTTATCACTATCTATTGATAAAATATCAGAGATTTGGTGATCATTTGGAAGATATGGCTGTAATTAGTGTTTCCTATATGGTGAATAAATTGGACACCTTTGTAAGAAATGTTCCAGAGACTCCTCCTCATGCATGTTACAAATTGTGCATATTGCACTACTGTCCCATTTCTGGTAGATACCCTTGTAACATACTCGCACCTCTTGGGCTCTAGAAACACTGAGTTGGCTAATTACTCGCACTATATCTATTGAATGCTTGTTATATAATCGATATGTCTCACTAAGTCCTAGGCTACTTATTTCCCTTTAAATAGGGCCGTAGCTTGAGTGAAGAGCTCTTTGTACGTCTTTGGATGGAGTGTTATTTCATTTTTCTACCAGGTCAGGTATCCACCTATAGACTAGACCCGGGTCCTAAATTTTAATAGTGATGTTAAGTGTGCTCAATCATTATCAAGTCATTTTTATTAGAGGGTGAGAGGGCGATAATTTATTTCAGGAGTAAACTGTACTAATATGAATAGAAAAAGTTTGAAGAAAGGCAATGCAAAGTTAATGGGCAATCAAAAGCTTGTAAAAAATTATAAATAAATATGAAATCCAAACAAGATTAATACAAGAAAATATGTAGGTAAACTGATATGTAAGAAGAAGGTTGGCAGCAAACGGCAAATTGGAGATGATATTAAAATAAATAATGGAGGAAATCAAATGTATTCGTTTTTCATTTATCATGCTTATTTTTAAATAAATATTAATTTATGTTTAAATTACATTAAGAATATGTTGAGAGAGAGATGTCGTGGTGGCATGTTTTAAGGTATTAATACAGTGCGATAGGAAAATACCAAAGTATGTACATTATGCAAATAATGTGTATTTTAAACTGGGGTAGAAGACAATTTGGTTTGGAAATCGGTCAGGAATATAAGAAATATGCATGCCACGAAAGATAAAATACCTGATGTTATCCAGCATTGCGGACCTATCCACATATTCAACGATTTAGGATTGTTTAATGAATACTATTCACATCTCCAAACAAATGATTCACGCAACAAACGTCAACATTTCCTGTTTACTGTTTAATAACTCTAAACTTCTTTCTTTGTAATTGTTATGTGAAAGAATTCACTTTAAACTACTGTAACCAATTAAGAAAGTATAAATTGAGTGTTCAAATTACAAAATTATCATTAAGAAAGATGAATTATTTGATGCCAAAATCTTTCATAAATAGTAACATTCAATTAAAAACACTTTAACTAAAGAAAAATGCATAAAGCGGATTAAAGCTACAGTTTCTTCATTCATAGTTATCTATTCATTTCAACAAGTATCTCTGTCAAGCATCATTTAACTTTTTCTTTAATTTATAAAAAAAATTCCCGAAGCCTACCTGCCTCACTTGGTACGTTAAAAATTAAAAAACTTAAAGGAAAGAATGAACAATTTACACTAATTATTATAATTCTCAAATTCAAATTATAAAATTTTAAGAATTTTCTAATTACGGTGAACGTGATCAAACTTATCATAGAGTATAATGAATGTGAGAAAATTAGAGAGAATGAATTAAAGAATGAGATTAGAAATGAACTATATGATATGCTGTAACACTGTATAATGAACAGAACAAACAAATTGCAAGGAATTCACAGTAAAATAGATGTTAGGTAGCGAGAAATTAATAAAGAGACAGACTGGCTGAGTAATAAGAAGGTTGCTGACTGGATGTACTGTTGTAAAACTGTGCTGATAAGGATAAATGTATTTATAAGGATGCATGTTTCTTTTTTAAGGATGAATGTACTACTAGGATAAACGTAAATATTATACAAACAGAATTAAGAAAATAATATATTTATGACTGTGCTAATGATTTAGCAAAAATAAAAGAGTCAAGTAGCGTTAAATTGAAATAAAAAGATTAAGTTACTATTGTGTAATTTTTTTTTTTTTTTTAATTATTAGAGTTTGTACGGTCGCGGCGCCTTTGAGGTGTATATTTCATTTTATTTCTCCATATTTCTATTTTATTTATTGCCCTGTTTATTATGTTGGACTTTAATCCCCTGCTACTTTCCAACCTATAATTTTTCTGTTTCTTCCTTCATCTTCCGCCGCGTTCCCACGCTTCCTCGCATTTTCCCTCTCTCTCTCTCTCTCTTTTGGTGGTGGGATTGCCGGCACCTTTCATCTTCGGACTGCGCGCGTTATTTCCGTTTCCCTTACCCTTCAAACCTTCTGTATTCCTCAAAAACTTAACTCACTTGCTCCTTATATCTCGCCTAGTGAACGTGTGTTTGCCAGTGCCTTTACTTCACCTTAATTAGTTATTCGTCTTATTCGCGCCTTCGCGTTCAAGTTAATTATTTACTGTCTCCGTGAGACGCAAGAATCTCTTTCCTTGCCACCAGTGAAGAATTATTCACCTTCCGCGCCTGGGTTCTTCTAGTACCATCAACCACTTCACCTGCTTCCACGAAGCAATCTAACCCCCCTTCCTCTCTCCTCAAATCTTTCTTTCGCCAAACTACACACATACATACGCACACCTGCACTCACACTGATTCACACACATACCCACCTCCTGCTTCTTCAGTCCGCCTATCACTTCAGCGTCAAGCCTTCAACTCATCACTCACCGTCAGCTAAGGGTAAGTCTCATTTTCATTTCTTTCCACTGTTGTTTCATTCCGCTTCTTGGCGTACGCTCGCCACCGCACCTTGGGTGTCTGCCGTGCAGACAGAGTTCATTCGTTCAATAATATAGAGGGTTTTATTATAAGCTACAGTGTCTATTTAATATAGTTCAGGTGCAAAGGATCATTGATGCTGTGCACCTTTCAAAATACAAAAAAAAAAAGCTGTGCTGAACTGTTCTGCCGTCGCTCTATTTGTATGAATCGAACTCTCCCTTACTAGTCTGACCTAGATAGAGGGATTAACTAACTTTTGATTCATTTAATGTCTGCTTCTTCTCTCTTCGGATTCTATGAATCTTAAATGATCCGGATCCCATTACATGGAGCTTCTCTTAAATTAACGTTAACTACTAGTAAATGTTATTTTTGAATAAAAGGGAAAAAGTAAGGAAGATATGGTTATCAATCAAGCAGATTGGTTTTAATCAATCTCTTTGTAATATCCAAACAATTGTAATGTGTAGATCTTTGAGAAAAATGATTAAAATATACAGGGTGACCAGAGTTATATGCTCCACCCACTTTTTTTTTAAACGGCGGGAAATTTCGAAAAAATAGAAAACACGTATTTAATCATTTTTAGTCTAGTTTATTTTCAGTGATTGATCCATTTTTTTTATACCCCAATATCCCGAGATACAGCATCCAACTTTTTTTTTTCAAATGGACATTATATTTTTTTTTGCATATTTTTATAGTACTTGAGCCTCTAAAAAAATAAAAAATTTAAAATCGGTTAGGTTTTTCAAAAGTTATGGTAATTTAAAATATGAAAAACAAA
Source organism: Triatoma infestans (assembly GCA_011037195.1). Lineage (NCBI taxonomy): Eukaryota > Metazoa > Arthropoda > Insecta > Hemiptera > Reduviidae > Triatoma > Triatoma infestans. The sequence goes on from JAAEAF010000841.1 coordinate 182,215, forward strand.
TTTCAGTTTAATGTCAAAATTACCTTATTTTTTCTTTAAAGAAGCTCTTCAAACTGGGCCCCATCAACGGATAGGCAAGCCAAAGCTCTGGACTCCCACGCTCTGTTTGTAGCAGCACTTAGGTGGCAAAGTCAACATCTAGGCAGGCTAGAGTTATTCGACGTTCCATATCTTCGACTGAAGCCACGGGATTAAGGTTACTGTACACTTTAATTTTTAGCTATCCCCACAAAAAATAGTCCATTGGGGTTAAGTCCGGAGGTCGAGGTGGCCATTGGATCGGACCATGAGTTCCTAACCACTTTTCGTGGAAATTTCTGTCCAGGTAACGTCGAACAATTCTCGCATTATGTGCCGGGCAACCATCTTGTTGAAAATACATATCTAACCGACGTTTTAGAGGAACATCTTCAAGCAAAACTGGCAAAATGTCTCTTAAAAAAGTTAGATACCTTTCACCAGTTAAGTTCCCTCTGCAGAAGTATGGGCCGATTAGTTGGTTTCCTCAAACTCCACACCAAACATTTGTAGAAAAAAACAACCTAATGTCGTGTGGCGAAGGTAACTTGTGGATTTTCTTCTGCCCATATTCTAAAGTTCCAACGATTAAGAAGGCCATTGTTGGTAAACTTTGATTCATCAGTCCATAAAATTGTGCATTTTTTGTGGGGATATCTAAAAAATAAATGTACAGTAACCTTAATCCCATGACTTCAGTCGAAGATCTGGAACGTCGAATAACTCTAGCCTGCCTAGATGTTAACTTTGCCACCTAAGTGCTGCTACAAACAGAGCGTGGGAGTCCAGAGCTTTGGCTTGCCTATCCGTTGATGGTGCCCAGTTTGAAGAGCTTCTTAAAGAAAAAATAAGGTAATTTTGACATTAAACTGAAATTTGTTTTTCATATTTTAAATTGCCATAACTTTTGAAAAACCTAACCGATTTTAATTTTTTTTTTTTTTTTTTAGAGGCTCAATTACTATAAAAATATGCAAAAAAAAATATAATGTTCCATTTGAAAAAAAAAAGTTGGATGCTGTATCTCGGGATATTGGGGTATAAAAAAATGGTTCAATCACTGAAAATAAACTAGACTAAAAATGATTAAATACGTGTTTTCTATTTTTTCGAAATTTCCCGCCGTTTAAAAAAAAAGTGGGTGGAGCATATAACTCTGGTCACCCTATATATATTGCTATTTAGAATACTCTCAAGCCTGGGTTTTTTCGAAGGTTGGGTGAAAATAATAATGAACAGTTACGAAGGTAGAATACCGTTACTTACAATAGAAAGGACATTCATTCCCTTCCTTCCACTGTTTAATGGAGAGAGGAAGTATATATATATATTATATGTATATGTATATATTAGATAAAATTTGAATCTGTGTATAGAAAAAAGGAGTGCTATCCGAAATTATGTAGAAGTGACGAATTGCGAAACCCAACCTTCAACCAATGTTTATATGTAAGTTTATATATGAAATAATTTTAATTATTCAACTTTTATTGTATCAAACACATTATAAGATATTATTTTGGTTAAATTACACTCATTTTTGTATGATTATTTACTTATTATATCTTCTAACCTAAATTCAAGCAGACCCTACGAGATCCCTTTTGAAAAGACTCCAATTATAAATTATAGTAATTAATTATTAATTAACATATTTAATTTAATTTACCCCTCCCCCCTCCAATACATGAACATTACACAATACCATTAAATTGAAGGGTTTTGTCTTTCATGTTAAATTGTGTAGTTGGTGTGGCAATAAAACCGAATCCCCTGTTGCTCATACCAACTATCTGTTCTGGTCCTCTACATGTATCAGTAAACATCTGTTGAAAGAGACGCAAATGTTTTAGTGTCTATGAGAGTGTTGTTCGCCGGTCTTAGGCTCAGATTATTCGTAGAGGGTTTCCACGTTTAACCCAATTTCCTCACTATTGGGGGGAGTGATTGCCTTTTAAGACACATTTTTGTTCATATAAGAAGAAATAAAGTATGGTTCGATTTTTAAGATATCTATTTCAGTTTCAAATCATTGAATCACAATGTTCTTTTACACAGTTAAAAATAAATTTCCATAATCGATACTGTCTTTCAATTAAAACGGTAACATTTTAAAATGCAAATTCATATTGTTTTACATTTGAATTCAAGATGAATCAGATGAGGTAAAGAGAAAAAAAGCAAAAATTCCAATATTGTGATCCATGTAAATCTAAATTTCCATACTATATTCCTACCAGGGATACCTTTACTACTACTGATAACACATTAACAAGGTGGTAAGTTTTTTTTTCTTTGAAGCGTCATTTTTTTTTTTTCATTTATTACGCTAATCTGTAGTAGCAATTGCTTAGACGTAAGAACGTAGTTCACAATTTGGTAGTTGCATTTTGTTTAGTTCCTATGTTTTGAATTCTTTCTTCTTTTTTTTTTTAATTTAAGGCATGCCAACATCTATGGTCATTGATGCCCGAAGCCTTCTCCGGGATCCTGACAGAGTTCTCTCATTACAGACTACACTGTCCATCATCGGGCAGTGAGCTGTAGAGGCTCCTGGGAAGAAAACAAAAAATATAAGGGAAGCACTCGACTATTCATTTATTTGGGGAAAGTTAAAAATAACCCTCTATAAATAATGGATAAAACTGTGAATGAAGATAAATATGGAAATATGTATTTCAAGGGTAAAGAGATGTCTCCTGTTATTTTATTCGGTTTTCATAAATACAATTTTTTATTCAATTTAAAAATAATATTGGAAAATTAAATATTTCATATTATTTGCTCATACTTACACAATATTTTACGCCAGTTTCATTTATATATTCGAAATAATATTTAGTTTTTAGGCTGGAGAGTTCCCACAGGGAAGTATTCTCGGTCCTCTTCTTTTCATAGTATACACTTCAGACCTTCTCAACTCAACTTCAAACCGCAACTTTTACTATGACATACAGATGACATAGCTACCCTTCTCTCCTTATCAGACTCAGTTCAATCAACTCGCATCTTGAAACAATGCCTAAAAAGGGCAGCACAGCTGGATCGACTCCGCGTGAGAGTCTAGTAAGCTAACCACTTACCTATACCCTTTCCCTTCCCTTTAACTTTATTAAATAAAATTCATTTATAATGGTTATTATATATGTAACTCACACATGTATTTTATTCTAATTAATTCACATATTATGTATTTTATATAAAACAAATATATGGCATTATTTTTTTCAGATAAAGAACAAACCCAAGAACTAAGTAATTACAAAAAAAATTAGATTTAGTTTTGAAAGAACAATAAAAAGATGTAAAGTCATTCAACTGAAACAAAAGCGCATAAAACTTTTGTAATATCAGAGACATTTTCCGTGATAGCCAGCTTCTTCTTGTGATCAACGACCGGTTTCGGGCGTTCGCCCATCATCAGGATGTTTTTGTCAAACAGTTTAATAACATAGACTTGCACAGAGCAGACTTAGTTGATACACTTAAGTTTAAGTAATGGTCATACACACCTGAGTGTATCAACTGAATTTGCTCTGTGCAAGTCTATGTTATTATACTGTTTGACAAAAACATCCTGATGATGGGCGAACGCCCGAAACCGGTCGATGACCAATACAAGAAGCAGGCTATCATGGAAAATATGTCTCTGACGCTTTCCAGCTCTGCGAAACCAACCAACAATACTTGTAATAACTTCGGGTAGCTAAATTCTTTATGTTTATCTCTTAATTCACCCACTGTAAATGGTGGCGCACATCTAATGGAATTTAATAGTTACAAATTATTGTGTCCATTCATTCGCTTCTGATTGCAAGCCCACAAATAAAATTACTATTTCCGAATTCTTTAATTAATTTATACACACATATATCTTAAATGCCTAAGAAGAATAATAAAAAGGGCAAGAGAGCCAGAAGTCAGAGGGGGGGGGGGGTCGACTGAAGACTGGTTTGATCAATGACAGTTTTTGAAAGAGTTAGTATATATGTTTTTATGTCTGACAGTGTATTTTGAAGTGAAGGATGGCGGGGATGATTGGGGGTTAAACTAGTATACCTTACCTTGTCCGTCCACCCACAAACCACCTCCCATCACACACTCAATCACACAAAAACTCTTAACACATTTACTCACACAATCACTCTCTTAGCATCCATATGTGTATTGGTGGGTGCTACAGAGTAACAAGAATAGAATGAGATAGACTGATTAGACTGAGTGGTTTATTAAGGTAGACATACAGTTATATATATAAGGAAGCTTGCCAAAAATATCCTACCGCTGCTTCACCCCCTACAAAATGAGCGAATGTTATATATAACTCTTTCAATTAAATTTTAAGTATACTAACCTTCATTTCTATGTTTTTATATATATATATATATATATATATATACAAACATGTGTTTCTGTTTGTGTTCTGTATGTGTGTGATGTAATGTATTATGTTTAGAAAGGAACCAACGGTAAAAAGCAACTAGCAGTTATGAGTTTCACTCTGAATGAAAATAAATTACATCCTGAAAAGAAAATACAATTAAAAAATGTTACATTCATATATCATCAAATAAAACTCCCAACAAATGAAGATAAAGTAATTGTTTTTTGTAATTACCAGATTGTCTGGTGATTACCAAATTTTTTACCAAATACTAAAGTTAACAATATATCAAATAGTCAGCTTTACCTCACTCACACCAGTATTCAATCTAAATCTAGCATAAATTACAGGTCTGGGAAACCCACGCTTTTGTATTACTAGAGTAAATCAGGGAAGATAGTAGATTGTTTATAGGAGATTATTGCACTGCTACCTGAAAGGTATATTGTTCCCTCCGAAGCCTTGTCAGTGCACTGCCGAAATCCAAGCAGTGTTCTCTAGCTACAGACAACACTGCCCATCACCGGGCAGTGAGCCTCTACGTTTCCTAGGAAGAGAAAATCTAAGGGCAGAATGCTAAATTTGAATTCAGGACCTAGACCAGCGCGCTACCACGGAGCTAATCCCTTCCTTCTCCCTTGGTTTACGCCAACTAACTAGGGTCGGAGACTCCAGTTTGTGTACTGTATTTATTGGTTCTTGTCTGCAAAGGGCAGAGTGTATGTAGTTCAAGAGTATTGTGTACTGTTCTGACTAAGTGCATGGAGTACTAATCTTGGTAATCTGTGGGTTTGCTACTCCTCAAGTAAATGCTGTTATGCAACAGATACCTACTCCTTGTGGGCAATCAGGTACGGTAACTGGAGGAATCTGATCTGATTGTTTCCTTCTTTACAAAGAACTGTTGGTAGTAAATATAGAATTTTCAACACATGGTGCTGGCAGTGATCTGAGCTTATTTAAATTAATGGCGCATTTCTTAGTTTAGCCCATTAACGCCCAAATGATTTTTAAGAACCTATTTAAAGGCTCAAGAATAAGTTATTGGTGAAGTTTAAATTAATTCTTAACTATATAACGCACATAATTGCTGTCCTAAAATAATAGGGCATTTGAGGTGTTCAATAATAAAAATTGATGATTTTGCGACACCTTATTCTTCCTGTGCCGAAGTTCTTATCCTTGAATGAAGTAGGGACATGAACTATTAAAGAGAGGAATCGAAAAGAGTTGATGGTGCAAGAATGGACATGAAATTTAACTATTCTGTAATTAGGCGTTGAGCCTATGTTTCCTGTATGGTGTTAGTTGGATGAAGTGTTAAACACTGAATCCACAATTTATATTTAAAGTTTTTTTAGTGGGTGACCGAGCTAAGAGTGATGATGTTGGTAATATGATGAATGTAGAGTGATATGGCTCGTTATAACTCTTGCTTGATCTAACAATAGATTACTAGTGTGGCTTGGTGAACCATTCAAGGTTGTTATTGTTAACTCCTTAACAACTTCACACTGCGTTACAGCCCATATATTATGTCCCGTACCTAAGTACAAAACAAGATTGCAAAAAAAATTTAAATCAAATTTGGAACCTAAGACGGTTTGCAAAGTAGATTTATGTAAACCAGCTATGATTAGATAGCAACAAATAATGCTGTCATAATGGATGCTGAGATTAGCAAAGTCATGGGGTTCGTTAGGGTAGGGATTAGCTCAGTGGTAACGTGGCTGGACTAAACGCTGTGGTCCTGGGTTCGAATACAGCATGCTGCCCTCAAATTTTCTAGGAGCCTCTACAGCTCCGATGATGGGCAGTGTTGTCTTAGCTAGAGAACACTGCTCTGTGGCCGACAATGTACTGAGAAATCTCCGGGCGGGCATAATAGATCTTTGAAGTCGCAGTGCATATCCCCTAAAAAATAATATAAAAAACAAACGGATTCGTTTCCGATTTTCAAAAATATTTTGACAATGGATTCTTAAGAATGGAAAAGCTTGGTTGTTCTTAATATCTCAATATCAAAGAACGTCATGTCCTAGGGGTTTCAAGTTTAAATCGTTTTGGTAGTAGTCTGAGTATACCGTGATAAAAATATCGATTAATTATTGTTGTTTGAGTCAAGTTTAGAGATTGAATGTCTATCTTTAATCCCAGCCTGAATATCTCAGGTAACTAAGGTGTTTAATGGAGAGTTTGAATTAATTAGATCGTTGGCAGTAAATCTAAGAATTTAGATTTAGATCTGTGAACTTGTAATTTATGAGCAAAAGATTCAAACTGTTCAGCATATTTTTATATAATAAGCTAAGGAATAGTTAGATAATATAGGGTTAACAATTATTAGGAGGAAGTGTGGAAGAAATAACTTAAGACTCTCATAACAACCTCTTATGCCTCCTATCTTCTAGTCTCTGTCAAGGCTTAGGTGATATTATGATAGGCAATCACAGCTTTTATAAGGACATAAATCTTAAAATTTGATGAAACTACATATGATCATTTGCGTTATCTTATTAAATAGTATTCGACATGATAAAATATTAAAGGAGGGATGTGGTAATATGGTGAAAGATGATAGCCGCAAAAAATCTCAAACTTTTTCAATAATAAATTTGCAAACATTAACTTTTTTCTGTTAAATGACTTATTCACAAACAAATAGGAGAGGAGCAGAGGAGTTAGTTTTATTATAATTGTTTGATTTCACAAACTATATAGTAATTACTAAATTGGTTATTTTTCTTTTTTTCTTTTGATTAGATAAAATGACATAAAAGACAATTGGTTAAGTAAATGTTCTACTAACAAGGTAATGTATTTTATAAAAGACAAAGAGAAGAGGATGCTGCAACACGAAGATAGAGAGTAAGCGGGCCCTCTCTCTGTTGGAAGAATAGAATTGTCACCGTTTCCCAAGAGATTATATCTCAGCATGGGAGTGAGTCTGGCTACCCTAGTTTGGTTAGCAACGGGAATAAGATACCTTGTTACGACTAATACCATCACAACCAATACATCAGCTCTGTATAACTAAATCCAAGGCAGAATATTCTTATTTTATTTAGCAATTCATATTTCAGATATGAATGCAATTTATTTGGGCATAATAATTTTTAGTCATAATAGTTTTGTTTAGAAACTTTGAGTATGTTATATTATATTATATATATATATATATAAAAATCTGAGAATCTAAAAAAGAAAAAACTTTCTATTCTCAACTTCCAGTATCTCTAAAATTTCTCAAATAGGTAATTTTACATCATATGGAATTGTTCCTAGTATTATGTGAATGTTTGAAGAATACGACACTGAATAGCGCTGAAGCGCTAATAAAAGATGCGGAAAAAACTGTTAGGATTTATGCCGATAAATAATAGTAATTTAGCAAGCAGTAACCTTAAAATTGTAGGTCTAGAAGAAAAATAAAACTGTTTAAAATCCTTGTTTATATCAATCACCATATACAGCCCTTTCTTCTTTCATAATTATACTCGAATTTCCTTTCGTACTGCCAAAAAAATTGTATTACAAAAAGTTCCCTACTAATTATACTAGCGCACTCTGCAATACTGGTATCAAACTAAAACCTTTGATAAACACCGACAAAATAAAAACGTGGTCAATAATATTGTCAATATTGGTATTAACAATATAACCATCAATACTCGTGCTAACCGTCTCAATTACTTCATTACCTTACACGATCAATATTATTGTCAATAACTTTGTTCAGTACTTACTACTTCTGCCACTAGGAGATTGAATCTACGTGCTTTTACTCGGTTTTTTCCCTTCCTAAAAACGAATAATCGTACAAAAGCTTGTGTAGCTATTATTTTGGGGTTTGGCACTGCTCGTCAAGTGAAACGCAAACACTGGATGAAAGAACGGTTGAAGAAGAGAGATGAATATTCTCATTTATATTTTTGAAGGAAATCAGCCTCTGCGATGTTGAAGATTTCAAGAACTACTTTCGATTGGATGAACCTACCTTTAACAAACTGTTACAGATGGTTGAACCATTTTTGAAAAGACAGGACAGAAATATGAGAGAAAGTGAAAGTGTTAGGGAAAGATTAGCCTTAACCCTGAGGTACTTGGCCACCAAGAAGAAATTTTGAAGACTTGAAGTTTTCAGTCATAATGTCCCCAACAACTATCAGTAAAGCTGTAATAGAAACCTGTGAAACCTTTATATATATGTCCTACAAGACTTTGAAAAAATTACAATCACCTTTAAAAAATGTATGATTGAAATTTTATTTTAATACACAAATCATTCCCAAGAAAGATCCACTGGATCGTGTTTTGAACTGAGTTGTAATGAAGGGACTAATTTAACTGACTATATGAAATGTATGTTAATCAGAAAAATAAGATTAAAAAATTATAATCATCTTTAAAAAATGTATGATTGAAGTTTTATTTTAATACACAAATCTTTTCAAAATACCTTTGTAAGGTATTGCATCACTGTTGTTGAGGTTAGTTTCAAAGTTGTATAAAACTACTGAACTGAGTATTGATGGAAATATTGGCGCCGCCCCTACACGGTCAATATTATTGTCAATATCCCCTCCAATTCTCAGTATTGATACACGAAAATCCGGATTTTATCAATACTTTTATCAATACCGACCGTCAATACAATTTTTTCACCATACACGGTCAATATTATTGTCAATACGCTAAGTTATTGTCAATATCAGAGACATTTTCCGTGGTAGCCTGCTTCATTTTGTGGTCATCGACCGGTTTCGGGCGTTTGCCCATCTTCAGGATGCGATTTTCAGACAGTGTGACAACACAGACTTGCATAGAGCAAATTTAGTTTTCACACTGACTGTTTTTTAACTGTATTTAAAACTCTGATGCTTTCCATCTCTGCGGAACCAACCACCACAATAACTATTGTCAATATTATTGACCGTGTAGAGGCCCCGCTTAAAATTTCTCAAATAGATAATTTTAAATATCATATGGAATTAGTATTATGTGAATAGTTGAAAAAACGTCACTGAAGTGGAGCTGAAGCGGTATAATGAGAGATACGGATAAAATTATTATTATAATATAATGGAAGCGTGCATTATACGCTAAAAACCACAATATACAGATAATTATTTTTAAAAACACGAATTAGCTTAAGTCATATTTTATGCTTAACTTCTATTGATTAAATTAGATTTAACTCTACTAAATCACACTTCATTTAAATTAGAAACTATAGTAGTTAGCAAGATAATTAATTTTTTTTTTTTTTTATTTAATGGGGAATAATTTTTAGCCATTCTATACAGTTAAGATATTGATATATTGATTCTACTTATCCACATTTCTATAACATAATTTAAACTCCATATAAACACTCATTGATGTTTCTATTTTTAAACAACCAAAAATGTGATCTCATCCACCTAAAAACTCCCAAAAAAAAAAACAAATATTTACTAAAACCCCTTCCATAATAATACGAAGTTAAGTCATAACAAAACACTTTTAAACAGTGAAAAAACTTATTTTACTGAAGAAGACATCGTCTGGTCAATTTCTTTAAAAAAAAGAAGAAAAAAAAGTATTCTGTAGAGAGTAACACATTTTAATTCAGTTAAGAGAAGAATAAGATATTTAGTTTGTTGCGATAAAATTGTGTCAAGTAGCTTCTCTTGTTTTACTGTATATTGTCACATTTTTAAAAAACAGGGGCACTTCTATCTAAAGAGGTTATCTTCCAGCCTCTATCAAACAATATCAATAAATAAGAACACTATTTATTCTCTGTTTACAGGCTGAAGATGACCTCTTTATATTGAAATGTTCTTTTTTTTAAAAAAATATATCGAGTGTTCCACAATTGACGGCATTATTTTAGGTGTGTGTTCTGTAGAAAAAAATAAACATGAAAGTTCATGTACATATATGTTTTAAATCAATTTATTACAGAGATATTTATTTAACAAACAATAATTCAGAGTGGCCACCATTTGTAGAATGCAGCATTCAGCACGACGAATCCGTGCTTCTTTGGCACTTCTTACAGTATCGGGACGATGCTTGACAGTAACTACGGCTTCCACGATTCGATTCCTTAGCTCTTCTTGCGTGCCAATAGACGCAGAATAAACCATAGACTTCATCCAGCCCCACAGAAAGTAATCTAACGGCTTAGATCGAGAGATCGTGGTGGCCATTTAACAGGTCCGTTTCGACCAACCCATCGGTTCCCATATGTTGTTAAACGCCATCTATAATCAGTCCCAATATGAGAATAGTGAGCTGGAGCACCGTCATGCATAAGCCAAAGCCTCTGCCTATTGGCAAGAGGAATATCTTCTACAAACTCATAAAGATTATTTTGCCAAAAATGTAAGTATGATATTCCTGAAAGCCTAGATTACAAAAAGAAGGGGTTGATTAGATTGTCGCCAAGAAGATCACACCAGACATTTAATGAATACGTATGTTGGTAATGTGTAGTAGCAATCGTATTAGGGTTTTCTTCTGCTCAAATATGGTTGTTTCGAAAATTAGTAATCCCATTTTTTTGTAAAGCAAGATTCATCCGTAACCAGCAGGCAGCTTAGGAAGTAAGGATCTTGTGTGTATTGTTGAATTGGGAGAAATTTCTGCGCTTGCTATAAATCTTGCGGTAACAAATCATGTACATGCATAATGTGAAATGGAGGCAATTGTTGTTCGCCAGACACCTTCCAATATGTTTTTTTCAACGTTTCCTGTTCGCCGAAATCTTTGTCGACCAGCGTTTACTCGTACAGGCTTTAGTGTACCATAAGACGTCTTTCAATGCCTTCAAACGTTTTACGATTTGGTATTCTTCGGTCGGGAAATTTTTCATGATATCTTCGAACAGCAGCAACGCCATTTTTATGTACCTCGCCTTTAAGTTACAAGCATGTCTGTTTGTTCGGAAAAAGTGAACAAATTTGTGGTGTCTCCCATGATAATACACAAAATATTAAAAAATACTGTCTCACAGTATTCACTCACACGCACTTAACTTACACAAACAGTTTTTAATACCTGCTAAGTATGAAACAAATAAACGATATGCAATTATTAATTACGATATCCAATTGTTAGTATTATACTTTTAGACTTCCGATAAATAAATCTTTAACCTTCAATATCTCTATAATAAATTGATTTAAAACATAATGTGTTTAGTAAAAAACAGGAAATAAAATACAAGAAAATTAAAAGGTGAGAGGGGGCGCCTTTTATAGGCTTTCCAGTCCCTCTGTAAAATAAAAAAAGAAATGAAAATAAAAGAAAAAGGGGTGAAAATATTAAGTGGACTGTATATATATAGATTGAATAAAGAGAGAGCAAATGGGCTCATATAATATGAACAAAATGAATATTAAATTAAATTTAAAATAAGTAGCAAAAATATTTATTGTATTCAACAAGCCAAAAGGAATGGTGCTTAGCTTAAACGCAGAAACGTTAAAGTTAGTGTGGTTCGACTCCAGTCCTTTAGCCCAAATTGGGGTGTCAAGGAAGTGGGAAATAGGAAAAGGAAACAACCCTATGTGCCTGTAACTCCACAGTCTTGGTCCACACAGTACTGCTACTGGCTGATGAATCTTGATAGTTTATTTAAACGGGCTCCTGGAAACTGCAAGGCTGGAGAAGCAACCGGAAGTAGACCATGTGCTTGTACAATAAACTTTAGCAGGCCGGGAGAATCCGGAGACACTCACTCGACAAGAGACCTAACTTGTTAACACTACCCCGAGGAAAACCAGAAGTAGCAACACTTGGGTTTTCCCGTAAAAGGAAAGCGGAAATGATCTAAACTGTATAAGTAGAATGTGCTGTCTACTGCATATATATTGCTCGTACGAGTGTAAAATAGTGACTCACTTATTAACACTAACCCCGAGGAAAACCAGAAGTGGCAACACTTGGGTTTTCCCGTAAAAGGAAAGCGGAAGTAGTCTAAATTGCATAGACAAATTACGTTTGCACACATACACCTTGCTTGTCTGAGCGTTAGTTAGTGACTGACTGGAGAAGGCAATTAAAGGGACTACCCCCTCTCTACATTTAGGACAGCCTAAAGATTGATAAATTATTATATTCTGACGGCGGCAAATTTGAATTCGGATAAATGCCGAACATAATGTGTATATGAACTTTTATGTTTATTTTTTGCTACAAAACAAATACCAAAGTTTTTGCTCTTATAGTGCCGTGCAGCTCTGAAACACCTGATATATTTAAAAAGGAGGCGTTATTTGTCAATTTAATTTTATTCCAACAAATAGTGATGTAAAGAACTGGATTACAGCTGCAAATATTTCTTTATAGCTCGCAAATATTTCTTTGTGAACTGACAAAACAGCCTAACTCGTGGTTGATTTTTTTGTTTTTTTAAATTTCTCTAGTTTTCTTAAGATTTTCATTTAAATTAAAACTAATTAATCCCAAAAATAATTCATTCTATTTTCTAAATATGTATTTACATTATTATATAAATCTCAATTACTGTACTATTGTATAAATTACAATTACTGTACTCATTTCCTTTATTCAATTAAATTCTAGAAATTCAAATATTATTATCAAATGGCTTTGTTATAAAAGCCATTGTGTTTTACAACCATACAATATAAATCAAATTTCAATTAAATTTTAGTTAACCCACAATGTTAATTAATGGTCAGATTTCAACAATGAAACCTATACAAAATGAGACAGACATTGCAGGGTCGCCATGTCAGGTTTCTATTTCTGATCCATCATTAACAAACCTACAAATATTCTGTAATAAATACTGGCTCTCATAAATAAATCAAATTATATATCAGATGTTCACATAGTTGGTTCTAGTTGGTTAGTTTTATATTCTTTTGACCATTATATTTTGAAAAATAGGAAATGAAAATTCTGAGTCCAAAAAAGTGGTTTCTCAACCGGAAGTTGTTACTGTTTTTTTTTTTTTAATTTTTGCGATTTTCTCAAAAATGGTTCCAATGATTTCCTTGAAACTTGGTATATCAACTACAAATCCAAAGAGCTACAACTTTTATTTAAAAAATTTCTCCTGAAAAATTCATTTAAGGGCACTTTTGGGGGAGTTGTGGGGGGCTTTTTCTAAAGTGCTATTTCAGTTTATTAGACAATTCTGTCATCTAAATAATGTTAAACATGTTGAATTAAATATGTTGATGAAATTCCAAGTTTGAAAAAAAATCGGATGACCGGAAGTGGCGTTTACCTTACCACTTTACTAAATAATTTTTTCACTTTTTCGCGATTTTCTTGACACTTCCTGTATAAGCTACACATACAAAGATGGTCAACTTGAATTTGTAACCTTTTTCTGGTGAAATTCATTTAGAGGCAATTTTATGGGAGGGGGTGAGATTATGTTTTTCTCTAAAGTGTTTTCATAGTTGATTATAAAATGCTATCATCCAAACAAAATTAATTAGAAATAAATAGATGGCCGAAATTCCGAGTTTCATGAAAATTAGTAAACCGGAAGTGCGCTTTCATTGAACAGTCTTTTTTTCAGTTTTTTGACGAATTTCATTAAATTTGGTATACAAAATATAAAATTTGTCAATTATAATTTTGAAAACTGGAGTAAGAGAAAGTTGTGTGAGTGTTTCAAACCAGATTTTTTTTTTTTTTTTTTTTTTTTTTTTTTTTAATTTATGATTATAGAATTATAGCTATATGTATTTCCTTCAGCTGAAACAATTAAATCGATAATAATCACAGTTAAAGAAATCTTATAGAGATATTTTTAAAAAAAAAAAAAAAAAAAAAGCGTACATAAAAAAGAAATTTTCAATGAATCTTCCATATTATCTCATATTCATTGATTCAGCAACGGAGGAGTAACTCTCCTACACCATTTATGTAACATAATTTACACAGTCTGCTGCACTTCTATTACATACTTTGTGCATCCAACTGAACTGTCAATAATCCTTCATATATTGTAGAAAACTTTTTAAACTGATGAAAATTTAAAATAAAATATTTTTGGTTATGGTGTAATTTCCAATTTCACCACGTTGCATATTTAATCTTTTTAAATGTACATATTTTTTTAAGTATATAAATATATTCAAATCCAAACCTATATATATATTTTACGAAATACAGCTCGTATTTGGTAAAAAAAAGAATTCACTAGACCAAAAAGTAGGGAACATATTTTTCTATAGATTTACTAATAGACGAACTAACCTTCCTATTTAAAAGTTTCAATAAACTGCTGGAGTTCTAAACTAGTGGGTGAATATAGGCGAAGAATTAATGGCCTCGTCTACTGGAACGGGGTAGAGATCTTCCGGACATGCAGGTATGTGAGAGAGGATGAGTAGACTATATTGAGATCCATATTACAATTTTGTGGTCCCGGTCCTGCCGTAGCGTCAATAAGTAATTTCGTGACCGAGATGTTAGATAACGGGCGAAAAAGAGAATTGAAGAAACACTGGAGGAACACTCTGGCTAAACCTCCAGGCTACAAGATTTGAAATGTTATTGTGATGTAGTAGATTGTGGCGTGAGCGGTTTGTGAAAGGGCTTGTAAGTATATATGTTTAAGAGAGTGGAGTATCAGAATAAGAAAGTAGTCACCACTGCTAGCAATAAATATATTCTATTAAAATAATAACTTCAAGTTATTTGCAAGATATTATAAACTTATTAATATATTGTGAAACTGCCACTGATTTTTAGAGAATGATTCCTGAAGCAAGTGTTCTGGCTTTGAAAGCAGAATGCAGACCGTCTTGAAGGAATGCCCTCTCTAACGGGGGATTTTCTTTTACAAAAGAGTTTTCCTAACGGGTTCTTGTGCCTCTGTTTCTTTAATTGCAATGACCTTATATTTCAGTACCTGACTCTAAATACACACTTTTTGAAGGTAAATTCACTATTTATTTTCCAAAACTGCTTCACTTAAATATTGTCAAAATTCACTAAACTAGTTTTAAAACTATTATTTTTGCATTTCTTTCTTCCACTACAGATTTATAACAACTAGACACCCCTGGATAGCCAGTAATTTACAAAAATAGGCAGAACTTATAGACTTCTGTGTCAGAATTGTGATGAGGGAGGCGGGGAAACAATGTACCACTACCTAGGGGTCAGTGTCCCCATTTCGCCAATACTAGATTTCGCATGTTTGGGTAGTATAACCCTCTCAAGTAATTGCTTGAAAGAGTCTTCTTAAGATTAGATTTAAATTCTCTTTCCTTGGGAGAATAAGAGCCATATTGGCTTAAGTCCCACGCCTTCGGGCGCCCAACATTAATAACACTGCGAAATAAAAATCTTATTAAAAATCAACATCATACTTTTATTCACAAAGTTAATTTTTTTTTTTTTTTTTTAAATTGCAACAATAAAAAAGGTATAATTAGAGGATAATGAAACAATATACTTTCAGCGAGCAGTAACTCTCATTCGATTTGCAGCGTAGCTGAGGAATGGAAGCTCTCAAATCCGAATGAAACGATCAAATATCGAGGCACTGATTTTTCTTGTGAACATAGACGTAATATTATAAATAGTATATCTACTAATTATGCCAATTTTTTTTTCGTTCAATTCTGAAAAGTGGATGTTGAATTATTCAGTTGAATTATTTTATTGAAAATTTGTGAAATGAAAATTTCTCAATTGTTTGATAATGTTTTAATTCTCTCTCTAAACGTTTTGATCTAAGAAGGTCATATCAATCTACAAAAATAAAATAAAAAATTTTTAACACAATGATGCAAGAGTGTCATAGTTTATGTATTAATTTTCAAATGATTTTTTATCCAAGTCCTATTTTTAATTTTTTTTTTAATTTAAGGCCCGTCAACATCTACGGTCATTGGCGCCCGGAGCCTTCTTAGTACACACTGCCGGCCTCTGGATAGTGTTCTCCCGCTACAGACAATACTTCAATCACAGAACCTTGTGCTATAGAGTCTCCTAGGAAGAAAAATTCTAAGGGGCAGCACTGGACTAGAACTTGGGACCTCCGCGAGAACGTCTAACGCGCTACCACTGAGCTAATCTCTTGGTATGACATTTTGAGTAGTATATCTAAGATGATGTTATAAAGCATTATGGTTGCTTCACATGTATATACTCGTATATGAAATACATGTATTTATATGTACATAGAAACATATGCCAATACATACACATTAGTATGCACAATGAAAAAAAAAAAAACTTATGGCGTAACAGCCCATGAAGGGCCAATGCTTGCCAGACGGCGATTTGAATGGGAGGCGTGTGGTAAGCTCGCCGCAGTTCCCACGCCACTTAGTTTGGGCCTTCGCTACCTAGGGCGCTACTTTTTATCACGAAGCTGGGTCAACATACCGACTTTGTCTCACGGGAATCGAACCCTGAATTCTCGCATAAAAGGGAATGTGCTAGCCACTAGACCAACGCTGAGGACATGCACAATATACATAATTAAAAATAATATAATCTATATATGGTCATTACTTTTTTAATACACATAAAACCCACACACACACACACATACACACACACACACACACACACACACACCACACACACATACATATATATATATATATGTGATCACCCACTAACCTAAGACCCCATCCCCCCAAAACAGGTTTCCCAGAAAAATATTTCAAGAAAAAGTGACAGATATTATGTATTGTGGTAGGCAAAGTTTGAAGAAAATCAAACTGGAAAACTATAAACACCATTGAATAAATTCACACTTCATGTTTATGGATTATGATCGAAAATTTCAAGTCCTGCATCCTATATACTGCCTTTTTTTTTATATTTAACATTTGCTGTCATTGGCGCACGCAGCCTTTCTCAGTGCACTGTCGGCATTTGGACAATATTCTCTGATTAATGATCTTCAGGGCAGTGAAAAATCTAAGAGTAGCACTTCTGGTAGTCGAACCCATCACTTCTGCGTGGGAGAGTCGAGCGCGTTACCACTGCTGGGGCAATCCCTTCCCTATATCTACAGGTTTTTATTTTTGGAATTATTTCAATCACTTAAATTATTTCACACACATATATATATATATACACACACATACACCAAATATCATAGACCATTCGTTAATTTTTTGTTTGTTTTTCTAATTCACTTTTTTGTAACTTTTTCGAAAACATATAGCAATTCTCTCTCTCTCTCTCTCTCTCTCTCTGAGAGTATTGTAAGAGAATATAAAAAGTTCGACATTTGTCTAAACAACGCCACGAATGAAAAGTAATAAAAAATTGAATCAGACTATATTCATGTAAAAGTTTTTGAAGAAAATAGGCGGGGGTGGGGGAGTTAAAAATATTCTGTACAACAAAATTATATAACTGACCTACTTCATATTCTCTACAGTTGCTATAATAATTATAATTAGTAAAAATTTCCTCCTTATAGTTCTGAGAGTTCAGTTTTTGTTTTTTTGTTTTTTACAGAGTATTTTTTATTGGTTAAGTGGAAGAATAACAAACTTTACTACTACAGCAAGTAATAATAATAAAAATTGCTTTGCGTGGTACAATGTAAAAAGGGAAAATTATCACATTTTGATCTTTTAGTGAAGGGGAAAACAAAAAGTACAAAATATCTCGCTTAGAGTAAAGAAAAGTTTTTAGTAGAATAACAAGGAGGCTTGGGGAAATGTGAAAAAGGAGATTGGGGAATGCGAGAGGGAAACTGTATGGGAAAACCTTGGAAATAGCAATGTGTGTGTGTGTGCGTGCGTACAGGTCAGTGTTGAAAGAGGAATGGTGTGGGTGAGTGTGAGTGTATGTGTAGTAACTGGTACTACTCTGTCCGATAGAAACAGACCACCCACCTCAGACACTCCCACGCGTGCAGACTTTCTCTTGATCTACGAAATAGAGGCTGCCATATGTGGCCCAGATACACTATACATCCAAGAGTACTTTGTTTCTTAAAACTATATCCACCCATATTCCCAAAGACCTATCACATTACTAACTCACTAAAATAACGATTATATGTTTACATTGTGAAATAAAATATTAATATAATGGCCGATAAGTAACCGGTATCTGATGATGGTTGGTATTTTATTATTAAGGAAATGCCATGAGTGATAACTTCCTTATTAGTGAAATATTTTTATGGCATGAGTTTTTACTGAATATGTGTGCTGGAAAATGGCAGATATATTATATTTCTTGATAGATGACTTCAATTTTAGTCATCTTCATGTTTTGATGAACTGACTGGTAATTGTACCCCGGTAGTTGACGATCTCTTATTATTCATCCAGATATCCTGAAATTAGGCACTCTCGAAAACCAATCGATGACAACAAAAGTCTTATGCGAAACACTCACACGACTCTCGTTTGCTACAGGTGATACTTGAAGTGGGATTACATTGTAGTCCAGTAGAGGGCGCCAATAATATCAATAACATTGAAAATATCCGTATAACATCTGAAATCTAATGTCACAGATTCCTCGGAACCCTCTAAAACATTTTCCCGGAAGTAAATACAGCCGCCCCACAACTGCCTCAAGCTGACGTCATACGAGCTAATTGTCCGCAAGGCCGCCTGGTTATCTAAATAAATGACGACCCTGGAGATATTCACTGTTTGTCTTCCTATTTCAGCGGCGCAAGTAATAATTGCAACTAGCTCTGCATGAAAGTATGTGGCTAGTTCAGCTAGGCTCACCGAGATATCACATCACGTATTCCTACACACGCCGGTGCCTACTCCTTCCTCCATCTTGAAGCCATCCTTGCACAATTAGAAATTTAGAGACGTTTGATTACTTCATCTTACAGTAGTGAAAGAAAAATAATAAACAGAGACATTTTCCGTGATAGCCTGATTCATTATGTGGTCATCGATCGGTTTCTGGTGTTCGCCCATCTTCAGGATGCGTTTGTCAGACAGTGTGATAACACAGACTTGCACAGACCAAATTCAGTTTATACACTCCCTCCCTCTAAAACATTTTCCCAGAAGTAAATCCAGCCGCCCCACAACTGCCACAAGCTGACTTCATACGAGCTAATTGCTTGCGAGTCCGACTGGTTATCTAAATAAATGACGACACTGGAGTTATTTACTGCACGTCTTCCTATTTCAGCGCAACTAGCTCTGCATGAAACTCTGTGGCTAGCAAAGCTTAGAGAGTGTATAAACTGAATTTGCTCTGTGCAAGTCTGTGTTATCACACTGTCTGGCAAACGCATCCTGAAGATGGATGAACGCCTGAAACGGGGGTCTATGGCCACAAAATGAAGCAGGCTATCACAGAAAATGTCTTTGATGCTTTCCAGCTCTGCGGAACCAACCACCGCAACAAAAATAATAATTGTTAGAAATCTCTTCAAGAAAATCGTGACAGAATAAAAATGCTAATCTATAGAGAGCCATTTCTTTTCTTTTTTTCTAGAAAACTTACTTACTTTTATCGGCGTCCCCTTCATCAGCAGGTTGCCGTTAGTTCCTTCAAAGATTTCAGTCTGTGCTCCAGTCACCTTGGTAGGAAATAATTGTCTATTTCTTTTTATATTAGTTTTTATTTTACTAGACCTTGCAAACCCTCTGTTCAGAGAAGCAACTGCTTCAAATGAACAATTTTCCGTGCGAGCAAACTGTGCAACCGACAAGTAGCTGATGCAAAATTACGAGGTGTATAATGATTTTCTAGTGTTCGATCTGGCAACACTGGAGATGCAGCGCATGCGTGGTAGGGCAAGTAAACATCTGATACACGTCCAGTGCAAATTTGAAAATGCTAGAGTTGTTGCACTGTCCGTAGTGACTTTTTTTGTGAGCAAGGTTTTTTTCAGTGCGTTTTAAAAATGAGTGACATCAATTACGAGCAACGTTGTGCTATCAGGTTTTGCTTCAGACTTGGGCACAGTGCAACGGAAACGTTTGAAAAACTGTGCCAGGCCTATGGAGACAATGTTTTGTCGAGAGCACAGGTTTTTAGGTGGTTTAAGTCGTTTGCAGAAGGAAGGGAATCAATTGAAGACGAGCCTCGCAGCGAGAGGCCTTCATCTTCAAGAACCGACGAAAATGTTGGCAGAATCCGCGATCTCGTGCGTTCAGATCGTCGTTTGACAGTCCGAATGATCGGCGAAGAGTTGAATTTGACTCACACAACCGTTCATCAAATTTTGACTAATGAATTGGGGATGAGAAAAATTTGTGCAAAAATGGTTCCGAAAAATCTTTCACATTAATGAGTATTTGGCCAGTAATAACATTCCTGTGGCTCCTCAGCCTCCTTATTCACCCGACTTGAGTCCATGTGACTTTTTTTTGTTCCCCAAATTGAAAAATCACCTCAAGGGACGTCATTTTGGAACATTGGAGAATATTCAAACAGCCGTAACCGACCAACTGAAGTCTATTCCAGTATCCGAGTTCCAGCACTGCTATGACGAATGGAAGAATCGTCTTCAGCGTTGTGTGGCTTCCCAAGGTAGTTACTTTGAAGGGGACAATGTTGAATTGTAATTTTATTTGAATAAAAAAAAAGATAAAAAATCAGTCTCATTACTTAATTTACACACCTTGTAAGAAATAATAAAATATACTTAAAATACTTAACAAATGAAGGCTTCTCGAATGCAGTGGGTAAAGATGTTGATTTTGTATGCTGGATTATAGTGCTACTGGGTTCGATTCCCAATTTTGGTGTTGAAATGTGATAGGTAAAGTGTATTAATAGCATCACACGGTGGTTGGTCGGACTTAAAGCCTGTTTGAAAAAATGTAGGTATTACTTTTTACTTATGAAAGAAAAAATTTATTTTAAAAATACTTTTATCACTTAGAAATTCTTGAAGCGTCTCAAGTGCATTGTTTTTGATCAGTGATAAACACAATAAAGCATTTTAGTATACGTTAAAATAAAAATTTAAAAAAAAAAAAAAATTGCGGGTAACAAAGACATAAAAGATTTCACACGCTTCATATCTTTCATGTGTAATAATACGGTCGAGTTCACATTCTCTTTCTGGACTTGTGAATATAACATTCCTTTAAAGGATTTTTTTTTGCACACCTTAACCAGAAACAACGTGTGAGCTTAAACGAGAAAGAACAAAATGAGAGCCTTAGAAGAATCTAGGTTACTAACTTGGTATTCATAAAAACGTTAGAGGACCCATTACATGCCGGCCATTTTTACTGCTTGTATGTGTGCAAAACAAAACAAAAAAATACTATAATTATACATATATATTATGTATGCTTAATTCACCATATTATGATTACAATATCATATAATAAATATATATGGTTAATATGTGCCAGTGGAATATTTTATTAATACTAAACCTTTAGATAAGTTAGCTTGCCATAAATTCTGAAAGCAGTGGGCTCCCTCATATAATATCTATTATACTATCTATTTTTTTCTATCTTTCTTTATCATCCATTTTCTAATATTTCTTTCATTTTCATTATTTATTTATTTCTATTTATCATTTTATATTTTTGTTTTTTTTTTTTTTCTGGTTGAGCAAACTAGAAAACTTGATATTCCTGTATTCACCATGGCATCAGACAGTAAGTTACCTGCCCATTATCACCTGCCAAAATTCCTCAAATTGGAAGTACCACTTTACTTTCCCCCACTTTTTTGCAATTTTCTCAAAAATAGCGCCAACGATTTTCTTTCGACATAGTGTATCAACTACATATTATACACTATGTTTAAAGAAAATCATTGGGGCTATTTTTGACAAAATTACAAAAAGTGAAAAATTTAAGTTTAAACATAGTGTGTCAACAAACACATCGGACAGCTTGAAGGCACATTCTTCACACCAAATAGTCTTAAGAATGGTGTAGGACTGCCTGTCTGCCCGAAAAGTGCTCGAAATAAGTTGACACTCGCCTGGGTGCCGGGATATGCGGGCGGATTCTTGGCAACGAAAGGGCGGGCACCCTGGCGAAGGAGGGCTCCAAGGTCCTTCTGCAGGTTGCCCAGGATCCTGATTCAAGCTTCTATCATGGATTGGATAGAAGACATGAACACCAGGAAGAGGCAGGCTAAATTCTTTGTTAAAAGACATTTACCAGGGACCTACTTAGACATAGCCGATCGGATATAAGGCAAATTATGGGTCTACTAACACAGCATTGTAGACTGACTAGGCAAATGCACCAATTACTAGTTGCACATAAAGCGCTATGCCGATTCTGCAAGGCCGAAGAGCAAATCACGGTACACATCTTTTGTGAGTGTGCCGGCCTGATGAGATCGAGGTTTCTTCAACTATGGGGACAAGCAAACCTGAAGCCACGAGCTTCATGATGAAGCCATTTTCAGCTTTACTAAGCCTGATTAAGAAGGCAAAGCTGAAGGACGTACTACAATCTTAGGGGATCCACAATAGACCTCCTCATGCACGTCGCAGTGGAATGATACTCTGCTCTCCCCGTTTGTCAATCTAATCTAATCAACTACTAATACAAAGGCTGTAACTTATATTTAAAACATTTCTCCGAGAAAATTCATTTTTGGGCACTTTTGTGAGGGTTATAAAGTGCTATTTCGGTTTATTACACAATTATATCATCTAAATAATATTAATTGGAATTAAATATGTTGGCACAATTACGTGTTGGAAGAAAATCGGATGACTAGGAAAGTGCATTTTTACTGAAAAGTATTTTTCAAGTTTTCTGTTGTTTTCACTAAAACAGCTTCGAACAATTTTCTTTAAACTACTAATAAAAATAATAATAAATAAATAATGCGTTTATTTATCAAACAAAATTTATGACAATCTAGAAAGAAGAAAAATAAGCAAAACACAATAATGCATGGAGTGAACTCCGTCTGCATGAGTTGCAATACAAAATAATGAAACTTAAACTAATAAACAAATTGATAGAACTAATACACTTAATAAAGATGTCTCGAAAAAAAGTTATGACAAAATAAAAATTTTTTTTTCTACAAATAAAAAATTGTAAGAAATAATAAATATAATAATATTAAAAATAATAATAATAAAATTTATTATTTAATTAGAGGAGATAATTAAACACACATTTCATTCCTTGTATCTAATTAAAAGTAAAAAATCAAAAATCAAATTCTTGTATTAAAAAATTTCTATAAGTAAACGCATCCCTTAAGAAAGAACAAAGCATTCTCCAGTTTTTGCCATTTAAATATTCACAAAGTTCTACCTCTGTGAGTATTTTTTTGTTGAAATATTTAATTCTGTAGGGAGCTAAAATAGGGCAAATGGCCACAAAGTGCGACACGTCTTCTATTTCTCGTAAATTGCACATCGAGCAAAGCTGACAATCATCACTATTGAACAATTTGTATTTCAAATTTAGAGCTTCACATCTAGACTTTAAAATGAGCTTCGCATCAGCGAATGAATTTGTACTAATGTAATTGCAATCATAGCACAGCTTAGAATATAACTTATGGTGTAAGGCCTGTCTGGCCTTACTTTCTGCATCTAATTTGTCGTTCAGCTCTAGTTTGGATATAATCTTATTCAGATTTGACTGCCAAACCTCCAAAGACTCAACTTTAAAATCTGGTAACGAAATATGAAACTGTGAACATAATACCTTCCAGTCTTCAAACCAAAATAAATTTTTAGCGATTACTTTCATGGCAATAATTCTGGGCAATCTAGACTCTGGTAATTTAAGTAGTTTTAAAATATACTTAAAATGTAATTTTAAAGTATAAATATACATACTAGACATGCCTATTTCTAAAGTTAACACATAGTTAGGGGTATTAGACGGCAAGCAATATAATTTCTTAAGGAAGAACCTCTGCAGTTTTTCAACCGTTTCATATTTCTTAAAACCCCAAACTTGGGCAGCATAGCACATAACAGCTCTGGAAGTTGCATAAAAAATTTTATATTTTGAATCTATAGGTATATTTGAATCTGACAGCAACCTGCTCCATGTGCAATTTAAACCAAATTTAGCCGTTCCCAGTTTATCTTTTAAATATTTATCAAAAGATAAGGAAGGCGTCAAGTTTACACCCAAATATTTATATTCTTTAACAATCTCAACTTCCTTCCCCTCAAAATGCCATTTATCAGATATAGCGTGCCTTCCTCCTCTTTTTTTACAAATCAAGATTTTAGATTTTTTCAAATTAACCACCAGCCCCCATTTTTTACAATAGCAACTTAATGAATTAATCATACTTTGTAATACTTTTGGATTATCAGCCAGCAGTACAATATCGTCCGCATATAGTAGCACACGTACAGTCAAACCCCCAATATTTACACCACCTCCAATTTCTTCCGTAATATCATTTAAATAAATTGAAAAGAGGGTGGGAGAAAGAAGGCAGCCTTGTTTCACACCGGATGCCGTATAAAACCATTCCGAAATACCTTCTTTGCTCCAAACAGCAGCGCGCGTATCATAGTACAAGAGTTTAATTATACGAATAAATTTACTTGATAAACCTATTTGAGAAAGCTTATAGAGTAGTAACTGTCGCGGAACGGAATCAAATGCGGCCTTGAGGTCTATAAAAAATAAATATACTTTTTTCGTAAGTCCCTCTACTAATTTCATTTTCACTAAGTTTACTAAGCTGAATATATTATCAATAGTCGAATAATCCCTTCGAAAACCCGCTTGAAATTCCGTAATTATGTTATGACCATCGAGCCACTGAATAAGTCTATTCAAAAGCAGACCCGTAAACAGTTTCGCCTCTACATCAATGAAAGAAATGGCCCTATAGTTTGTCACCAATTTCGTATCTCCCTTCTTGTGTAATGGAAATATTAAAGAATCTTTAAAGTTGGCGGGTATACTTCCGGCTTCGTAAATTCCATTGAATATAGAAATCAGTGTCAACAAAAAATTTTCAGAAGAATTTTTAAAAAATTCATAGGTTACTCCGTTAATTCCGGGAGCTTTACCATTCTTTGCTTTATTCCACACTACCATTAATTCAGATAACGTGAAATCATTGTCTAAAAGAGAATCCGTTACAAGAGGTTCGACATATAATATTATAGGAGCTTCTATCGAGGGATTATACAACTTCTGAAAAAATACCTTAAAGTGATCTGCCTTAATATTAGTATTACAAAGAAAACTCTGTTTTTTAAACGATTTAACTGCATTCCAATACTGCTTCGCGTCTTTAGCGCACTTTAAATTCTCTATTATCGACTCATAATACTCTAATTTTTTATTTTTACAAAGTAGATTATAATTCTTTTTACATTCTAAATACATTTCCTTTATCACTAAACAATTAGTTTTTCTAAAAACCTGTAACAAATTGAAAGTATTTTTCCTTTCTTTAAAACAGTGCCAGTCAAACCATTCCTGTTTTTTTAACAGAGGTTTATCACATTGACTTTTATTAATAGAAGCGGCACTCTGAATGCAGTTAACAAGGGTTATTATAGCCTTTTGGGGGTCTCCACTGAAGTCATACTCATCTAATTGGTTTTGTAATTTTTGTTTATATTTTGAGCTATGTTCCTCAATCCAAATTAACTTTGGCAAAAACGGAATATTAACAACTTCATTTGTTTTATTATTTAAGGAATGCAAAGTGCAAACAATGGGACAGTGATCTGAAAAAATCTCCGGTACAACAGTAAATTTCACAACAGTTGTCAGTAGAGAAAAACTAACGCAGCAAAGATCATTTACTGATGACCCCATGGCTCCTATAAATGTTAACTCCCCTTCTTTGTCACCTTCTGTTCTACCATTTAATACAATAAGGTCATGATTGTCACAAAGTTCCAGGAACTGTTTACCTCTTGCATTTAAATTTTTATCTTTGGATTTACGCTCAGAAATGATTTTATCATTAAAGTAAGTTAACTCAGAACGTATAACTTGTGCATCCGCAATGCGCACATTACAATCCCCAATAATAATAAAATTATTTACCTCAGCTAAACTTAATAGATTTCCCAAATTTTCAAAATCTTTCTCCCAGTAATTACAATTAATATATATTGGCACAATATAAATTAAAACCTCATTTTGCACTAATTTAATAACTACATTATTATTCACACGAATAAAATTTAATGCATTAACCTTAAATTTTGATTTTTTAAAGCCATAAACACTCCCACCAATTGCCCTACCATAAGTATATTTCCTCACCGCTGGGTTTACAACAAAATAAAACTCACTGAAATAAAATTCACATAACTCTGCATCACTTTCCTCTAAAAAAGTCTCGAATAATAAAATAATATCATATCTTTTGATGAAATTAAAAAAATGAAAATTATCCCTTTTATTTTTTAACCCTGCGACATTATAAGCCATAATAGTGAAAACAGAATCGTTACCTTCACTGACACCAATTTCACTTTTCTCGAACACTTTCTTTTGAGGAGTCTCGTTTAACTTGGTGAGGGCGACGAAAAAGCGGCTGCTTGAGAACTTCATCTGCTTTCCTCTTCTTTGACCGCTTAGTTTTTCTCACTAATTTACCTTCCTTTATCCAATTACGCAGAGTACCGTCTGATAAATTTTCTACACCAGTACTTACAGATTCTTCCCCCGCCTCGCTTTCTGAGGTACAAACTGAACTTTCAACACCCTTTTTTTGCAATTCCTCCAGACTCCAGAGTTTTCCATCCAACTTCAGCTTGTCGTAGTTCATATAAGCCTTTTTATTTTCAGTACGAGCCTTCTTCCAATAAGGGTAAAGCTTTTTTCTAACTTCTCTTACACTCAGAGGAAAATCCTCAGACAAAACTAAATTTGTACCTTTCAAATTTTTTGCTGCTCTGAGCACTTCATATTTACATCTGAGCGCTAAGAATCTTATTAACACTGGTCGTTTACTTTCTTTGTTATTACCAATTCTCCTTACTATATCAATATCTTTCAAATTAGCTTCTACTTTTAGTACCTCACGGAAAATAGATTCTATTTCCTTTTCTAATGTGTAAATATTTTCATTCACTTTATCAGGAAAATTGAACAGAAGTAAATTTTTTCTTCTATACATATCTTCATTTGTTTTTACTCGATTCTCTAAATCAGCAATTTTGTCGTTTTGTTCATGAAATTTTTGCAAAAACATATTTATTTTTTCATCAGTATTTTTAACTTTTTCCAATAATTCCTCATTTTTTTTTCGAAACTCAATATGTAATTGATTAATCGAATCCATAATATCATTTAGATTTAAGCCTTTATCTCCCATAATTAGTTATTTTCTTTCAGTTTTAATTTAGCTTATTTTAATTAAAAGAAATTTATTGAAAATTCAGCCCAATATTTTGTTAAAAAGCTGAAATCTATAAGCCAAACGACTATAAGCAAATAGTTAAAAGCGAGAGTTACCTAACTTTGAACTATGTCACTAAATATGAAGATGGCAAACACACCAGACCAGTACATAGACAAACAGATAGATGTTTTCTATGTATATGACGAACACACACAACAATGTTTTCTTATCAGTACTTCCCCACTCTACTAAGTTTTATACTATACTAGTAGAATTTCATTAGAATTTAATTATTGTTTTAATTATTTAAATAAAAATGGCTCGATAGATTTTAACCAAAATTTACACTGTTAATCCACTTACTTTACTCAAAATATTTACAAAATTTCAAACTCGAATTCCACATCTAACCACCTAATTTACATAAAAAATTCACACAGCACTAGATGAGATGTGTACTGTTCCACTACTAGAACGCAACTCTCTTTAAACTACTATTGTAAACTACAAATATAAAAAGCTATAACTTTTGTTTGAATCATTTCTCCTGGTAAAATCATGTAAGGGAGTTTTTAAGGTAAGGGATGGGGTCATGTTTACTTCTAAAGTACAAATTTAGGTGATTATACAATTCTATCATCTAAAAAAAATTAATTAGAAATAAATAACTTGCCAAAATTCCAAGTTTCAAGAAAATTACTAAACCGGAAGTACGTTTTTACTGAACAGTTTTTTTTAGTTTCTGTGATTTTGTCAAAAATCACATTTCAAGATCATACATATTAAATTTTTATTTTTAATTTTTTGTTCATACAATCACACCGCACTCACACAGTAAAACAAAACATGTATTACAGTAAAACAAAACAAAAATATTACGCAAATTTGATGTGAGTGCATCACTTTCGTTTAAAACTGTAAAAAACTGTAGTTTGACCCGGCTAAATATATTTGCATTTAATGGGACTTCCAACTTTCAAGCGTACTCCCTTTTTAAGGATTGAAGTATAATGGTCACAGACAGAGTATGAATATGAAATAAGCAACTTAGTGGCCCAATCACACAACTTAGTGGGTAATATCTCATCTGGATTTTGACAGATGTACTATTGTTAATTCTACTCACCTTTTTCACATTCTTTTCTCCTCTTTATGTGGAAGCATTTTTTGTATCAATTTTTTGAAATTAATTTTCCTTTGAAAAGAAATGTTTTATATATCCTAAAGCAGAATATGATGGTTTAGAAGTGGTCTGT
The DNA here is from genome assembly GCA_011037195.1 of Triatoma infestans. Lineage (NCBI taxonomy): Eukaryota > Metazoa > Arthropoda > Insecta > Hemiptera > Reduviidae > Triatoma > Triatoma infestans. Next base: position 211,114 of record JAAEAF010000841.1, read on the forward strand.
TTGTGTGTGTGTTTTTTTATGTAAAAACAGCAACCCATCCTATGCATTATAGAATTGATTTCTTTTATTTATATCTATATCTCATGTATCTAATTCTGAGATTTAAACAGTTATGCCCATTAGGATTATCACATTGTCCTGTAATGTTATATAGTACGAAACTATGTATGTATATGAATATATAATGTTACCTAAATTTTGTTTATACAAAACGTTGGGCACCTCTTACAGCTTTGATATTAAAGCTGGGACTTTAGTGCGCAGTGAATATGTTATGTTACCTACTACGGTATATAATATTAGAGTAGAACATCTGATATATATATATATTGAATATGAAATATAGATCAGGTTATGGTGGCCGAGTTATTAGCATAGACTACACCCTTCACTGTTCCAATTCGGCACTGAGTGGGTAGTAGTCTCACACTCACACACCACAAGTTCAGTCTACAAATTCATTAGCTCAGTCGCATGCCTCAGACCCCGTTCACTCACTCGTACAAACATACTCCCCATACTATCGCACAATAATATAACTCTCCCCTGCACCTCTTAGTATACCACCCCATAGCCATATCCCACCCTGGCCACCGTTGTCTGATTTGTTGTCTGTCGCGGAGGCTTATCGCTGGCCGGCGACACTGTATTCCTCATCTACTATTACTAGTATAACTACTCCAGTTAGAGAGGGCTCGTACATCACATGACGCCTACCAGTAGCCCACTTCTGTTCCTCATAACCCTTTCCTATTGGATTCTACAGCCACGGGATACCAACAATTAATGCGCACAAATTATTGACATCACCATCGGAAAATGGGTTACTGGCCAAACCATTGGACTATACGCTATATCCGATAACATCGGCTTTGATTTTATATCATTGTTCTTCCAGGCTAACAATTATCATGTAACTTTACCATTACGAAATAAATACATTGTTATTTCTGTGGCTACTATACTAAAAATCTAATAATGCAACATTAAATTTAAAATTTAATTTTTCTAAATTTCATATATATATATATATATATATATAATTATGATTATCTCAATAGTGTAGTATTGGTTTTGACTTCTTTTTTTTTTTCCACTTTATCTATATATCTTTATTGACTGATTGGTACCCTGTGTCTAGCAACCCGATCTATTTGGGCAGCACCCTTTGTATTGCAAATATTTGCATTAAAGTGTTTCTCTCTCTCTCTATTATAACTATATTATTATTACATATTATTGAAGGTTACCCTCAGAAATACAGTTTCAGAATTTTAACAGAGTGAAAGAAGGTTAAACGGATTAACTTCAGAGAACAATTCCTTCGGTCATATCAACAAGGAAAATTGCTTTCTGAATACGCAGTTTAGCCGAATATTTTAATTTTTATTTTATCAACTAACTATGATTATTTTAAATTTTAATAACTCTTTAAAAATTATTTAACAAACTTAACTTCCCTTAATTAAAGTAATTAAGTGCTTGAAGTAATTATTAAAATAAATGTTTTGGTTCAACTGCAGTTGAACTTGTTTCATTAAGTTGCAGTTCATGGCTTTTAGCAGGAAGTAGGAATTCAGAACAAAATGTTCTATCTGATGTAGCGAATTTATTTTACTTTTATTTTACTATATTTCAGTAAGAACTTTAATAATAACTTTAATTACTTGTAAGAAGTTAAATTGCGGCAAATCAACATTAATCCTTCTTGCAAAGTGCTCGAGTGCTGGCGTAAGCTTTTTCTTTAAGGTTCCCCCTTAAAAGAAATCTATTGTGATAACATTTATGACGATTTATTGGATATAACTTCTGAGGCTAAATGTGGGTGCGCTAGACAACCGTCCAATATACCGAGATATCTCCTTAAAGTTAGAGGAAAATCTTTTAATCATTCCGGCAAGAAAAATTGAAAACTTTGCGTTGATGAGATAGAAAACTTTGGCTGATCAAGTATTTATCTAAACCAATAAAAAATGTCTGTTTGAATTAATATTGGAATGCCATCCAACATCCCGGGAAGCGTCCCGGGATTTTCATGAACCAAAATTTAGATGTCTCATCTATTACAAACTCGTACAAAAATTAGGAACTATCTCAGACTTATTACACAGTCAATCCCAAAACTCTTCTTTTTACAAAATCTAGAAGAAAAACCTCCTGCTCCTAGAGAAAGTATATAGTACGGATGCTGAATCGTTTTCCAAACCGTAATTCTTTAAATACCCAATAGTGTCTCAGCCTTTCTTATACTACTGGAACAAAATTAAAATCTTGAAGAACAATTACTGCTTTCTTAATCCAAAAAAAAAAATCCATTTTCCAGGCAAACTTTTCTTTTTGCCAGTGACAATTTAAACGCTGGAACATCTCCATTCGTGTGTTCTACGGGCGGTAAAGCGCTTTGTGTACTCGCCTCAAACAAGGCCACTTTTGCCATCAAAAAACTGGGATTCATTGCAAAAAAAATATGGATTTAGAAAACCCTGTTTAACATAAAACAATTGGCAATGATAAAAACAAGCAAATCTTCGACAATTTGGCTACTATCAAATATTTAATTTTTATGAAACTATGGAACAACTTGATTTACTTAAGGGAATTTAAAATTCCTAAAAATCATTCGTAGATTTAGTAACAATAAAATCATCACGAACATGCATGATCTGAGTAATTATCTCATGCAGTAATGATAAAACTTGTTTTTTTCATTTGTAGAAGGAATAACTTCTTCTGCTTGAATTTGTTTAAATTGAAAATGCAATAATTATACAATTTGCAAAACTTTACTAATACGTATTTTGCAGGTGTAATGGTTTGTAGGATATGTTTATGTGAAATAAAAGTGAATACACAAACTATTACTTACACTTCTAAACACATTTATATTTGCATAGTGTAAATAACAAAGGGAAGTAGAATGTAGTGAATATAGGAGGGAAAGTGAATCTAAAGGTGGGGAGTGACAGAGCTAAGAGTGATGATGTTGCTTCGTAGGCTGGCGTGTATGGCTTGATGAATGCTGTAGCTAGAACTCTTGCCTATTCTAACGATTGATTCGTTTAGCTAGTTTGGCTAAGCTCGAGAAAAACTCTTTGTCTTTGACAGATAGAAACTGAGCGAAGACGGTTGTTCGCTTATATAAGCTGTTGCTCACACAGTAATTCATTTGAGAATTATGTTGTAGGCATCTCGATAATAGTAAGCTCATGAATGAGTGATCCCCAGACTGGTTGGTTATTTACTTCTAGTTTGCTTGTATACAATTCTTTGAATGTAGCATTTGGACTTCTTCAAGTGCTGATTTCAGACCGACTAAAGCCCTGAAATTGTCAGGCTTAAATACGACTTTGTCTAGCTCTTACTCTTAATGGGAGCTAAGCAAAGCCTCTATTGAGAATCCTGGTTCTTCAAGTTTGTCCAGCGCACCGTGGAGGTATGCGAAACAGCGGGGAGGTAAGACTCGTTCGAGGCAAGTATGGCTCGATCAGGAAATAAAGTCTCCAGCGCGTGTTATGGTAAAATCATAACAGAAGACTGTTTATTCCATAGCACAGGCACATATAATGTACTAAATTTTAGAAAAAGTGGGGACCCGTTCCTGATGTAATCTGTTTACTTAGTATTATTGAAAATATATTATTATATTGATTATGAATTTTATGGAAGGGATTAGCTGAGAGGTAGCGCGCTAGAATAGCAACGTGGAGGTCCAAGGTTCAAATCTAGCCTGCTAACCATAGATTTTCTTTTTCTAAGAGCCTTTTCCAGCTCACTGTCCGATGAGTGCAGTGTTGGCTGTAGCAAGAGACCACTGCTCGGATGCCGGCAGTGCTGAGAATGCTCAAGGAAGGCACAATCGATCCTTCAAGTTGCATTGCATATCCCCTTAAAAAAAAAAAAAATATGAATGTTCAGAATATCCGGAAGATGGTTTAATGAATTCACATGATCAATTTGATATTTCTACTGCAGCTTCTATTTCATTACTGTCTGATTTAAATTAACCTGCAACTTCTCATTTATTCAAAATCAGTAAATTATTTTGTATTTTTATTTAGTTATTGAATTTTGACAACTGCATGTGTATATAAATGCAACAAGTAAACATGATGCAAAGAAAAACTATCCTGAAATGTCATGAATGTTAGTTATCCAGTTACAACTGACATTAGATATCCAGGAGGTCGCGGTGCTAACGGCGCTACAGCCGTTTTTGGGAATTGCCTGGGAGTGTGTTTAAATAGAGCGCTTGGACGAGGGATTTCGGATGGAGGGATAGCTGACTGTGGAATTTGTTGTATCAGATTTGGCGAGGTCTTTGACAAACGGGATCTTCAGTTCGTTAGGGATGGTGCGGTTGGAGACGTAAAAAGGGCGTCGACAATGTGATCAAGGATTTTGGACTGAAGCGTTTGAATTCTATTGAGGTTGGAACGCTTAGAAGTGCTGTAAAATTGGAGCGAGCAGTGAGATATAAAGTCTTTGTCTTTTGTTGAGAAGTGTTAGTTTAGAGCTTTGTCAAGAATTCTAGCCAGAAGTCTGAAGCGTTAGTTGAGGGTGATTATTTAAGTCTCATACGGGGGTTCCATGTGAGTCGCTTGTCTAAGTATAATCCAAGGTAACGAACGTGGTCTGTGAAAGAAATAGGAGTATTGAACAGGTAGACGGGAGAGAGTACTTTTATGTTTAATGTGAAAACTATGTATTGGGATTTATTAAGGTTGACTTTTATTCTCCATTTCATTACCCAGGATACAAGTGAGTGAAAATAGATTTGTAAGGAACGCCTGGAAAAAACGGGATCCGTATAAGGTGACAGGATTGCTGTATCATCAGCATAGGTTAGTTTTGGGGAGTACGGGAACGTCAGCAGTGTAATTTGTATATAAGATGGGTGCCAGGATGCTGCCCTAGGGCATTGCAGCTAGGATGGGATTGATGGAGTAGAGCTTGGGCAACTTGAAAGATAAGATCAATAATTTTTCTTTTTTAAATCTCCGTAATTCCTTGAAGAGATTGCACCATAGTTCCACATTTCTTGCAGTTTAAAATTATTCTGTAAATTTATAAAGCGGATTCTGTCATTTATCTGGAACCCGTTCAAGGACTATTTTTTATATGACCGGTTGCAAAGGTATCTTTTAAATTGAATTAATTAATAATTTAATTCATTAATGCTGAATTGCATGTTGGTTTGTACATTTAACTATAATTGCTTTGCATATTTACTGAATTTAATTTTTTATGTTTTAATTAATAATGCAACACTTGTGAGACTAATTATCAAAATGTTTTAGTGCTGAACAATTTTTTTATAAAATTAAAATTTTCTAAAAACTAATTAGTATTATAAATTGTTAAATAATTAAGCAGTAAAACTGGTTGAATAAATTGGCTTAATTGCGGTTTCAATTTATAAAAGGAAAGCGACAGATATATATATATATAGCTAGTAAGATAGTGTGAATAGGAAAGTAGCATCATCAACTGAGGGAATGGGATTGGCCAAATAATCTAGTATAGGGACTCGGGGTGGTTGTAGATCAGAGTTTGTGAAGGGAGTGAAGTAGGAAAGTTAGTGGCTAGAAAATACCTAATCCTAGAGTAGTTGGAGTGGAACAAACGGTCTTCTGTTTATGTTTGTCAGAAGACTATTGTTGCAACCATGCAATGCCCTGACAATAGCCTACCCACAACAATGATCTCCTATCAACAATAACGAAACCATCCTTCTCTACTCCATTCTTCACCGACCCATCATTCCAACCAATAAAAAAAAAAAACTCCTACTCAAACACAAACAGTTGAACGCCTTATTTAACCAGATGGTTAGTAAACATGCAACTGGTAATGACGGGGGTAGTCGAATCTCTCCTAAGTAGAAAAGATGATATAAATCTGTAATCCATAAACTATTTCAATTGAATAAGTACTTACTTAAAGATACCGTAATATCAAATTTAATTTTGGAATCATCAAAGCATTATGATTAGATTAAGGTCTCAAGTATAAGTTTTCGTACATTTCATTTTTTTAAAACGTAAATGTTTGGCTTCCGACATACACTTTCTAGCAGCCCAATATAGCTATGCTTGTCACTGTCTAATGACGTCTTCCAAGGGATCTGTCTAATGTCCTCCAAGAAAGGACACATGTCAAGATGTTGTGCCATCAAAATATGGTCTATATCGCACCACGGACAAATTGGATCGTTAGACGAGGTCGATTTTATATAAATGGTATTATGGAGGTAATCGTGTCCTAGTCAGCATTCTAAATCCCGCTACCGATAGGTACCTTGGCAGGACCCGAGTTACATGTCTATTTGGTTCTCTTAGTCTTTTCCATATTCTTTCCTCGGCCTTGTAACTGAATCATAATTGAATCATGTTTGGCGGTATTTTTAAAAATATTTTATTTCTATGTGCTGTTTTCTACATTTTATTTATTGTTCAATTTTGCAAGGAGTTGAATTTACTGAATGAGTTTAAATCCCACGTTTGATGCATAGCCTAATATTATTCATAAAATTGGAGTACAAAATTAGATTATAAAATATTAAAAAAACAAAAAACTATAGTTGCTAATTATCAGTTTATTATATTAAGAAAGAAATTTGGTGAGGATCGGACAAGAAAGAAACATTTAATTATGCCAACGTTTCGACAGAGTTTCCTGTCTTTATCAAGGCTTTGATATATAGATGGCCGTGAAGATGTGGAGAATGAACTTTTAAACATATACAATGTTACATCGCATAAACATAAGAAAAGAAAACTAAAAGTTATTAATTTCTTGTCTTAAATCATCTATAGAAAAATGAATCATCTACAAAAAAAATTTCAACTCTTTCGAAACGTTGGCATAATTGAATAGTTTCTTTCTTGACCAATCTTCACCAAATTGCTTCGTAACATAATTCAACAAACGGTCAACAAATACTTTTTTATCAGTTTATTGATGAACAAGAAACGCAATTTTGTAACTAACTGATTAAGTTAATTATGAATTTAAACATTTAATGAATTAAACGAAATTTCGTAAGCCAAGAGAGAAGGAAGGGTAATAGCTCAGTGGTAGCACGCTGTAATAGCAACGCGGAGGTCGTCTCGGGTTTGAATCCAGCATGCTGCCTGCCCTTAGATTTTCTCTTCCTAGGAGCCTCTATAACTCAGTGCACGGTGGTAAGCAGTGTTGTCTGTAGCTAGAGAACACTGCTTGGAGGCCGGCAGTGCACTCAGAAGGGTCAGGGGGGCACAATAGATCTTCGTCGTAGTGCGATAATCCCCTACAAAAATCTACATCTACATCTAAACGAAATTTGAACAATATAAATCTCATTTTCGAACCAAAAGTAAAAAATTTGGGAAGGAATCGTTGAACGAGTTTTTGGAATCGATTCTGATGCTGGAGCTAATTCAAAAACCCAATAAATCCAAAAGTGGAATCGTTTTGCCCATCACTATTAAAGAACATTGTGTATAATTAATTCTGAATATCATTCATACAATTATTTATTTAATAGTTCTGATTGTTGTGGAAAAAATATTAAATTTAACGCCAAAGTAAAGTTTAATAAAACTCTCGTTGCCACACCTGTTTAGTGCTTGATGAGCAAAACGCGAGTATGTAAAAGGATAATTTTACTCTTGTCAAATGAATATATATTTTTCCACATTGCTTTAATGAAAATGAACATAAAAGTGATAAACAATTGAATAAAAGTGTTAAAATGATGACAATTATAAAAACAGTAATTACTGTGCCCAAGATAAATTACATTTTGTATTTTTGAAATAAAACTCTTTATAGAGTATATTTCAGTAATAAAAAAAAAAAAAAAAAACTGGTGTGAAACACTCACAAAACTATCTTTTACAGTAGTTTACAAAATTGTAATTGACAAATTTAATACTTAATATATCAGATTGAATGAAATTCATCGGTGTTTTTATGGAGAAAAACGCGAAAACTGAAAAAAAATCTGTTCAGGTAATTATGCACTTCAGGTTAACTAATTTTCTTGAAACTTGGAATTTTGGCAGTCTACTTATTTCTAATTAATTTTGTTTAGATGGTAGAATTGTATAATCAACTATGCATAGCAGTTTAGAAAAAAAAAATATCCCCACCACCTCCCCTAAAGACCCCCATAAATGTCTTTACTCGGAGAAATGTTTCAAATAAAAGGTGTTGCTCTTTATATGTGTAGTTCGCATACTTGGTTTAAAGAAAATCGTTGGAACCGTTTTAGAGAAAATTGGAAAATATTTTCTAGTTAAAACGCACTTCCGGTCATCCAATTTTTCAAACTCGAAATTATTATTTCGTTATAATTGTTATAATTGTAAACTGTTAATTCATATTTAATTCTAATTAATATTATTTAGATGATAGAATTGTTTAATAAACTGAAATAACAATTTACACCCCCCCACCCAAAAGTGCCCTTAAATACATTTTCCCGGAGAAATGTTTAACAAAAATGTTGTAGCTCTCTAAATTTATAGATGGCATGAAAATATTTAAAAAAAAAAAAAATCGTTGGATCAATTTTTTGAGAAAATGGCAAAAAAGGGAATGGTGAAAAATTGACGTGTTACTTCCGAGTGAGGAATTTTGACAGATAAGTTACTGAAGGATTTTTTAAACAGGCAGGTTTTTGGCAGGGAAAGCGATATGGTCACTCTACCATTCATCGCGAGATGCTTTTGAAGGTTCCTGTTACAGGTTTTTCCCTCCGATAGAATGTTGAAGACTTTTGTTTTCGAGCATTCGTACAGTGTCCGGTTACCCTCTAGAGAAGATTGGTCAAGATTGGGTCCGTCTGGCATGATACCTCATAATTACTTCCGGTGTTACACGGACGGTTCCAGAATGGATGGTAGGTCTGGAGCTGCTGTCTATTTTGAGAGCGGAGATCATTTGACAGTATCTCTTGGTGAATGGACCACGGTCTTCCAGAATGAGGGTTATGCTATTCTGTGTTGTGTTTTGGATGAGAGGATACGTAACACTAACTTAAAAGATGTTTGTATCTGCTCGGACCGCCAGGCTGCGTTGAAGGCGCTGAGTTCATGCGTCTTCACTTCCAGGTTGGTGTTAGAATGTTCAAAAAGACTGGAAGAGCTTTCTTCTCTGAAGGATGTGCTTCTAATATGGGTGCCAGGTCACATGGGAATTTTTGGAAATGAGCAGGTGGATAGGTTTGCCAAATTAGGCGCCTCTCTTCCTTTCATTGGTCCCGAGCCTGCTGTTGGCGTGTCTTCTGGCAATGTCTGTCAGGCTTCCAGACATGGACAGCTTCATAGCATTCATTCTTATGGATGAGCTCAGTTGGTTTTCGGCAGTATGGTTTCGGCTCAGTTGTTGTTCTTGGGGTAGCTATATGGGCCCAGTGAGGCTTTGGATAGCGTAGGGTTTCCCTCCCCACAGACAAATAATAATAATAATACTGTAGGATTTCATGGTGATATCTATCAGAATCTGTTCAAATACACACACACACACACACACACACACACACACACACACACTTAGACCGTTTCCTGGAAAACACTTTTTTGAACTCGGAGGACCTCAAAACATGTATTTCCGGTAAAAACTTGATATCAAAAATTTGACACGATCACAATACTTAAGAGAAAGTAATAATAATAATAATAAACCTTCTGGATTAAAAAAAAATCTAACCAAGATAAAACTAAAAACTAGGAACATGTAAAATGTACAGCAGTGAAAACTGGATTGTTGACAGAGAGCTGTTTTTCTTGATCGATCTTGAAAGCAAGGGTATAATGTTGTTCCTTGATAGAATTTCATTCTGTCATCATCAGGGCTTTGTTGGTTGAATTGATTTTGTTACCATTATTATGACATAAGTTTGAAATATATATATTATATTTGACATAATATTGAAAACCTACAGAAACCTGCATTTACAGTAATGGACATTTCATTGCTGTCAGTGCAGGTTATAGTTACCCAATATTATGTCAAATATAATATGATGGTGATGCAATAATATTAATAGTGCAATAAATCATCAATTCAAGTATCAAAGCCCTGAAAATGACAGAAAATCTTGTCGAAATATAGAAAGGATTATGTAGTATATGGTTGCTAATCTATTGTCCAAAACTCCACAAAACTCTGAAACATTCTATCATTCTGAAGGTCAACAAAGAAAACATTACATATAAGACAATAGTGGATTCTTTTTGTGGTCATCGACTGGTTTCGGGCATTTGCACATCATCAGGATGCACTTGTCAAACAGTGTGATAACATAGATTTGTACAGAACAAATCAATGTTATCACAATCAGGAATGTATCAACTAAATTTCTTCTCTGTGCAAATCTATGTTATAACACTGTTTGACAAATGCATCCTGATGATGTGCGAACGCCCGAAACCGATTGATGACCACAAAAAGAAGCAGACTATCATGGAAAATATTTCTGATGCTTTCCAGCTGTGCGGAACCAACCACAACAACAAATACTGACTAAGTTCAGTAGTTTTGATTGGCAGCGAAAATAAAGGAATTTAATTTACTTGGATTTTGTCTTAAACCAAGTTGCTTCCTATATTTATGAAGTCCATCCTTTATTCATAAAGTTCTTCCTATTGTGATGGATGCCAGAAATATAAAAATATATTTTATTTCAAATAATCAAAAATATCAAGTAAAATGTAACATTCCTTGCAAAAGGGACTATTCAGATAGAAGACCTCCACTGTCTTTTAGAGTTCATGAACCTTGTTAGCATTGTCTACCCCTTCTTTGCACAGGGGAAGATTTGAACGAACAATTAGAAGACATTCTTTCAAGACAGTCTGTTTTAGACATTCAAACAGAACACTTCAGGAATCAGTGCCAGATATAAGTTAAACCATAAGAATCTATTCCAACTAATTTCAGTATACTTATAAGCAGATTATTGTGATATTGTAAAGATTAAATTCTTTTAAAGAATTTTTTTTTTTTTTTTAATTGTAATACAGTACCAACACAAAATGTGTTTTGCCTGTAATGCTGTAATCCTCTAGACTCAAAACTATAAAAATAAAATTCGTTTTATAATTATTGTATTTTTTCTTCAAATTGTTTTTCTTCTTTTATTTGTTAAAAAGAAAATAATGATAGAAAAACTCTTGGGAAAGAAGTAGTTATGAAACTAGGTTATACGTTATATATATATATATTGTTATTTTTTAAACAAGAAATAAAAAAAAGCAAAATTCTGGATAAAACTCAAGAAGATTCCATCTGAGAATGGTGCAAGTAACTGACAACAAATTATATAAATATTATACTTCAAAGGAAAACACCAGAATGAAGAAAAATGTCTCATCGTTGCTAAGGAGAACAAAATAATAACGATTTTTTACAGTTTTACCTGAACAAGTAAAATATCAAATATCTTACAAACTTTTAACGTTTTGTTTTTTTTCATACAAGGGAAAAGTTGAATTAAGTTTTATAAGATATTTTTTCTTATAAGAATATTCTAAATCTAACAATATTTTTTGGGTTTTTTTATCCTACGCCCTACTGAGCAGCTTTTTCAGCCATTCGGCTCCTAGCAGCCCAGTATAACAGATATTTATTAAAATGACAATTGTTTCCAAATGAGAGGAGACCATTTCCTCTTGGTCACATAGTGGGCATAGTGGTGAGTTGACGACACCTATTCTATACAGATGGCCTTGCAGGTAGTCGTGACCAGTAAGTAATCTAAATACGGCCACTGCATCTTTCCTGGGGGAGGTTTGCGGGCATTCTTCTTCCAGGGTCTACCAAATGAAGCCCATCTCTTCCCTTCAGCTTCTCTACTATGTTTGTCTTTAAGGAGGTAGCAACTTTTAAGTTTGATCTCCTTCTTACCGCGATCTTGTAGGTAAGGGAATTTCCTTCTTGATCTTTCCGAGATCCATCCTTAGCAAGTCCGTCTGCTTGTTCATTACCATGCAAACCACAATAACTGGGTGGGGGGGGTCTATTGCAGACTAATTTTCACATTTTTATTCATTAGAAATTGCAGTAATGCGTGACATTTTCTGACATCGTGCAATGTGTTATTTATTGCTTGAGTCCGCGACTGCTATTATTGCTGCTTTGGAATCAATTAGTATCATAACCTTCTTATCACCTCTGTTTTCTATTTCTTGGAGAGCAATCAAAATGGCTCTCACTTCTCCTTCGAAATTAGATGCTAGCTGGCCAACAGCTTGTGAATTTTTTTTTTTTTTTTACATTGGAGTCCATCCTTTCTCAATTGTTATCCATTTTCTTCAATTGTGAACTAAACGATTAAAATATTTTTTTTGTGTTTGCGTGTGAAGATCGAAAGCATGTTCAGCTTAGTAAGCTAATGTTAGTAATCTGCCCAAAGTAATGATCCATAAATTTTATATAACGATATGTTCCTTTATATTCATAGATAATTCAATTTTTTTAACACATTAAAAGTAAATATATTATTTGTTATTTTAAAATTTGCCTTCGTATGGCTTACCAAAAAAAAAAATTATATTTACTACTGTAGTTTCAAGCAATAATAGTGAACATTGTGTGCTTTCTAATTAAAGGGCTGATTAAAATTTTTTTTTTGTTTCTTTTTTCCAAGGTGCACAACAGCTCCTTTGCACCTACTGTATTAATCCTTGATTCCCTCTAACCTAGCCCACCATCTGTACTGGACTTTTTTAACAAACATCATTACATTCTTTCTACATTTACATCTGACAATCATTCTTCATTCTTCACACTCATATATCCTAAGTACACAATGGAGTAAGGCAGGGGTTCTTAACCCTGTGCCCGCGAGCGCCAATGTGCCCGCGAAGCTATTTTTGTGCGCCCGCGATTGTCCGCTATATACTATATCAATATCAACCGTGGCCAACCCGCGGCCCGCCACGAATTTTTGTGAGGCCGCGAGATTCATCATACTTTTAGAAATAAAATATAAGCAAGAAATTATTACATCAATACAAGATGTGCAGTTATCTAACGATACAACTACTAAGAGAATACAGGTGCTATCAACTAATTTACAAAGTCAGTTGAACGATGATATGCAAAAATGTAAATGGTTTCCACTTCAGTTAGACGAGTCGGCAGATTTATCTGATAAGGCGCAATTGGCAGTAAATTAGCAATTTTCGATTATTGAGCCAGTGGCTTCATTTTTTGTAAACCCATTCAATCCTCAAATTAATATTTCAGAAGTTGATGGGGAAAATTATTCAGGAAGAAGCATCTTCAATTGAAGATGAGATTTTAAATATTCAGACTGATATTGTATTAAAATCGTGCAGACTTAATGAAAAGATTTGGAATCTAGCCGAAGATAAAAAATATCCATTTTTGAAAAAAGGAGCTTACAAATTAAAATCCCTGTTTCGGTTCCACATATTTATGTGAATCGTTGTTTTCAAAAATGAACACAATTAAATCAACAATCAGATCTCGACTTAACGATAGCAATCTCGAAGATGCTATAAGATTGAGAATATCATCTTATACGCCTGACTTTGAAAAATTAGTGGATAATATGCAATGCTAAAAATCGCATTACGTGTAACTATTTCGAATTTCTTGTTACCTTTTTAGTGTAGGATATTGTTTATGATGCTTATGATTGCAATAAAAATAAAGAAATATTAAGAATCGTTATACTTTTTTTGAACCGCGCCCGCCAGCAGTTTCCTGTTTGTCAGATGTGCCCAGACGGGGAATAAGGTTAAGAACCCCTGGACTAAAGTATATGATATTTCTCTACTCTTATTTTTCCCATGTATGGACTAAGTATATTATATACACGTCCCAACCATGCTTTTCTCTATACTAATGTTCAAAACGACCTAGACTTAAATAAAGATTTAAATATTCTGGAGTAGCGATATTTGTTTTAAATATTGCAAAATTGTATTCACATTATCTAAATCATCTTTCAGTACATCCTTTATGCTACCAGATATTCCTAGATACGTTCGAGCTGCTTCATATTTCTTACATTCTACTAGAATATGTTTAACAGTCAATGGAGTGTTACAAACTTCACACACATTGGTGTGGTGCCTTTCTCCTCGAAATAGATAACCGTGTGTTATCATAGTACGGCCAATATGCAGTCTGGCGATTACTACTTCTTCTCGTCGAGATTCTCGACAAGATGTGCACCATTCCTTGATCCAGATAGAGAAATTGTTTTTTTCATTAATTGAAATTTATAGTGAAAATTGCTTCGTATATAAAACATTAAAATTCTTTTTATCAATAACTTGTAAAACAATTCAGGAAATTTTGAAATAATAATAATAATATGATGAGAAGTTTACCTGATCCAATTTAAATGAATGTTTATGTTCTATTCATAAAGTGAGTTTTATCCACAAAATAGAAAAATTTCCACAAAACTAAGATTGGATTCGTGTTGTTCTTCTGGTTGACAGATTCGTCCGAAACTCTTGTGTTCGAATGCGCTGGTAATAACTTAACGGAATATAAAAGTTCAACTTCCTGTCTTATTTTCTTTTCGTTTTTAAGATACTTTTACACACACATACAGACACAATCGCAAATAAATAACATGTTTTTAGTACTTCGTTGGATGAAGTAAAAGAACGTTTAAAATTGCTTTTATTTAATATATAGTCGCTTCTCAAATGTTATATAACAAGTCTTTAACAAGTAATTAACATGCTTAAACTAACATTTGCTTTGAATGTGCTCTGTTTATTATTATTATTATTATTATTATTATTATTATTATTATTATGGGCATTAAAACTTTTGTTACACGGTTTTCAACGTGCAGTGAACCGAATAATAGTACATTAATTATACTGTAATTATTGGTTTACATATTCACCCATTGTTCTAGCCCTTTCAATAATTCATAATAATGAGAAATAAATTTATATTTACAGTATATATTTTAACCCTCCCTGGGAAGTTTAAAACAGCAATAATTCCATACAACCGAATTGCCTCCCTCTCTTGACCATATAGCCACCAAAAGCTTGAAGTGTTTTCAATTCTCTGCCGGCCTCCGGGCAAACACATCCGCCTAGTCAGCTGTGGAAACTCCAGTAGTAAGAAAATCTAAGGACAGCATTACTCAACTCAAACTAGGTAACTTAGCGTTCCAAAGCCTAGTAACTGAGCTAATCCCATCCTTCAAATCCACATTATAATCTTCTGAGCTTAGCTAAGAGATTTTGACTATCAGAGAGAGAGAGAGATTTAGATTTAAGCTTTGGTCTTTGAACAGTATACGAAATCTTCATCTCTCACAACAACTGAATGAAAAAAAAAAAGTAAAAATAACTAATATATTTTGCTTATTAAATCACTACGAATGAAATAGTTTCGATTGCTTTTAATAATGAATTTTCCGAATTTATAGATATTCTTTGAATCTATGTAAGTTTTGCGGAAAATGGGTAAGAAAACTTATTTCTTGAATGGAATATAACACTTCACATATTTATGTCCCTAGAAATAAATGATGCAAGCTTACAGTAAATGTTAATTTAAACATATTTACGATTTTATTATTTAAAGAATTATTGTATTATTACATAGAGAATTATTGACAATTAAAAGCAAATGTTTACTATCTACTATTTTTACTCCTATTGCTCTGTATTACAATCGTGTAAATTTTCATTATCTGGTTTTCATAGGAAATATAAGTTTTGCGTTGGTCTAGTGGCTAGCGCACTTGCCTTTCGTGCGAGAATTCAGGGTTCGATTCCCGTGAGGGCAAAGTCGGTGTTGACCCAGCATCGTGATAAAAAGTGGGAAGCTACAGTTAGTAGCGGCCTAGGTACTAAACGCCGGAACTAAACGGCGTGCTTACCCCCCCCCCCTATTCAAATTGCCGTCTGGCAAACCTTGGCCCTTCATGGGCTGTTGCGCCATAGGGGGGGGGTTATAAGTTTTGAGATTTCTAAGAAAAAAAAAATGGTTTAAGAAAATGGTTTTTTGTGTGTATTGGAATCAGTGATCGGATTGGATGTATCCGGATCCCACCGCTGCCACCAGATGTATTGGTCAGATGTCTTGGTATCGGGAGTTGAAGTGATGAGAAGGCGATTGTTAGTTTTAGAGAATTTTAGAGAGTTGTTATTCGAAATACGTACTACTGATTTAAGAAAATAAACTATATTTTAACAAATAATTTAAAGTGTTTTGAAATAGATAAACTAAGATGCAAAAATTGTAAATGAATATAAGAATTATGAAATGAATATAAATATTAAAGAAATAGTGTTAAAACTTTGAATAGGGACGCGCTCGCGATGTGTGAAACTTAACTGCTTGATAACTTGAACTGACGTGAACTGCTTTCGTACTGGTTGTGAACTGATTTGTAACTGGTTGATGAATACTGATGTTATACTGATTGTGAACTGATCCCCTCCTCCAGTGGGAGACGTTTATATTTGCATCACTCACACATTGGCAGATGTGTAAGTACGTGCGACATCTCTCGTTGTATATTGACCTCGGTAGGCGACGAGTATAGGCTGGGGTAGCGACGCTTGTTAACAGATGGTGACCAGGTGGCCTCTTGAGTGTACATTGACCCTTGTATGAAGGAAATACAGCCCAGGTATACATTGACCCTTGTATGAAAGGGTTTTGCCGGCGGCGGTTTCTCTTGACTGTATATTGACCCTTGTTTGAAAGGGTTTTGCCGGCGGTTCTTTTGACTGTATATCGACCCCTGTTTGAAAGGGTTTTGCCGCGGTTCTTGACCTGCAGATAGCGGCTGGCTGGAACCACTAGTTATAATTTTTAGATTTATAAATTATTTAAAAATTATATCTTCTTTCTTCTTGCCATCACATCACATGTGTGTATGTGTGTGTGTGTGTACAGTACTAAATACAATAATACTACGACAGAGTACTACGACGACTTCGAAATCATAATTATTACAAGTAATTAAATCTATAGTGAAAATATGATTATCATACTACGATTACTTCTTAGTAATAACAATTAAATCAAAATTCTAACCAAAATTTATAATATATGCTTTCTTTATCCCACAATTATAATATAACTCTACAAGTTATCAATCCACAAGATTTGGCAAGGTTAACATCGATTAAGTGGACATCAATTCCAATTGGAAATATAAGGACAATAAAAGATTCTACAGATTATTTTATTAATTATTTTTCAAGTACTTGGCTATGGTAATAAGCTGTTTTAACAACCTTTATTCTTTATTAAAATACATACCTATATGCAGATGCAATCTTTATTCAAATACATGCATTGTATGTATTAGAGTAGAGCAAAAAAACAAAAAGGGTTTTAGCTTTGTTTTGTTTACTGGACTCAATCAACTTTTACAAATATGATAGTTGGAATTAAATGACAAAAAGTCCCAATATAATGTGTATACAACACTCTGTTATACATATTTTGGACTTTATATCATTTAATTCCAACTATCATATTTTAAAAAAGGGCTATGTTGCAAAATTACATGTAATTGATTTCTAAACGGAGCTTGAAATACAAAGCTTTATAAACGTATACACATAAAGCTGAATGGCAAACTAGAAGGTTCACACGTGCAAGAAAGGTTTGTAGATTGCCATCGATGGTCGGACGAGTCATTCCCTAACAGTATAGTTACTAATTAAATATATATATACATATAATTGTAAATGAAGAGTTCCTTAAAAAAAATAATAATAACGGTGATTCATAAATAGCAATAATAATACGAGAATCATTCAATAGGTAACGAGACAAATCGCTGTAGCTCAAAAACTATTTATTCAACCAATACAAAACTTTGGCTACTTTTCAACATAGTCCCCAGCAACATTTATACACTTGTCCCATCGTTCTTATAATTTGCGTATTCTTCTGGCATAAAATTCTTTGGATTGAACTCGAAGCCACTTGATTTTTAACTTCTTCATTGGATTGAAAATGTTTCCCATGTAGTGCCCCTTTAAGAGGTCCAAACAAATGGAAGTCCGATGGGGCGAGGTCGGAGCTGTAGTGGGGATGTGGAAGGATATCCCGCCACACTTTTTGAAGTGTTTCTTGAGTTAACTGGGTCATGTGTTAGCGCGCATTATCATGAGGCAAAATGACGCCTTTAGTCAAGAGTCCACGACGTTTCGTTCGAATGGCATGTCTTACTTTGTTTGTGAGCATATTACTGTAATGCTGGCTGTTGATGGTTTGTTGATCTTCGAGTTTATGCGTAATTCGAGGGAGGAAGTTGCAACTTCAACCGGTCGATCACTTCATTCTTCATCAAGACACTTATAAGGCCAATTTTAAACTGTTCTACCCATTTGTAAGCGTTCGAACGGTTCAAACAATTATTCCCGTCCATTTTCAACATTCTTTCCTAGATTTCACTACCTCTGATACCCTATGCGACTAATAATCTAATCACTGAGCGTTGTTCTTCCGAGGTACAATGCTCAAGCGGACCTCGCCATTGTTAACTGAATACATTTGAGGTTATGCTTACCAAATACTGTCGAACAGCTGATGAGAAACTATCTAGGTACAAGGATGCCAACTTGACTCACTGAAACTGTATTGATTAAACAAACGGTTTCTGAGCTACAGCGATTTGTTTCGGTAATTATTGAATGACCCTCATAATAAATAATAATAATTATACTATAACATGAAATTATAAAAATATGTAATATTCTTTTCAAGAATAACAATTAACAATATTAACTACTATTAACACTTAACTAAATTTCATTATTAAAATGTTCACGTGATTGAGTATCTGTTAGCAATCCAAACAGTCCGCCGTATATAAAATCTTTGAGAACTGTTTTATTTATAATGTAACAATGAATCTGAAGTTCTGATATTCAAATAAAAAGGGGACTGTAAAAAGGAGTTCCGTGTGGCCTCTTCAGGGAAGAAAATATTTACCTTAACCTCTTTCAGATCTCCAGGTTACCTTTCCCAGGTTAAAATAGAGGGAAAAAACTGTGTATTTTAGATTCAACAGTGAGTTATGGAATAGGAGAAAATCTGAAATTTTAGATTGATCCCAACTATAATTTAAAACATTTTCTGAAAATATAATAGGGCTTATTTTAAGATATTGATCTGTAATTTTAAGATATTGATCTGTAAATAAACTCCCATGTCCCCCACCCCATAACTTATTAAATAAAAATTATATAAAGATTTTTCTCAAAGGGAAAAAAAACTGTTTAAATTTAAAATATATTCAGCGCTAACAATCTTTTAGATTTCCAACTGAATACTTAATCTTTGTTCTCAAAACTTATATAAATGTTTAACTTTCTTCCAAATTTATAACTTCAAACTTTATACAACATTGTAGCCGTTTTTTCTTTTCCTTTACTTTTTATTTTTATATTTTTTACTTATAATTCAATTATAAATATTTATCATTTATATTTTATGATTTAATAAAGTTACATGAAATAATATTTTCTATTTATGTTTAAATTAGTTTGGAAACTGAGAAAAAGAAAAAATAAAGATAAAAGTTGACTTATTTCTGCTATTTCTAAAATCAAGTAAATAAATTAGAATATAAATTGAATTTAAAAAAAAACCTGGTGTGAAACACTTACTTACACAACTTTCTCTTACTCCAGTTCTAAAAATTATAATTGACAAATGTTACAGTTAGTGTACCAAATTAAATGCAATTCACCGAAAACTGAAAAACTGTTCAATAAAAACGCACTTCCGGTTTACTAAATTTCTTGAAACTTGGAATTTTGGCCATCTATTTATTTCTAACTAATTTTGTTTGGATGATAGAATTGTATAATAAACTATGATAGCACTTTAAAGAAAAACATATCCCCACCCCTTCTCCAAAAGTGCCTATAAATAAATTTCCCAGAGAGATATTTTAAATAAAAGTTGTAGACCTTTGTATGTTTAGTTTATATACCAAGTTTCAAGAAAATCGTCTGAGTTATTTTTGAGAAAATTGCGAAAAAGTGAAAAAAATCATTTAGTAAAGTGGTAAAGTAAAGACATTTCCGGTTATCCAATTTTTTTCAAACAACATATTTAATTCTAATTAACATTATTTTGATGATAAAATTGTCTAATAAACTGAAATACCAGTTAAGATGAAAACCTAATCCTACCCCTCCCCCAGAAGTGCCCTTAAATGAATTTTCCCAAATGTGTTTCATAAAAGCATTAGCTTGTTAGTGTGTGTATATGTTTTTCAAAAAAATCGTACGTAGTTTTTGAAAAAAATTGTAAAAGAGTAAAAAATCCAACTAGTAAAGTGGTACTTCTGGTTGAGGAATTTTGACAGATAACGTATTGTCAGATCCCATGGTGATGCCTAAACGGAATATCAAGTTTGAACTCTCTACGACTTTTCGTTTTTGAGCTTTGCCGTTCTCATACACACACACACACAGACCATTTGCTAAAAACCACTTCTTTGGACTGAGGGGACCTCAAAACGCATATTTCCGGTGAAAACTCGATATCGAACATTTGACACGATTACAATACTTCCTCTTACTAGGAGTAAGAGAAAGTAAAAATTACAGTAATTATCAATGAAAATAATAATTGCTATTATAAATTACATTTTTCATTAAATTGATTGCATTAATTTATTTATTTATTTATTTTTTTTTTTTCACTCAGGAATAACACTTTACATTTACCTATAATCATTAGTTTCTTATAACTCGAAGTTTTCATTAATAAAAATGGCTTTTCATTGTTTTGGAAAATATGAATATTTTTTATTGTATATACATAATAATAATTCAAACGAATGAAATAAATAAGGAAGATTTTAGAAAAGATATGAACGAATTCTTCAGCCTTGTAAAATTTGTTTTTCCTTTATTGCATGGTTTTAGATGTTATACTTTCTTTTTAGTAACAAATATAATAGAAAAATACGTTCGGCAATTTGTTTGCCATTTTCAAAAGTTTACTGCAATAAAAACCAAAGGTACAATTTTTGGGATATATTACATTTTTTTGTTACAATTAAAAAACGATTAGAGAATTAAAAAATTTATTTAATTATTAATATGTACGTCAAAAAATATATTAAAAACTAATCTTATTTTATATGGAACTATTGCGTAAAATATCCATTTGGAGCAACGAAATTTTCGTTAATATTTGCGAATATGCTTATGATTTAAGCTTATCTTTTGTTATAATAAGTAATCATTTTATTATAACAAAAGATAAGCTTAAATCATAAATATATTCCCAAATATTAACGAAAATTTGATCGCTCAAAATGGATTTTCCGGGTTAATAGTTAAATATAAATTAAGGTTAGTATTAATATATTGTAATGTGTAGACCTTTGGGAAGAAATATAAATTATTTTAGAATTAAGATAAATATATTTGTTAATATCTAGGTAATATTGGTTGTTTACTTAGTGTAAGTCCAAGACTGGGTTTTTACGAAGGTTGGGAGAAACAATAGGAACAGTTAGAAAGGTAAAATACCTGTACTATAAGAAAAGGGAATTTCCCTTTCTTTCTCCCTTTAATGGAGGAGGGATCATATATATATATAGAGAACCTCAATTAGGAGGAGATCAGAATTGTTGTGGTGAAGAAAACCCTGTTCAGTGGAAATTTATAAAAGAGTGTCGTAGTGTTCGTTATACGAGAGTTAAGGCCCAACCTTCTGCTTAAAAACCCTTTTAATATTGTAAGTTGTATAAATTAATCTAGTTACTGCTTAAGTATTATTTTATTATTAGTTAAGGAATAAGATTTTTATTTGTAGTCTAAATTGTGTAATTATATGTATTTCTTTAAATGGTTATTTTCTAATTATTTTTATCCTTTAATCAATCCAGATGAACACAGACCTCACGAGATCCCTTTACAGAAGAGATAAATTAAAATTTATAATTATTTACTATTCTGAATTTCTTTTTTATACTCCCCTCAATTATACATAACATTACAATATATTTTGACTTACATATTAATAGTAATATTATTTTCTAATAATTTGTAATTGTATCAAATGTAATATATTCCAAAAATTGTTCCTTTGTTTTTTGTTGTAGAATACAATGGGAAAAATAAGTGAACGATAAATATATGACATTGATTGAAGGAAAGAAAAACTAAACATATTATAAAAATGTCAAGTAAAATAACAGGCAAAAGTGTGCATATCTATAAAGGAAAATAAAGGTAAAAAAAAAAGAGAAAATACTATTCAAATAGAATGAAGGATCTGATTTTAAGAGCATTTATCATGAAGAAGTAAACGTTTATTCAGCATCTGTATATCTTGATTGGCTAAAACCCTAGGTAATTTAAAACACCTGAACATCTTCAAGGTCATAGTACTGCTTCATGATGTATTAACAACGACTGTAGCATACATGGGAAAGCCAAGAATAAAATGGCAGACATTCTCTTATTGATAAGAGTTGCATATCGAGCACTATTTTTCATAATTAATTTCTAAAATAAGATAAGTGCTTCTTTTCTAGTAAATTAATTGACCCCCTCCCTTCCCCCACAACGACTGGGTCAGCTAACAAACTAGTCTCTTCTTAGAGAAGTTATCTTTAAAACATAATAAAAAAACATAATAAAAAAATAGGTTTCCCTGTCCAAGATCACAAATATATCCTTCATCTGGCTAATCCAATGAAACTGTTTAACTAACTGTAAGCATACATCAAGAAGCAAGATGCTATAGTAGCATTGGTATTTAATCCGTCGTAGCATGCATATTCATTTTGTTCCTGACTGGTTTCGGATTTTCATCCAGAACAAATACTCCCAAGTTCGTGTAGAAAGTTCACTTCAACGTAATTTTTCTATTATACTCACACTTGTCGGTTGTTGGTTGAATATAAATATGCGGGAGGTTGTAAGGTTATGTTATTATGTGTGTTTGTTAAATGACAAAATGGAATTATTATAAATAATGATTATACATTATACAACCAACAAACCAACAAGTATGAGTGTAACAGAAACATTACGTTGAAGTGAACTTTCTACACGAACTTGGGAGTATTTGTTCTGACGATATTTGAAAATCCGAAACCGGTCAGGAACAAAATGAATATGCAGGCTACGACAAAATACCAGATGTTATCCAACTATAGTAGTATTCTTTGCTTTGTTGTTCCTTTGCTTGGCATATCAAGCAACATTCATTTTCTTGCAAGTTTGAAAACAAACATTCAAATGAGCAAACCCACTTATCAGATGAACCGTATACCCAGGAGTAATTCGCGGAAGATTATGAGTATTTTAGTATGATGATTATGAGTATGATGCTTCTGAGTATTTTACTGATTTAAACTTCACTAAAGCAAGATTTCTCTTACTAGAATTTCAGGTTTCAATTGACAAATTAAAGCAAAAGCATTCTTTGTTATTTAATGCAAAGCACATGGGAATGCAATTTGAATACGCCTCTCGTTTATCATGAAAATTTAATTTTCAATTTTTCTTTCTTATTAGGTGACGATTTGAAATATGTAGACATTTTTACTTTCTCTTACTTCCCTAAGAGAAATACAGGGATTGTTTCAGATTTTTGAATTTAAGTTTTCACTAAAAGTTCCTGTTTTTGATTTCTTTATTTTGAAAAAATATTATTAATGAAAACTGTGTATGTATGTCAGTATTAAGAGGACAATGTAATTCTAAATCGAAAAATTGTAGCCAAATTCAAATATTTTATATTCCATTTATTTGAATATCAACAAGCATCCGCCAACACAATGGTTAAAAATTCTTCAACTGAGGTATTTATCACATATTCGCATATTTATCGAAATTCATCACTACTTTATAGTGAGTAAACTGAAACCAAATGAGAAAAAGCTGACTTTACCTATGCAAATCTATGTTATCAGATTGTTTATAAAGATATCCTGAAGTTGTACGAATGCCCGAAACCGATCACGACAGAATGAACGAGATTATCACAGAAAATTATCTCTGATCTTTGCTTTAAACTTCATTTATTAATGATACATGCAACTTTTATTTGATTTTATCCGAAAAAATTGTTTGATTGTTGGGGATTTGGCGTTGTGGCTTCTGAGCATGGAAGAAGCCAGTGAGAAGGTCCCCCAGTTCCAGGCACACGATTACCTACTAAATTGATATAAGTTTAAGAAATTGTTAACAATAATGTATGGTGCTTTCGTCCCTTTTTCACACCTAATTATAGGTGGACATTAAGCTCGACTGAAAATAATAAGATAAATTTAATTTCAATTAGTATGTATTATTAAGTGAAGTTGTTGGCGGACTAAAAACAATTCGAGTCACTGGATTTAGTCCGGAACTTTCGTATCAGATCAGGTGATTTAATAGAGAAACAACTTGAGTTTCAAGGAAAGGGCCGGACTAGCAACGCGGAGATCCCAAGTTCGAGTCCAACAATGTTACTCTTAGATTTTCTCTTCCTAGGAGCCTCTTACAGTTCACAGTACGGTGATGGACAGTGTTGTCAGTAACAAAAGAACCCTGTCCGGAAGCCAGCAGTGCACTGAGAAGACTCCTGTTTTGGGGTAGCTATATGGTCCCAAGTGGGTTTTGGATATCACAGGGACTTGATCCCTTCCCTCAGACAATACAAAAATAAAATAATAATTCTGATCGAAATATTTGTGCCAAAAGTGATGGTAATAGGTAAAGAACGGAATAAGAAGTTTGAATTTTCTGGGACTTTTCGTTCAAACATACATAAGCACCCATTCGCTATAAACATATCTCTCGTATTCATAGGATCCCAAATTTGTATTCCAGGTGAAGTTCAATTTCTAGTGCATGACACGATCAGAATAATAAACAATATGTACACAGTAACAGCAAAAAGCAATATATAAAAAAAAAAATCAGCCCATACATCTTAGAATTTCGAGTAAAACCATGCGTCGTCGAATCCTAGATGGAATATCAAATTTGATTTTCCAAAGATTCCTACTTTCTCTTTTTTTGTTTCTTTGCTTTCACGCGTTGGTCTAGTGGCTAGCGCACTCGCCTTTCGTGCGAGAATTCAGGGTTCGATTCCCGTGAGGGCAAAGTCGGTGTTGCCCCAGCATCATGATGAAAAGTGGAAAGCTACAGTTGGTAGCGCCCTAGATAGCGAAGGCCGGAACAAAACGATGTGAGAACTGCGGTGAGCTTACCTCACGTCCCCCAATACAAATCGCCGTCTGGCAAGCCTTGGCCCTTCATGGGCTGTTGCTCCTGTAGTGGAAGAACGAAATGAAACATAATAGTTTTTAAAAATAATTTAGAATATTTTATAATGTGAATTTAACTTCAAAAAGAATGTATTTTACTGTCAGGTACTGTAAATTTGGATCATTGAACAAAGGCACAAAATCTCGTTAGGGTAACTCTTTTGTATAAGAGAATTCCCCCGCGAGAGAAAGAGCAATTCCAAAGAAGAGAGTCTGGTATTAACTTTAAAAAGAGTAAAGAGTAGAAAGTCTTAACCCAGCCTTCAAACCATACAGTCGTAATTCTACTTCCAAAGCTAGAACACTTCAGGAATCGCTCTCTAAATATCAGTGCCAGTTTCACAATAAATTAAATAAGTTTATAATATCAAATAAGTTGTAGTTATTATTTTAACAGAATATAATTATTTATAAAACAGCAGCGTGTTCTTAATTATTCTTAATTCTTATATTCTATCTCAAACAAACATACAAGCCCTTTTCACTAAAACGCTCACGACAAAACCAACTACAAATATTCAAACATCACCAATAACATTACACTCCATAGGGTATTTTTTTCTTCTTGTTTCTTTACTTCTGATTGGGGATGGGACGTGCAAAATAATTTTTATTATTCGTTCCGTTTCGGCTAACTTCTTGGTTTTCATCAGGGCTACATTTAGAAAAAAATGAGATACAAAACTCTATACAATATATATGTCATATATAATATATAAAAACAAAAAAATTACACATTGAAAATTTATTTATTCTTACCTTCAAATACTATTGTTTTTTTTAGTGTACACAATTTTTTTTATGGCTATTGTATGAGACAATATACAATTGTATAGATATTTTTTTATTTTAAGGTTTGATACAACGGAATTTTGAAATGATTTCCATGAACCGTTAGAGAAAAGTTTTCCTTTATTTTATCAATGCTGCCGATACTTTTTTTTAGTTTTTTTATAAAGTTAATGTTGTTAACAATAAACATTACTAGTGTTTTCTGTGTCTGTTTTGAAATTGATATATATTATATATGTAATATTCCCGAATTTTTCTTCTTTTTAAAATGTTTTTCTATTTTTGGAAATTTTATATAATTGTTTGGAAAAGCTGGTGGTGATTTATATAGAGAAACAAGAAATTATTTATCACGACAATTCAGACAATGAATGATTTTGTTTTTTAATTATCTTGTTCACAATTTCGTGAAACCATTCGCTAAAAGACATTTATTTATTCATAAACTTCACTGCTGTTTCTAGTAAATGATGAGTTGTTAAAATTTAATAAGTACGCTACACTTCCTCTTCTAGGTAAAATTATTTTTTACAATATATTTAGTTTGAATTATAAGTGCATTGTCCTCACGCGTTATTCTAGTGGCTAGCGCAATTGCCTGTAGTGCGAAAATTGAGGGTTCGATTCCCTTGAGGGAGGGCAAAGCCGGTGTTGACCCAGTATCGTGATGAAAAGTGGGAAGCTACAGTTAGTAGCGCCCTAGGTAGCGCAGGCCGCAACTAAACGGCCCTTATTCAAATCGCCATCTGGCAAGCCTTGGCCCTTCATGGGCTGTTGCGCCAAGGGTTTTTTTTTTTTTCATCGATCGTCAAAGCAAATTTATTAATTTCGTGTAGAGAATTTACATCAACGTATTGTTTCTGTTACATACCACACTATTGGGTTTGTTGATTGTATGTATATGCGGGAGGTTATAAGGTTATGTTACAATATGTGTGTGTGTGTGTGTGTGTG